>JAKELH010000044.1:0-304376 GCA_021525015.1 Lactarius pseudohatsudake | reverse complement strand
AGTGTCCTTTCTGGTTACAGGTGTAGCAGATGACTTCCCTTGCGTCTCGGGGCAGCCCCCTTCCTCTGCCTCGCGTTCTGGGTCCTCCTCTTGGCGGATAGGGTGGCCGCTGTTGGTTGCCGAGTATGAATTCGGCTCCAGCGAGTCTCCCTTGGGTGCCTTCGGTCTCTGTTCCTCGTGCCCTTGTCCGATCTGCCGAAGTGTCCATGGCATTGGGGTTTTGCTGATGGGGCAGGTTCCTTGGTGCCCACCCGCTCTGTGGGGGTCCCCAGGTACTGGGACGCGAAGTAGTCTTTGGGACGGACGGTTTTATCGAGTTGAGACGTGCCTGTAGGTGCAGATACTGCTGCTGTTTCTTCATCGCCGCTTGTTTCCATGCCTCGAACGTAGTTGGTTCATACTGCTCGTAGACTTTGGTGAACAACCCCTTTGGCAGTCCCGCCGTAAATAGATCTATCGTTTGAGGGGCGTCGAGGTTGTAGTCAGCTTGTCGAGCGAGACGTTCAAAGGTGGCTACATAGCTGTCGATATCTCCGTCCTTCATGTGGACCCCTTTGCGTAGTTCTGCCTGTGCCTGTTCCTTCTCCATGGTGTTCAAGAACCTTCTGTTAAAGGCGCGAAGGGTTTCTTCCCAGAGGCGTCGGGTGTGCTCGGGGAATCCGGCTTCCGTCTGGCGCATTAGCCAGTCGGTCATGTACATTACCCACTCGTTGACTAGATCTCCCTGGATGTAGCCGAGGAAAAGGAGTGATCGGCGGTAGTAGTTGCGCATAATGTCGCTTGTGCTGTTAACCCCTTGGTAGAGGTTCCACTGCGCCCTGAATTGTAGGGCCTTGGTGCGGTTGCCGTTGAAGACCATGGGTGTGTTACCTTGGAGCCTGTCTGAGGACCGAGGCTGGTTGGCGATGGGACCTACCCCCGGGAATCCGCCTCCTCCAGGTGGTCCTGCTCCACCTCCGTGTCCTCCACCTCCTCCTCCCGGGTGGCCTCTTCCTGGGCCTCTTCCGGGTGGCCCTCCGCCTTCGGGAGGATCTGGTTCATCGGGTCCGATAGCCCTCATCAGAGCTGCGTCGTCTGCAGTCATCCGATGCCCCGTATCTGGGTGAATAGGGAGTAGGTCTTCGGGAACTCCGTCGTGTGGTTGTTGTATGGGGTCTACCTGGAGCGCGTACGTTGGTTCTAACTGTGTGGTCGTCATCTCGTCTGGTGGGTGAACCACTATGTGCTCAGCTTGTGGTGCTTCGTCGAGCGTAATTCCTGCAGCTCGGTTTGCTAGGTTGGTGAGCTCTTCCTGTTCCTCTGCGTTTACCTGTGAGAGGTGATCTTCCTCGGACTCCTCGTCACTTTGTTCTGACTCGGAGTCTCCTTCTTCTGTGGTGCTCGTGATGGTTGCGCCGTCGATAGGTCCTATCCTCGCTAGGGGAACTACTTCGCTTTCTAGGATGTCACACCGATACTCGTGCGTTGTTGGCCGGACTACTGTTCGTACTCCTGTGTCGTTTGTGGCAAGTATGCACCAGCAAGTGTGTTCGAAGCTGAACTCAACTGGGTAGTAGTGACTTGGCCGATTGGGGAAGTCGACGAAATAACCTGTCTCTCCTCTGTGCGTCCTCCACCTGGCAGCTTTCAAATAGCGCGTGGGGACGTTTCGTTCTCCTCTACTGGGGATGGTATATGATTGGACTTGGTTCCAGCCCCACCGATCGCCGGTTGTGGGCGCCACTGTGTCGTTCTTGTAGGGTGTAGCTTGGTCTTAATGTTACGTTAGGCCCGTCCTAACGGTGCTCGACTTGAGCGATGACAGAGTGGCTTGATATACAGAGGACGACTTAGCGAATATAGATACACGTCCTGAGCAGGAACATGATCAGCTCGAGCACTGGGGCGAAGTCCACCAGGCGTATACGTCGTCGTGCAATCTGCTCCACAAGAGCCAGACGCGCCAACAGGCAAAGAGAGAGAAGGAGGCAGACAAGGAGAGATGAGACGAGAGTAGGACTGATGATTCAAGAAGACCAAGCTAGAGAGCTCGGTCTTCGTACTACTAGTCCTTTATACAATTGACGAGGAGCTTTGAAGCTCCTCCTGAACGCAGGGTACCCAGTAGCGATAGTAGCTCGAACCCTACTACAACTATCCTAGGAACGAGTCACAAGTCCGATGAGATATACATGTGATAACAGCCCTAAGGCTGACTGAGACGACTGTCCCTGACTAATACTAGGGTAGTCAGAACCCCACGAGTCCGCAGTCCGTACCGATGAGTCCGATCGCAACACAAGAATGTGTTCGTGGTCCTTGAATATGCGCGTGCTCCGGAACGACCAGGAATCATGGACACTACCAGTGTGTCCCACGGCATAGTCGACAATGCGCAGGGAGTCCGGCAGCGTCACAAGCTAGCACAAAGTTAGCTCCACAGGCCCTCAGAAACAACGACACGTCGACGACTCACCTGACAGTCAAGAGAGTAGTCTTTGTTTTTGTCGAACCATGTATCACCGTGGAGTCCAGGACGCTGGAATAAAGGAAATTTTGTACCATCCACCATAAGATACCCATCACTCCACTCCGGGCAAACCTGCGCAGCTACCCAGGCCTTGGCGCTCTCCCTCTCCTCCAGAGTCGGCAAATGGACAACTTCGTCGTGTAGTGAGAGCAAAGCGAGCATTACTCTGTTTGTGCAGTTGAACACCGTCCCCGGACTGACACCGGCCCAGTGTCCGATGGCTTCGGGGCTTGCGGCGTTGCCGTAGTGGCCAGCGCGGTAGAGGAATATGGCGAGTTGTGTGGAAACGGGCTTCTGGGGAACATTGGAGTTGTTGGAAAAGATGGGGTGTCCACAGATCTTCTCAACGAGCCCGTCAAATGTGCTAGGGTCAACACGGACCTTGCGCCGGTACTGGTCGATGTTACCCTCACGCCAGTGTTCGAGGAGATCGAGTTGAGGGGTCTTCTTGACCTTGGGGTTGTCGCGCAAAACTCTTGAGGTGAGGATCTCTTGTCGTAGTCGATCGATGTCGGCTTGTATATTTGAATAGAAAAGATCTTCCACCTCAGAGAGGGGAAAGGAAAGATGAGACGCACGATCGTCGTCATCCGATGATAGCGACGAGAAGCTGCTGAAGCTGGAGATGGACGAGAGCTCGGAATCCGAGTCAGCGTTGGCATCGGCATCTGGGACAACAGTAAGGTTAACGCCGGAGTCTTCAAGATACTTGTGAAGGCGTGCTCTCTTGAATGAGCGATCGACATCATCCAGGTTGTCAAGCAGCTTGCGGTGAAGAGGAACAGTCGGCATGATCACAGAGTAGATGTGGCCACGCAACGAGTGCAACGAGGATGAGACAAGGCGGAGATCGAAATGTGTACTTGCCGAAAAATTGCCGGAGACGAAAAATAATGCATTACGGGTCTTATTATCGTTTTTTTTTGGGGGGGGGGTTTCAAAGTTGGACATTATTGGTCCATTTTTATTTTATTATTTTTCACATTATCACAATATTTACACCAAAAATCGGATTAATGAACGTAATAATTGGTCCAATCATGGACTGATATAAGGGAACTTTGAAAGACCCTAATGTTCGGCAACATAGTGCCACCAAGAAATCACCCTTTGAAGTGTGGTATGGGTTCAAACCCGAGTTCATTCCCCCCATCCACTTCGCGACCAACATCCCTGCAGCTGAAGACCGGCTGAAAACCCTGAACCAAATCCGATCTGAGGTCACCGCAGCGCTAAAAGTAGCGGCGGAAATCATGTGAAATTCCAAATCGCAAGTCCCATCCCGAGAATTCAAGTCTGGAGACTTAGTCTGGTTGGAAGGAACCAACATCCACACCACACATCCCAAGCCCAAGCTTGCCCCAAGACGCCATGGTCCATTCAAAGTCTTAACCACCTGGGGAGTTAACTGTAAACTCCAACTCCCAAAGACATGGCGCATCCATCCAGTCTTCCACAATTCCCTGATCTCTCCATATCATGAGAATGATATCCACGGACCGAACTTCACCCGACCACCTCCCGAGATCGTCCAAGGAGAAGACGAACACTATGAAGTTGAAGCGGTTCTGCAATCCAAAGTATCACCCAACAAGAAAGGGATACTTTATCTGATCAAGTGGAAGGGATACCCCGATTCCGAGAATTCCTGGCTCCCCTCATCCCGAATGACGCACTCCCGAGACCTGGTCCAGAAGTTCCACAAGGACCACCCCCGCGCCCCTTATCCAAAGTCAACCAGTGCTGTCGGTGCAGCACGACGTTAAAAAGGGGATACTGTCACGAACCTATGAAACTTGGGTCGTGACTCAGGCGTCTAAGACCGGTCCGCGCCGGCCTGGTCTTATGTAATCACCTTCCTAAAGGGGAAATCCGAAGTCGGAGTTTGAATTCTGTACTCCGACGATCACGTGATCGGTCACGTGATCTCCCATCGCTTATCAAGTCACCTGACGACTGAGAGTCGTACCATTCCTTGGATTTATCTGATTGGACTGCGGAGCAGTCACGTCATATGGCGTCATCGACTGCGGAGCAGTCGTACGACATTATCTCTGTTTCCTCATTGGACACTATTCTTAGATGTCTCTGGAATGTTCCATTCCGCAATATTCCGCAGCACCCGTGGGCGGCCCTAAGCCTGCCCTAAACTTACGCACAGACCATCCCTCTGGGTATATAAGCTAGTGCAATATATCGGACAGTCCCTCAGACTGTCCACCTTTGTGACATCCTCCTGTCTGCCTCTTCCTCCTCTTCGCGCACAGTACCCCTTCAGCTACAAGACACGATCTTGTACTTAGCGCTACTATCCCTTGCAAATCTGCAAGTTCAGTCCCGTCGAGCCAGTCAGCCTCCTTCGCTCTCCCTCGAGTTCTCCACCACCCCCGGTCTTCTGAACCCCGTCGTGCCTCCCTGTCGAGTGACAGTGAGTCATCACAGCATGTTGGTTGGGAGTGATCACAATAAGAGAAAAACTTGGGGAGGTGGTGGTGGTTGAAAAGGTGATAAGTGGATTACTTGGAGTGTAATTAACTACGAAAACAAAAGAGATACTATCACCTGACCAGTGTTGCAAATTTTGAGGTAAATCGCGAATAGCAAGTGATCGGCTCCACCTTTATTAAAATAGATTTTTGGAATGGGTACGATAATTGCTCACCTATATGACCCTGGTTCCAATGTGAGGACAAAGTGGGACAGAAATGAATCGGAGGAAAGCCGGAGAGGACCACCCCAAAACACGGGAGTTGCAAACGATTTGTCACTCTTTTGTCACGAAAGGTGGCACAGCCGATTCATTCTCCGCTCCGGCAAACGTCAGCATTGTGGCGAGTGGGATGGGACGCGCAAGGGGACGTGGATGCAGGACTTCGACGCAACATTGATTAAAAGTGAACTACGTAGCTAGTGGATATGTAACTAAGAGTGAACTAATGTTTAAACTTGAAATGTATGAAAAGGGCCGAAATTATGTGGTGGTAGCGTTGGGGCAAATGGCAGAACAGGCCACGGCAGAGGAGGCGTTGAGGAACTTGTGGGAATCGTGGTGGGTGCTGGGGAACTGTCGGAGGGCATTGGCGGAGGGGGGTCTTGATAGGGGTGGTTCTCGGCTGGTCCAAGTCGTCGACGTAATCGATGGAAAATGCCCTCAAACCGGGGATTTTCACGGAGAAGGGGATTGTTGTCAAAATGTGAATTGATTCGTGCAAGAAGATCCTTCCTCTGGCCAGTAATTGCGAGTTCCAGGGCCTGTGCGACGTCTTGAAGGTCACCTTTTGTCTTCGTCGCCAACGCACCAGTGAATGGCTCATTTGGGTCCCTCTGCCGGCGCTGCTCCTCACGTTCAGCAAGTTTTGCAGTGCGCTGTTCCCTAGCCCCTCTCTTCCTCTGCTCCTCCACAGCCCTCGATACCTCCTGTTCTTGTGCGATCCTCAGCCCCTCGTCCGAGTTCAGCCACCTTGCATCAATGTTTAGCTTGCGTCGTTTGTTTGACTTGTTGGCTTTCGTGTTGAGTTGCCACTTGAGGGCATGGATCTCGGTGTACGCCAAGGTGGCATGAGCTTCGACAGCTGCAACGTGTGACTCAAGGGCTGTAACATATACCCGAAGGTTGGTGTTATCATCTTGAAGAGATTGAATAGACGGCGTATGTACTCGGCCACTGGCAGGATATGACGCGCGTCTTGCACTCGAGCGAGTTGAGCGTGTTGGAACAGACATCGTTGGTGAAACAAGTTCCGAGAGGGGCAGCACAGGAGGGAGTAAAGGTGTAGCGGTTGCCGTGAAGGGAGGTGCAGTGTGGTGGGAAGGAGGGAGAACTGCCAGCGCCGGGTTCGTGTCAGGCCGCGTGCTGTCAGGCTGCGTGCGCTTGTCAGATGACTGATTGGGGGAATCCGAGCCCTCAGAATCACTGGGTTCATCGGAATTGGGGACAGATGGGTCGTGATCATCATGCTCGGGCTGCACAGGGATTCTGGGGAAGGAATTGGGGACATGAAGCGAAGAGGTAGATGTCGCAATGCTCGGAGCGAAGTCCTCATCAGTAAAAACATTCAGGTTGATTGGCCAGCAACCACTCTTCTTGAACGCGTTGATAATGGTCGATTCCTTAAAGGTTTGCCGTCGGATGTCCATGTAGTGTTCAACGAAGTCCTCACGTCGCATCTCTTCCCCTGTACTTTCAACAACTTCATCGCATCGATTGGCCCATGCACGTTGAAATGGGCCAAACACCCCAACATTGAGGGGCTGGAGCTTATGTGTAGTATGAGGCGGGAGGCAGTAGAGCAATACATTATGTGTACGGGACAAAGTGATGATGTCGAGCGTGTCATGTGAACCATGACCGTCATAGATGAGAAGGATCGGTTTGCCGGAGGTGTTTCGCGCAGTCGCCTGGGGAATGAAGGACTTCTGGAGCCATTCTGCACATAAAAAGTCGTCGATCCAGCCATTCTCAGACATGGAAATCCTTCACGAGATCGTTCAGTAATCGTCCTGAAGCAGCAACAAAATCGGAACTCACCCGATCTTGGGATCGACCAGAAACCATTCTGGGCAGAATTCCTTGCCCGAAAAGACAAATCCCAGGAGAAGGTCTGTGCCATCTGCGCAGACACACTCGATAATCATGATGAGCTCAAGATTTGCGCTACGTGACAAATACTTCAGCCATCGACTGCGAGGTACAAAACATTTCCGACCTGACCCCTTGCGTCCACCACCTCTCTGACACCCCTTCTCGTCCATGTTATATATATTTTCGATGGGGATGTCGTGTTTCTGAGTGATTCGGAGGAGCCCATCAAAGTGTTTGTCGACAGTGGGCTTGTTGAAAGCTTGGGCGCGTTTGGGATCGAGACCAGATGGTCTTCCGAGCTGAATATTTGAATGCCGTTTGAGAAAAGTATAGATCCATTTGTCACTGGGCATCGTTCCACAGAGGGCCTCGGCCTTCTTTCGGATTGAAAATTTCGTGAGCGGGTGGGAGGTGTCCGAGAGAAAGATGACCCAGTCAACGAGAGCGACCTCGGCTTCAGGTGAGAGAAGTTGCTGATTTGCGTGGGCTTCGCGTGGAGGAAGTGATAGCCCCAGATAACGGCGACGAACAGTGTCGTAAGGGAGAGTATGGCCAGTACGATTCTCGATGTCGCGGAGAACTTGGGCAATGTTAGGCTTCGTGACTTCCGCATGAGCCTGAGCCTTGAGGGTGCTGCACGCCTCCTGAATGAGTCTGGTGACCTCAGGGCTGACGGGCTGTCGTGATGGCATGCACCTCTTTCCATGCAAAGGGGTTCTACTGAGGAGCCAGTTATCTCGCCAAGAAATGCGTATTGCGACACGTTCTGCAGGTGGAGTGGCAGGGAACAGCGGACAGGACAGCGGACTTCCAATTTTGGTGCAGTCAAGCGACAAGATGTCACGCTAACTCACGCAAGTTTACTGATGTGCTCATATCTTCATTGCGGGTACACTGGGTGACACGAAATTTCAGAGGGTGGTTGAATAGTGTATATACATCATGTACTGAAGTTTCTGAACCATGGGGTGCAATAGCAGGTTCAGCCGAGATGACTTTTCTCGGTGTTCTCACTTTTTTGCACAATGCTCGTGAAATCGCAAGGCAAATATGTACAGTTTTCCCCTTTTTTTGTGTGATTCGTCAAATATTAGTACCTACCTATCATATCACAGAAGGATCAATAATGATGGTTTTCCGATCTCTTAAAAAAATGTGTTTTGCAACTCTCCTCCGTTTTGCATACCAGGTCAGGTGATAGTAACGGTTCTTTGAACCGGTTGGGAAAAGGATGGGCAGGTGGCAGCACGGAAGAAAGGGCTGAAGAGGCACGTGCCGCCTTGTGCGCTCGCACAAAGACTCTGCTCTAAGGCTTCGCTCGTTCCTCGCTTCGCCTCAGGCCCGCTAACTTCGCCTAACAATAAGTTAGACTCTCGCTAACGCGGGAGGTTTTTCCTGATGCTCTTTGCCGACAATTCTGCCCGTGACGAAGGACACGATGAACTACGCGTCAGTGATTACAGGCGGCATCGCCCTTCTAGCCATGTACGTGATCACGCACGCTTCCTTTCTGGCGTTCTGCTGACGCCGACTTGCGTGCCAGGATCTGGTACTTCATAGAGTACGTGATACTCTACGAACAAAGTGCACGAACAGCGCTGACTTACTTTCGCAGCGGTCGCCGACACTACCATGGACCTCGTGTATACATAGGGAAAAATGCCACTGGAACGCCAGCTGTCACCGCCGAAGGAGACAATGAGAAAGATGAGAAAAGCTCTGTCGACGACAAGGGCGAAGGAATCACGGTTTTACGAGGGACCCACGTTGACCTTTAATCGGGCAGGCGAAGAAGAACGCCGCGACGTGCGTAGAGTAGACATCATGCACGGTAGCGGTGACACTGCTAGGGAGATGTATAACTTACTGTACTTGTGTCGTCGTTGAGTGTGATTGTATTGTTACGAACGATACTCGCAAAACGTAATCCTGACTATGACATTTAAACTTTCAATCTGATCAAGGGAAGCGCGTGAAAACGAATGTCCTCGAGCGTAACCTATGTTAGCGCAATAAGTCGCACCTTTGACGGCGATCCCGAGCCAGGGGACGTCTGAAATGCAAAGACCCACTTGGTATTGGCGTGCTCGCGAACAGGCCCTGGTCCGTTGGTAATGACAAATACATACATAATAAACATCCGTCTTTCATAACCACCTCCGCGCGACCACGACTGCGCCCAGCGCGGCAGCGAACAGGGCGAACGCGCCAGGAAGCGTAGCGCGCGGCGCCGACGCGGAGCTGCTGCCGGGGCTCGTCGCGCCGCGGATGTTCCCCATGCCGGAATGGCCGTACGCCGTTGCGAGCATGGACGGGTCGATGAATATCGTGTTAACCGTGCGGGACTGTACCGTCGTCGGGTACGTGACGGTCGAGGCGGGTGAGACGGCGCTGAGCGAGTCGCTGGTCAGGAAGACGAGCGCGAAGCCTGGAGCGGGAACGGGCACCGCGCAGGTGTTGGTGGTCGTGTCGCACTGCACAGTCGTCACGTTCAGGTCCCCGACGAGCCGCCCGTCCGACCCGAAGTTGTTCCCGAACGTCTGTGCATCCGTGAGACCTCACGTAACTCGAAAAGAAATGAGCCCCGTACCTGGCCCGCCCAGGTGAAATTACCCTTCGCCGAAACAGAGTCGGCCAAGAGGTATCTACGAGACAGGAAGTTTAGAAGCAGCTCGTGGGAGGAGAGAAAGTACCTACTTGACTTGCACTTGCGGAGGCGTCGCATTGCTCTGGCCCGTGGTACCACCGCCGATGGAGATAGTGGCGGTGTATGTTGACGCGCCAGTCGAATCTGTTACAAAATTGAATAGCGCCACTTTTGTTGGTGCGCCGTTCTCGTATACGGCATAAATCGGAGTGTTGATGTTCGACGTTAGATCAACCACCTGCGACGTATTGTGCGGTCCCAACACTTCAGCCATGACCAAAGCAGAGTAGTAGACAGGCCCGACGGTCCATTGGTGGAACATGGATTGGTTGGTCGGTGGTGGGGTAAAGGGGTTGTAGTACGCATTCTGTCCACCGATGTGGAATAGCGCCCCCGTGAAATTGCTGTACGCCATAGGTAAGCGCCCAATCGAGCGCCCAAAGCGCCTGCACCGAATGAATTGGAAATTCCCTGGAAAGCCGGAACACGAGGCGGTGTTAGTCTCGAACATGACGAACGGCTTGCCGTTCTGAACAGCAAACGCGGTCGAGTTAGTATAGTACGAGGCCATGTTCGTGGAAGCGTTGTGCTGCAAATAATTGATGAAGATGTCCTGCGGATTTTGCACGACTCCACCGCGGGAAGGATATACGGCGGCGCAATTGTCGTCAGGGTATCTGGAATGGAAGTGAGAAGCCTCGACGCTAATCGTGAGGACCGGGTACTTACCGCTCGACTGCAAGACTGAGAATACTGCTTGAATAAGAAGATACGATACCAGTATCCCACACGCTTTCTGGGGTCCAGGACGTTTGAACGCTGGGAACGATGATTAGATTGTCCTTTTTGGGGATCAAGGGATTGTTGGCGATTTGTTGTATCAGGGTTCCTACTTCTCCGAAGTAATCAAATGGTGAATATGTCTGACAAATTTTATCAGTTCCTACTTCGAGCTTTGACATGTAAAGTGATCTGACCGGCGGCCGGTGACCGTGAGACCGAGCCCCGTAAAGATCAGGGCTCATTTCCTGCCTGGAAACCTAGCAAATAGTCGCCAAGGATTTGCTGACCATTTTCGACGATCTCCAGGAAAATGGCGTTGTGTTTAAGAAAGGGATGCCTGTGTTCATGAGTATCAGGGACGGGGGAGTGACGCGGAGAGACGAACCAAGGTACCAGTGGGTGTTTGTGAGGCTTGAGATGTTCGCCATGAGGTACAGCAGATCTGTTGTGAACGCCAACGGAGGTGTACCCGTCGGGTTGGAGGTATTATTTGTATCCTTTGCGAGCATAGCGCCGTTCGGAAGACTTTCCACTAGCTCTGCGTTCTCCTGCGAGTTACCACCAACGCGCACTTGCACCCAGCCGACTCGCTCGACTAAATTTGCCATCAGGTTCAAGAACGGGACCTGTAAGTAGGAGCTGATGCGCATCGGCACCAGGTATGAGAGTGGGCGTGGAAAGTAGCTCACCTGTTCTTTCCCACTGAGATCGCCGCCTGTCGGTCAGGGCATCTAACGGCGAATGGCACGAGGACTCACAGATTTGATTCGACACCGACATCTCGATAGAGAACCCAAAGAAGCCACCATTTTGCGGGATCGATAAATTCGGTATGCCGCCAGTGCTTGTGAGTTGCACTGGAACCTGTGTGGGGATCGGGGGATTGGGAACGGCAGGCGGGTTCAGAATGGTAGGGTCATATGCAGCTGCTCCTGTGTAGCTAGCTGCTGCTGCTGCTGCAGTGTTGGTATAATTGAGGGAAGAACCACCAAAGATCACCTGGTTTTTGGGCTGGTAGACGCTGTACTGGGCATTGACAATTGTGACCCAGACAAAGGAGACGGAGACAGAGAAGAGGAGACGCATGAAGTGTCAGAATAGCTCTTTGAAACGGCAGTTGGTGTCATAATAAGGCCTGGCTAGGTCGCAATTTAGGTCCCGAAATAGCACACCATCAATAAACGAGTGTTTAGTCGAAGCGTTTAAAGCGCTTACGAATTTGTCCTAACCATTTATTAAATGCTCCACTTATTCAGAAGACCGCGACGGGTATGGAAGGCTTCACCGTGTATATAAATATGCACATGACGCCCGCGCCGGTCGGAGTGCATGCTCCAAGGAAGACATGACTGGAAACTAGCGATTTTAACCAATGACCGTGCGACTTAGGTGTACTCACGACTGCATCTCAGTTGTGGATGTGTGGGTGCTGGGCTGTTCCGATACTGGGAAGCAGGGATTGCTTCTACAAAAAGAGCCTAACTGAAGGAGTGAGTCGACCTGATTGATTGGCACGGACGCACCTGGTGGTTGATCACAGCAAGGCAGCGAGGGCCGACTCTGTCGGTCGTCTTCACTTATTGTGATTGGCTTTCTTAACTTGCCGAAGGACTGGCAGACAGGACCCGTCACTCCCACCGTGGTTCCTCCTTGCTGAGATATCAAGAACGTGGTGGTGGAACATAACAGACGAGATTAGTCGGAATTAGGTGATTCAGGCGTCGCGGCATCGCCGGGTGGCATGTTCCCTAACTGGGTAACTGCCATCAAGCATTTCGTCGTTGGGTTTCACGGTTACGACATGAAGCTTGCATGGAGCATCCTGGCATCGAAATTCTCATCAAGAAAAACTAATACTATGTTGGGTATGGCCGCCCAAACTACCCTGCCGACTTTGGGTTCTAATGTGTGGCAGAAAAATTACAGCACTTTTCCGAAACGATAGCCTAGCGACCTCGAACGGGGCAAGAATGGCGGCAAGGTAAGCCCGAGAGCACATATGTCACCTTTGTCCGGAATGTTAGGAGGGGGGCGAGTACGCGATGTGGGCCGCGTGCGAATGCGAATGCGTTTCCGTTTTGTTTGTGAGAGGCGTCAGGCCAGGCTAGGGTCAGCATGGATATGGAGAGCACAGGGCATCAGGCGGCAGACGACGTACTGCTTGCTGCACTAAGCGATTTTTTTGCACCGTATCGATGACCCACTTCACGCCGTCCGAGGGCAAGCAGAACCAGCCCTGCACCGGCTCATATGTACACTCTAGCTCCCCGAGAATCCCGAGATCTGAAATCACGAGACCACGTCACTGACGCTCCCACACAAATGTTGTACACTGTGTTCTTAACGAGATAATGAAAATCAGCACAAGAGTGTAAAGATCAGAGTGTTGCCAGTGGGGCATGGCATAGGTGAAGGGGATAAGTAAGCAAGTGCACTAGGCACGGTCACGTGCAATGGTTTGTGTCCAAAGACTCGGATAGTCGCCATCCTTACTTATTGACCGCCGTGGGGACGCTAGGTGGAAGGGGGAGATCACGGAGACGCCGGGGGTGGTGCTGTATGTATTGCTGGCGCTGGGAGATCCTTTTCTGCACTCGGATTCGCCGAAGAAGACGAGTACTTGACTTGATCCCTTTTTTTTTTCCTTTTTCTTTTTTTGGAAAGCGTTTATTTTCTAGACTTGTCAAAAAAAAAGGCTGCCGAGGGTCTTTGCTTTCTTTTGAAACTTGACGCCTTCCCGGACAGGTCCAGGATGTGGCGCGACCTCAGGTGCTCGGATCACAGAAATGCTCGGAAATGCATCGTTGGCTTCGCTTTGTCCATAACTGGGTCACACGCAGGCCGTGGTGCGGGTGCCGGCCTTTGCAAGGTTGCCGATTCCTGGTGTATAATACTGCCTGCTGACCCGGGCGCTGCCTGTGGTACGATTCGAATCGCTCCCGAAGTGCACCGTGGAAGGACCACACGCACTTCTCGGCTTCTTCGCACTCCTCCACAAAGGCACGCTGCGCTTCCGTCCCGCGCGCCGTCGGGTTCTAGTGCGCGTGACCTTCTGATTAGCCAGTAACGCTCCTAGGCACTTCTTGAGAGCCCCCAAGGGGGAGGTCTAGCCGCGCGGTTGGCGGCAGAGGCTCTGGAGCTAGCCAAAATGCGCGGACTGGCGGCAGCAGGTACTGGATCGGTGCGGCGTCGTCGTAGGAGGCAAAACGTCGCGCAGCGGGTGTACGAATGGCGCAGAGCGCTGCCACGCAAGCGTGAAATTATGAGGAACTCTTGGTAGTATTCTTCAAGCGCACCTGGAAGACCCAAACGTCACGGCGGGACTAAGTTAGAGCCAGCCCGACACCCGCTAGTGCTCTAGATTCGACCTAGCACTTGAAAAGAATGGCGTTGTCGTTCGTTGTCTGGGACGACATCACTCATTGGCACTTGAAAAAAAAATCGTTGTTCGCGTTTTCCTGGCTCACGATGTCAGACAGTCATGACAGTACCGAAGTGTCTGAAAGCTTTTCTGAATGACGGCCCCGTTGGGCCATCTTGCATCATGCATCGTGAATTGCTGGTATAATATATATATGTGGACCGTCACATGTTCGAGGCGCTATTCTATTTCGACTCTGTTGTGACATCATTATCCTGCCCTGGATATCTGGGAGAAACTAGAAAAGGTCACCAAACTCTGGCTCGTATCGGGAATATGTGGCGGAAATGTGCTACAAGTCGATTCAAAAATTTGCGGTAGAAGATAGCTTACTCGGATGGAAGATAGAGACTTCAACTTATCTTCCATCCGAGTGAACTAACGAGCGAGGGCGCGTCTGGAGTGCAAATGTCTACTTAATGTGCTCGCAAATAGGTCCTAGTCCGATGGTGACGACGACTGCATACAAAACAAAACAAAAACAAACCGATGCGTCTTTCACAGCCACCTCCGCGCGACCACGACCGCGCCCAGCGCGGCAGCAAACAGGGCGAGTGCGCCCGTAGCGCGCAGCGCCGACGCGGAGCTGCTCCCGGGGCTCGTCGCGCCGCGGACGTCCTCCATCCCCGAGTGGCCGTACGACGTCGCGAGCATGGACGGGTCGATGAAGATCGTGTTGACGGTGCGTGTCTGTGCCGTCGTCGGGTACGTGACGGTCGAGGCGGGCGAGACGGCGCTGAGCGCGTCGCTGGTCAGGAAGACGAGCGCGAAGCCCGGCGCGGGCACGGGCACCGAGCACGTGTTGGCCGTCGTGTCGCACTGCACCGTCGTCACGTTCAGGTTGCCGACGAGCCGCCCGTCCGACCCGAAGTTGTTGCCGAGCGTCTGCAGTAACCCGTGAGACTCGTCATCACAACTCGAAAAGAAATGAGCTCTCGTACTTGACCCGCCCATGTGAAATTGCCCTTCGCAGAAACAGAGTCGGCCAAGAGGTATCTATTAAACCAGGGCGGTGAAAAGCGGCTCGTGGGCGATTGATGGGTACTTACTTGACTTGCACCTGCGAAGGCGTCGCGTTGCCCTGGCCCGTGGTACCACCGCCGATGGAGATAGTGGCGGTATACGTCGATGCACCTGTCGAATCTGTTACAAAATTGAATAGCGCCACTTTTGTTGGTGCGCCGTTCTCATATACGGCATAAATCGGAGTGTTGATGTTCGACGTGAGATCAACCACCTGCGACGTATTGTGCGGTCCCAGCGCTTCGGCCATGACGAGGGCAGAATAGTAGACCGGTCCGACGGTCCATTGGTGGAACGTGGATTGGTTGGTCGGTGGTGGGGTAAAGGGATTGTAGTACGCATTCTGTCCACCGACGTGGAACAGCGCCGCCGTAAAATTGCTGTACGCCATGGTAAGCGCCCAATCGAGCGCCCAAAGCGCCGCACCGAATGAATTGGAAATTCCCGGAAAGCCGGAACACGAGGCGGTGTTAGTCTCGAACATGATGAACGACTTCCCGTTTTGAACAGCAAACGCGGTCGAGTTGACATAGGACGAGACCAGGTTGGTGGAAGCGTTGTGTTGCAAGTAGTTGATGAAGATGTCCTGCGGATTTTGCACGGTTTCTCCGAGGGCAGGATATAGCGCGGCGCAGTTGTCGTCAGGGTATCTAGAATGGAAGTGAGAAGTCGCGACGCTGATTGTGGCGACCAGGGACTTACCGCTCAACAGCGAGGCTTAGGATACTGCTCGAATAAGAAGATACGATGCCGGTGTTCCACACGCTTTCTGGGGTCCAGAGAACTTGGACGCTAGGAACGATGAGTATATTGTCTTTTTTAGGGATCAAGGCATCATTAGCGATCTGTTGCACCAGGGTTCCGACTTCTCCGAAGTAATCAAATTGTGAGTAATTCTGAAAAGTTCCATTAGTTCCTACTTCTTGAGCTGGGGGAATGTGAAGCGAGCTGACCGATGGCCGGTGACCGTGAGCCGCATAAAGATCGGGCTCGTTTCCTGCCTGGAGGCCTATCAAGTAGTCGCCAAGGATTTGCTGACCATCTTCAGCGATCGCCAGGGAAAACGGCGTTGTGTTGAAGAAGGGGATGCCTGTATTATTGCGTTTCAGAATTGGAAAGAAGGGGGGTGGTGTAAAGAGACGAACCAAGGAACCAGTGGGTGTTTGTGAGGCTTGAGATGTTCGCCATGAGGTACAGCAGATCTGTTGTGAACTCCAACGGGGGTGTGCTCGTCGGGCCCGAGGTATTATTTGTATCCTTCGCAAGCATGGTGCCGTTCGGAAGGCTTGCGACTAGCTCTGCGTTCTCCTGCGAGTTACCACCGACGCGCACTTGAACCCAGCCAACCCGTTCAACGATGTTTGCCATCAGGTTCAAGAACGGGACCTGTAAGTAGGAGCTGATGCACGTCGACACTAGGCGTGAGAGTGGAGTGGGCGTGGAAAACGGCTCACCTGTTCTTTCCCACTGATATCATGCCCACCCATCTGTCAAAGCACCCAACAGCGAATGGGACAAGGACTCACAGACTTGATTCGACACCGACATCTCTATAGAAAACCCAAAGAAACCACCATTCTGGGGGATCGATAGATTCGGTATGCCCCCACTGCTCGTTAGCTGCACTGTAACCTGTGTGGGGATCGGAGGGTTGGGAACGGCAGGGGGGTTGAGGACGGTCGGGTCATATGCGGCTGATCCTGTGTAGTTGGTGGCAGCTGCTGGTCCAGTGTAGTTGAGGGCAGAGCCACCAAAGATCACCTGGTTCTTGGGCTGGTATACGCTGTACTGGGCATTGGCAAGCGCAGCCCAGACAAAGGAGAGGGAGAGGGAGAAACAAAGACGCATGGGTATACCGAGTAACACCTGGAAACGGCACTTGGGGCCATAATAAGGCCTGGCCAGGTTGCAGTGTGGGAGGAGCCAAAAATAGCACGCAGCGACAGATCAGATATGGAGGTGCTGCGCCGTGTATATAATTAGCCCATGGCGCCCGCGGTCGAATTAATATTAGACTACGTGGCCCAAGGGAACTGGAAAAGACTGGAAATAGGGATTTTGACCTATGAAACTGTGCGATCCATACACACCAGCACCTCCCACTGTCCCGAGGTGGGGAAACCGTGGGAAGAGCTTAAATTGAGCCAACCTTGTGATTGATCGCCTGCAAGGAGCCACTGCGCGCCAATTCAAAACTCCCACGTCATCCATACTGTCTCCCGACTCAGATCTATTGTCCGTACTGTACTTGGTTTTTCTTATGTGGAATCGGCTGTCATTCCCACCGTGCACGTGAAGCTGCTTGATGCATGATATCACAATAGAAAGTTCCCAGTCATGATTTCCTCTTGACTCTCATCAAGAACATCACCATGGTGGAGCTGACTGACAGACGATATTCGATGGGAAATTGGTCAGGTGAGATTCACTCCACAGCTCCATCGCCGCATGTTTCCTAATTGGGCAATCGAGCATTTCGTCGTTGGGTTTCATGGCTACGACGTGAGTCCCTTCTCATCAGAGACTATCATGTTGGGTAAGGCAGCCCAATTACCCTGTTGGCTATGAGTTCCGACCACACGAATATCCGGCAGGAACATTATTCCTCTGTTGCGTGGAAAGGTGGTTTGAGCAGCGTACGTGCGGACAGGCGCAAAGCAAGTGCACGCACTGGTGCAGAAGTTGCAGCAGATAGCTAAGAGTGCTGGGCACGAACGTCCGCTCATGATTGGGATGGATCAAGAAAACGGTCTGGCTATCCACTCACGACACCTGATCGGGAAACTTACGACGAGGTGATCGGTGCTGCTGCGGCAGGCCTTGTCTCCGCTTTTAGCGTTGCCCGTAGCAACGACGCTGGTACCCAATTGTCCGTGCGAAGTGAACGATCATTATTGGAACATTAACAAGAGCTTCGCGTTGACAGTCCAGGGGCAATGGCACTTGCCGCTGCTGGTTCGCCGGACGTCGCGGAGCGCATAGCGGAAGCATCTGCGCTTGAGCTAAAGCTCGCCGGAATAAACTGGGCGTACAGTCCCGTCGGAGACGTGAACAGCGATCCGCGAAACCCTGTCATAGGCTCGTCCTTATCCACGTGCCATCGCGCGTTCTCACACATCCCCCACCCTTGCAGGTGTCCGGTCCTTGGGCGACGGTACAGTTGATTCTGGAAAACGTGGTACCCATCGTGTCTATTTGTAAGTTTCAGAGGAGGTCTCAAAATACGTGACCGCTGTCTGCCGCGGCCTGACCAAGGCTGGTATCGCACCGTCGGTCAAACACTTCCCCGGTCACGGCGACACGCACATCGACTCGCACAGCTCGCCCAAAACGACCTTGTTCCCTTCCGAGCGGCGTCCGATGCCGGCGTCGCGACCATCATGGTGGGCCACATGGCGATGCGATACCCGCCTCGCTCTCACACGCAGTGATCGGCGGTCTGCTCCGCGACACTCTCGGATACGGCGGCGTTGTGGTCGCCGATTGTCTCGAAATGGAGGCCGTCGCAGTGCGCGAGGGCAGGCGTCCCGGCCGCCGCCGTCGATGCCCTGCGCGCAGGCGCCGACATTGCCATGATATGCCATCGCATCGATCGCCAACGGGGAGCCCTGGAGGCCGCATACGGGGCCCCCGGTCACGCGGAGCTGCGCGCGAGCGGACAGCACATCGCGGCTCTGAAAGACGCGTTTGCGGGTGGCTGGGAACAGGTGCTCGGGCGGGAGTTTTCCGACGAGGCCGGATGGGCCCGTTGGAAGGCGGCGCACGTGGCGCTGAGCCGCCAGACTTACGCGGCCTCGATCGCGCTCGTTCGGAACCCCAGCGCCGTCGTTCCCCTCCCCAAGACCGGAGCCACGGTGGTCCTCACCCCGCGCATGGAATCGCTGAACCGTGCCGTGGACGACGACGGCGCGGACCGCCAGCGACCAGCGCGCAAGAACACCGCGGGGCCGCGCTCCGCAAACGCGTGGACGGCGCGTCGGTGCATGTCGTGTATTCACCAGATGTGCCCCTCGGCGGCGCGGAGCTGCAAGACGCGCCCTCCGTGCTTTTCGTGACGCGAAACGCCGATCGCTCGACCTGGCAGCTGGGGAGGGAATCGCGGAGGGTGGTCGTACTCGCGAGTTATGCACCATACGACCTGCTGGCAGCGCCGCCGGACATGGAAGGACTGCGTGACGTCGGGTGCGTAGCGAGTTTCGAGTTTACAGCGGGCGCTTTGGATTCTGCGGCTGCGGTGACCTTTGGAGAGGGGAAGGTGCCTGTTTGTGGGGCAAGTGTACTCCCTGATCGGAGTTGTAGTAGCTTCTACTTTAGTCGTATATGCTTTGATAGCTCTGATCACGCTGATCGTCGAGCATCGCCAACACTGCGTTACTTGGAATCCAAGAGTAGCGAACGTGTACTTGCTGGAAGGACGACCTACATCCCTTGGTCGTCCATGATCATAACACCAACAGCCTTACAATAATCTCGCGCTCTTACTCAATAGCACGTTCTGTCTTGGTCCGAACCGTCAGTGTCGAAATGATGGATCCGGACGGACCAATCCCGTGATCGCGACGCGACCGTTGTTTGTCTTTTCTATCATGGCATCCGATAGCTCGACACCCAGTAAGCGATGGACTCAATTCTATGCGGCCCTTCAACTCGCTATTCAGAGCGCCGCGCACAAGTGGACGTCCGTGTCTCCCCGCTCTATCTTCTGTGTACCAACCCTTCCTTGACCTAGTTACAAGGACTTCTCCGAATGTTTTCCTCTTTGGTGCGAGGAGCAACCCAACGGCGCAGAGGGCGTCTTCAAAACCGTCTCAAGCTTCATCGAAACTCACATCATCGTGCACCACTACCCCTCAACAGTCATCTCCACCTCTCTAAATTATCTCTCTCTCATAGAACGGCACGGACAAACTGTACGAGCAGTACGACGTCCAGGAACGGATCGATGTTCTCCATGGCGTCGTGACCGAAGCACGCACACGACGACAGCGGGGGGAGACGCCTGCCGCGGATCGCTGGCGTGAGGACCTGCAGCCGCGGGAAGCGACGCGCGGGCGGACGATACCTACCCTCGAACGCGAACGGGACTTGCTCCGTGCGCGACTCGCACAGGTGCGTCACCCCCCCCCCAAAAAAAAAAACGTGCAGACAAAATTTACATTGATCAACGCAGATGAAGAAGGAAAACATGGAGCTGTACGATCAAGTGCAAGAGAACGTGGCGGCACAGGAGCGAACGGAGGCCAAAACTGCGGAGATTTTCGCATTTTTTGATGAGGTTCGTGCGAAACCCTATGTCGCTGTGCTCTCGGACTGAGTAGTCGCCTGCTGGTCAGATCTACGCCAAGTGGCGGGAACTGCCACTGGAAGACGTACAGGCGTGGACGCTTTTGACAACCGAGACACAAAGTGCTATAAACCCTCCTCCATGACGATGGTAACGGTGTTTTCTTGGCGTATCTATTTACATGTAACTGTCTCCGCATACACGGTTGTAACCACCTCGGTTCGTCCGCGCCTAATCCACACTCTCCCCGAGATTGGGTCCGTTCGAAAGTGTTGCACTGGATTGACCACGGTATTGCCGTACTCGTACGTGAGCCCGAGGTGGCGGTGCAGATACGCTGGTTGAACCTCTCGGGAAGGACTGGAGATGATTGCCGGAAGGGGAGACGACACCAAGCAGGGCTACGAGAGATACCGACATGAGGCACGGACGGAGGGCGGGTATGGAGCAGCCGTGGAGAAAATAAAATAAAAGAAATAGGATTGATCTAACAGTCACGTCCCTCATCAAACTAGTTCCCGTTCTCGTTTCTTCTACTTGCTCATCTCATTTCATCCTTTTTCTTGCTTGTATCTTCTCTTTTCTCCTATGCGAAAACTATTTACGAGGGACAAGCCCAAGCTCGCCAAAGTCACCCCAGCTTCGAGGGATGTCCCTCCTCCAGATCTTACTTCGTCCAATTCTTCCGAGGTCACTTTTGTTCCGTCTTTCTCTCTTTTCATATCCTCTCATCCTTGCAGCAGGAGTTCCATGCGACCCAACCACATCATCCGCATTTCCAGCCATTACAAGCCCTTCACCAGCTCCGTCCCACTTCCGCCGCCCGTGACACCCACCATCCAGCACCCTCGTCTGACGATGAACACTGGCACGTCCTGCCTTCAGAATCCAACCACAGTTCCGCAGAGACCGCAAAACTCGTCCCTCTAACTTCTTCTCGCTCGTCTTCTCTCGCCTCCCTCCCTCCAGGGGCATCGCCCCCCCTCGCCAACCCGCCTGCTACTACCACGCGGACCGCATCTCCATTTTCGGGAACAAACACTGCCCGTACATCCCATCCCAAGGAGACCAGAGAACGAGAGAAAGATCGCCGCGGAGGTGCCGCCGCGGTCAGCATCCTCAACGCCCTCAACCCCCAGTTCGCACCTCCCCCACCAACCAACGTCGACGCCACACGCACTATCCGCGACGACGACGCCCCATATGCCCCGAGCGAGGGTTCTGTCCGCGAAGAAAAAAGGGAGCGCGGTGGTTTTTGGGCTTGGGCTAGTTCGGGCGGCGAGCGTGATAGGGACCGGCGGGAGATCCATCCACGGGAAGATGGTCAACAGGATCTCATGAGAATGATCGGTATTGCCCCTTTGCACTCCCAGCCGATCTCTCTCGCTTACTTTTTTCTTCTTAGGTTACCTGACCGCTACCTCGTCTGAGGACTGGGCCGTCGTTCTCGAGGTCTGCGAACGTGCTTCAGCTACCGAAGCGAACGCCAAAGAAGCGGCAAAGGCCCTTCGTAGGGAGTTCAAGTGCGTCACCCTCGTTTTGACCTATCCATTTCTTCTCAATCCGCTCTAAACTCAGATACGGCGAGGCGCCCCAACAACTATCAGCAGCGCGGGTGCGCATCCAACCTGTCATATTCATCCTTCTTTGATCTCATCTGCACAGCTCTGGGCCATTATGCTGAGGAATTCTTCTGAAATCTTCGTACATCAATGCATGAAAAGCAAGTTTATGGACACCCTCGAGGATGTTCTCACTTCGCAGCGCACTTCACCCGTCGTCCGCGAACGATTGCTCGATGTGCTCGCAGCTGCAGCTTATGCGAGTTCCGCGACGTCGTTGAAAAATGAGTCCAGCTTCCGTCTCCTTTGGAGGAAGGTCAAGCCCCCCGGAAAACCTGACGAGGTCAGCTTAATCAAGTTCGTGCGTACGCTCTCAGTACTGATTAAGGCATCCTCCAGGGTGTACCCTTCGATCCTGACGACGCGATGTTTAATCCCCCCTCACCAAGACGGAGCTCCGCATTCAGCCCAACACCTGGTTACCCGCCTGTGCACCCGCAATCACTTCAATCTCCAGCAGTCCCCAACGCTCAGCCTCAAACTCCGCCACCACCACAGCCTCAGACCCAAACGCCGCAACAGCCGACCCGGCCGAAGCGTGAGGCGCCCAATCAGGGCCTTCTCCAGCGCGTAATTCCGCCTGAAGAAGATATGCGACGACTGTTCCAGGAATGCCGCTTTGCGCATGGGAACGCTCAGCTTCTCTCTGAATCCCTTACGTATGCATCTCCGGAAGATCTGAGGGAAAAGGACATACTCAAGGCAGGTACCCGCTCCACTTTCGGCGAGAACGTGGCTAATAACGTATCCAGGAGTGGCACGCAAAGTGCCTCACCTCCCAGGATTTGATCGCTGCACAGATTCCGTGGGCAACCGCGGGGGCAGATCGCTCGCGTGCGGCTCGCGAAGCTCAGCAACAACAACAGTTGCAGCAGCAACGAACGATCAAACGCCGTAACTCACCTCATCGTCAGAATCAGAAGCAGGGAAATGGCGAGGACTCCCCCGTGGAGCCAACACCCGAGGAGCAACTGCTCGGAGCGTTACTTGAGGCAAATGGGGCACTCACCTCCGTGTTGCGAGATTACGACGACATCGAACGTATAGGCATCGAGCGCGAGACGTTGGAGCGCAGCCGACAAGAAGTCCGTTTAGATCGCTCTGTAGGTCACTGCTGGTGTCACTCCTCTACTGCTATATTGATGACCCTCTGCAGAGGAATGTGGTAGATGACCGCGGCTATGTTCACCACCTCGATATCATGCCTCCGTCCCTCGGATCGTCCTCACGCAGCCCTTCGCCCTCGCCGTCTCCTTCCCCGAAACCACCTCCCATACCCATTCCCGCTGTGCTCCAACCGCACGCGGGCCAACCCCATCCATTACCCCCGATCCCCGTCCAACAGGCAAATTACGCATCAACTCAACCATCACTTGCCTTGCCCCCTCCTGCACCGCATGGCCCTCGCTCACCTGGCCTTGTGTTACATCGTTCCCACACACCGTCGCCTGAACGGGGTGGGCTTCCCCGGCCCTCTCTACACGCCGTAGTTCCTCCGAATTCTGCCCCACCATTCTCTGGGGACGCGCCGAATGGCGGCGCGTTGAAGCCTTCTTTGGGTATCATCGTCCCGCGTGGGGACAACGAAGGCGAGGACGAAGACGGCGAGGAAAATATCCGCACGCCGATCAGACCAAGCGCCAAAGCCCTCGGAAAACGACGAGTCGTCGAGGCGGAAGAGCCAGATCGTAAGTCGAATAACAAGTCCTCTATCGTTTGTCGTTGACATTCGCGTGGCGCACTGCTAGCAGACGCATTCAATCCCGACGACCTCTTCTACGAGCGTACAGACGTTCGTGATACGAGGAACCCTGTGCAGGAAGATAGTGGGATGAGCGACTCGGACTCGGACTCGCTGCCTCGGAGTTGGCCGCAACAGCCCGTGCACTACGCTTACGACGCAGTTGCTGAGCGCACGCAGCGCTTGATGCAGCAGATGTCGCTGGTCAACGGGGT
Source organism: Lactarius pseudohatsudake (assembly GCA_021525015.1). Classification (NCBI taxonomy): domain Eukaryota; kingdom Fungi; phylum Basidiomycota; class Agaricomycetes; order Russulales; family Russulaceae; genus Lactarius; species Lactarius pseudohatsudake. The sequence continues at coordinate 280,549 of JAKELH010000044.1, read as the reverse complement.
GCACTGAGTGTTGTTCATGATTTTTTACTGACAGAGTATGCGAGCGGAGGATGATCTAAGGACGCTTGGGTTATTACCGTTAACACTCACCACGCAATGTTTGATATGTACTTGCTGCATTATTAACTGTATCGTGCTGCCCGAGGCGCCGACAGGGTTACGGACCCTCGCACGGACCAACCAACATAAGTTTAGCGTCGTTGATGTTTGGCACTGTTTGTTCTTACGTGTGTTTTCCCAAGCAAGTCAAGTTAACAAGTGTCAAGTCAGCCCTGCTGCTGTCGTCCTCGTACACTATACACCCCGTTCCCGTCCCCTTCAACTTGTACTAAACGCATGGCAAAGGTCGAAGCTAGCGATGACAGCCTCTACGACGGTAATGTCTTTCCCTGCTTCCCTTTTTTCGTTCCTCTATGTAACGATCAAAACTTCAGGCCTCTATGGCGAAGAGTTCGAAGAAGATTTTGCAGTTTCCACTCTTGACAACCCTTCAAACATAACTGACGCTGTCGGCGACGATGCCGGTGCTGAACTCCTCGAACCACCAGAAGACGACGTGACCCCGGCTACCCTAGAACCCGAAGAAGCGAAGCCTATCCCCACGCTGGACTCGCGGCCGCGTCTAAGCAACGCTGATGCACTGCCCCCCAAACCAGCTTCTGCAAGCGGCGGTGGTGGTCTCCCGCTGTCCTACTCGGCGCAGGTGGCAGAACAATTCTCTTCCTCTTATCGACAGACGCCCAGCCAGGAACGGGGGCGACTTGACGCCGCGCGTCTCGCACAGTTTCAGGTTAACCAGACCGGCGCTCCGTCGTCTGGCTCGACGGGCGCCAACAGCCCCACGACCGATGCGCAGGCGAGGCCGATTCGACCGTCCGAGATGAAAGACGAAGGGTGCGTCTGTCTCCTTGGCTTGCTCCACCACCGTGCTGCTGTCGTTGTACGTGAAGGGCGGTGTGCCGGTGTCAGCTACTTAGCGGTAGTCTCCACGCGTACGACGAGTCTCCCCCTGCTACATGCGTTTTACCAGATGTTACGGCGAGCGCGCCTCACGTACCGTCTCTTCGTTTTCTTCATATTTTCCATATCTTGCTACCAAGATGTCGTCAAAACTTACTTGTGTTCTCCGCTATGTCGCTTTACTTCGCCTACGCCTACGCCTATCGTCCACTCTGCATCTGCACCTCTGTCGCTTATCTCGTTTCCGGTACTACCCGCCACGTGCTTACAGCAAGATGTTTGTCGGCGGCTTATCCTGGGATACAACCGATGGTACTTTATCTCTGCTCATCCTACCCCCCCTCCCTTTTGCAATGTCATGTCCATTTTGCTAACTCACTGAATGTCTGGTGGCGGCGTGTGATGCTCTTTTTTTCTTTTTCTTTTCCCTCCTTTCTTTAACTAGAGGGCTTGCGAAACTATTTTTCCGAGTTTGGCAAAGTCGACGCCTGCACCATCGTCCGGGACGCCGACGGCAAGTCGCGCGGCTTTGCGTTCCTCACGTTTGAGGAGCCCGCGTCCGTCAACGCAGTCATGATCCGGGAACACTTCCTGGACGGAAAGGCCGTCCGTGATACCGCACCATTTGAGCCGTCTCTGCCCAGCTAACGGTCGTACAGATCGACCCTAAACGTGCGATCCCGCGCGAAGAGCACCTGCGCAACACGCGGTATTTCGTCGGCGGCTTGGCACCGCATTCGACCGCGGACTCGATGCGTGTCTTCTTTTCCAAATACGGAAAGGTGGTCGACGCCACGGTGATGGTGGACCGCGAGACGGGCCGGTCGAAGGGATTCGGCTTTGTCACGTTTGAAGATAACAGCAACGACGCTCAGCTGGTTGGAAAGTTGGGGCTCATTCTCGATGACAAGCAGGTGTGCTTCACGTTTTCTCAAACGTTATTTTTTTTACTTACACGCGCTTAGATCGAAGTGAAAACGGCACAACCACGCAGCCAACGCGATCAGCAACGACTCGGACATGCTGCCACCACGCCAACCAACAATTTCAACAACGGCCAAGTCGCGGCAGGGAACGCTACGCCAATGGGCAGCAACATGCCCTTCATGTCGATGAACAACCCCGGCGCCGGCGACATGTCGATGATGTACCAACGCATGATGAGCGGCATGGGCAACACGCCATACGGCGCCATGATGGGCGGGGGCATGGGCATGATGGGCGGGTTCAACCCGATGATGGGCATGGGCATGGGCATGGGGCGATTCGGGATGGGAGGGATGGGCGGGATGGGCAACGCGGGCGTCGGCGCGATGAGTCCTATGGCGAGCGCGGGCAACATGGGCGGAGGAGCGAACATGGGCATGGCCGGCGGCGGGGTCGGCGGGATGCGTCTTGGGATGGGCCCGATTGGCATGACGGGGGCCGGGGCGGGCATGGGGGGCATGGTCCCGGCGGGCGGTGGGATGGGCGCCGCGGCGGGGATGCAAGGCGCTGCTGCTGCTATGGGCGGGATGGGCATGGGCATGCGGCAGAATATGGGCATGATGGGCGGCGGGGTTGGGCGTGGTCGGCCGGGGATGAACCAGGGCCCGGGGCCTGCGCGCGTCACGAATCGTGGACAGCATGGGTTCCACCCGTATGCGCGGTGACGTCGTCGTCATTCTTGGGGTCTCACTTATCTTGGCGGTTTGCTTCTGTCGTGCTTTGTTTTCATCTGTTACTACTACTACGACTAAGTTACTTATCTGCATTGCGTATCATCATAGTGTCCTTGTCTGTCTATCTGTCTGTCATTTTATTTTTGCTTGGAATCGCGAGAAGGTTATCACATCGTACACCAACCATGTACTACTACGCCATTCGCTGAGTCCCTACTAGAGCTAATCGTCACGATTCACGCGAGAGTGTAGATGCTACAGTTCTGTACTACTATCTGTTGGAGCTAGTTCCTGGCGCCTCGTCAGCATGTTTCGACAGGTCTAAGTGTAAACAATCGCTACCTACCTTCTGAAGCGGCCGGTCCAACTTGAGCTTGCCCCGGGTCTCGCGCCATGCTCGCGAAGAAGTTGAGCGAGCTTGGGCCGACGGTCGGATACCATATCAAGTGGGGTTTTACCAGACTTGGCCTTGGTGTTCGCGTCAGCACCGCGCTCCAATAATAGCCGTGCAACACCGACACCGGCTTCCTCAGACTCATATGTGCCTTCTGATACGTCGTGCAATGGGGTCCAGCCGGACTCGCTCACAGCGTCCACGTTTGCACCATTGTCGAGAAGAAATCGTGCGATCTCGAGCTTGCCATTGGACGATGCGACATGTAATGGTGTCGACTGTTTCTTGTCTTGTCGGTTCACATCGCCGCCACGATCCAATAATAGCCGTGCAACACCAACGGCGGATTCCTCGGAGTCGCATTTGCCAAGTGATACTTTGTGCAATGGGGTCCAGCCGGGCTCGCTCACAGCGTCCACGTTCGCACCATTGTCGAGAAGGAACCGTGCGATCTCGAGCTTCCCATTGGACGATGCGATATGTAATGGTGTCGACTGTTTCTTGGTTTGTCGGTTCACATCGCCGCCACGCTCTAATAATAGCCGTGCAACACCAACGCCGGATTCCTCGGAGTCGCATTTGCCTTCTGATACATTGTGCAATGGGGTCCAGCCGGGCTCGCTCACAGCGTCCACGTTCGCACCATTGTCGAGAAGGAACCGTGCGATCTCGAGCTTCCCATTGTACGATGCGATATGTAATGGTGTCCACTGTTGCTTGTCCTGTCGGTTCACATCGCCGCCACGCTCCAATAATAGCCGTGCAACACCAACGCCGGATTCCTCGGAGTCGCATTTGCCTTCTGATACATCGTGCAATGGGGTCCAGCCGGACTCGTTCACAGCGTCCACGTTCGCACCATTGTCGAGAAGGAACCGTGCGATCTCGAGCTTCCCATTGGACGATGCGATATGTAATGGTGTCGACTGTTTCTTGTCTTGTCGGTTCACATCGCCGCCACGCTCCAATAATAGCCGTGCAACACCAACACCGGATTCCTCGGAGTCGCATTTGCCTTGTGATACGACGTGCAATGGGGTCCAGCCGTCCTCGTTCACAGCGTCCACGTTTGCACCATTGTCGAGAAGGAACCGTGCGATCTCGAGCTTGCCATTGGACGATGCGATATGTAATGGTGTCGACTGTTTCTTGGTTTGTCGGTTCACATCGCCGCCACGCTCCAATAATAGCCGTGCAACACCAACGCCGGATTCCTCGGAGTCGCATTTGCCTTCTGATACATTGTGCAATGGGGTCCAGCCGGGCTCGCTCACAGCGTCCACGTTTGCACCATTGTCGAGAAGGAACCGTGCGATCTCGAGCTTGCCATTGGACGATGCGATATGTAATGGTGTCGACTGTTTCTTGGTTTGTCGGTTCACATCGCCGCCACGCTCCAATAATAGCCGTGCAACACCAACGGCGGATTCCTCGGAGTCGCATTTGCCTTGTGATACTTTGTGCAATGGGGTCCAGCCGTCCTCGTTCACAGCGTCCACGTTTGCACCATTGTTGAGAAGGAACCGTGCGATCTCGAGCTTCCCATTGTACGATGCGATATGTAATGGTGTCCGCTGTTTCTTGTTTTGTCGGTTCACATCGCCGCCACGCTCCAATAATAGCCGTGCAACACCAACGCCGGATTCCTCGGAGTCGCATTTGCCTTGTGATACTTTGTGCAATGGGGTGCTGCCGTCCTCGTCCACAGCGTCCACGTTTGCACCATTGTTGAGAAGGAACCGTGCGATCTCGAGCTTGCCATTGGACGATGCGATATGTAATGGTGTCCGCTGTTTCTTGGTTTGTCGGTTCACATCGCCGCCACGCTCTAATAATAGCCGTGCAACACCAACGGCGGATTCCTCGGAGTCGCGTTTGCCTTGTGATACTTTGTGCAATGGGGTCCAGCCGTCCTCGTCCACAGCGTCCACGTTTGCACCATTGTTGAGAAGGAACCGTGCGATCTCGAGCTTCCCATTGTACGATGCGATATGTAATGGTGTCGACTGTTTCTTGGTTTGTCGGTTCACATCGCCGCCACGCTCCAATAATAGCCGTGCAACACCAACGCCGGATTCCTCGGAGTCGCATTTGCCTTGTGATACTTTGTGCAATGGGGTGCTGCCGTCCTCGTCCACAGCGTCCACGTTTGCACCATTGTTGAGAAGGAACCGTGCGATCTCGAGCTTCCCATTGTACGATGCGATATGTAATGGTGTCGACTGTTTCTTGGTTTGTCGGTTCACATCGCCGCCACGCTCCAATAATAGCCGTGCAACACCAACGGCGGATTCCTCGGAGTCGCATTTGCCAAGTGATACTTTGTGCAATGGGGTCCAGCCGTCCTCGTCCACAGCGTCCACGTTTGCACCATTGTTGAGAAGGAACCGTGCGATCTCGAGCTTCCCATTGTACGATGCGATATGTAATGGTGTCGACTGTTTCTTGGTTTGTCGGTTCACATCGCCGCCACGCTCCAATAATAGCCGTGCAACACCAACGGCGGATTCCTCGGAGTCGCATTTGCCAAGTGATACTTTGTGCAATGGGGTCCAGCCGTCCTCGTCCACAGCGTCCACGTTTGCACCATTGTTGAGAAGGAACCGTGCGATCTCGAGCTTCCCATTGTACGATGCGATATGTAATGGTGTCGACTGTTTCTTGGTTTGTCGGTTCACATCGCCGCCACGCTCCAATAATAGCCGTGCAACACCAACGGCGGATTCCTCGGAGTCGCATTTGCCAAGTGATACTTTGTGCAATGGGGTCCAGCCGTCCTCGTCCACAGCGTCCACGTTTGCACCATTGTTGAGAAGGAACCGTGCGATCTCGAGCTTCCCATTGTACAATGCGATATGTAATGGTGTCCGCTGTTTCTTGGTTTGTCGGTTCACATCGCCGCCACGATCCAATAATAGCCGTGCAACACCAACGGCGGATTCCTCGGAGTCGCATTTGCCAAGTGATACTTTGTGCAATGGGGTCCAGCCGTCCTCGTCCACAGCGTCCAGGTTTGCACCATTGTCGAGAAGGAACCGTGCGATCTCGAGCTTCCCATTGTACGATGCGATATGTAATGGTGTCCGCTGTTGCTTGTTCTGTCGGTTCACATCTCCGCCACGATCCAATAATAGCCGTGCAACACCAACGGCGGATTCCTCGGAGTCGCATTTGCCTTGTGATACTTTGTGCAATGGGGTGCTGCCGTCCTCGTCCACAGCGTCCAGGTTTGCGCCATTGTCGAGAAGGAACTGTGCGATCTCGAGCTTCCCATTGTACGATGCGATATGTAATGGTGTCTTTCGTTCCTTGTTTTGTCGGTTCACATCGCCGCCACGCTCCAATAATAGCTGTGCAACACCAGCCCTGACTTCTTCAGAGTAATGTTTGCTTCCTGATACGTCATGCAATAGGGTGTCGCCGAAGCTGTCCACAGCGTCCACATTTGCACCATGGGCGAGAAGCAGACGTGCGATATCTAGCTTCCCATTGTAGGATGCACAACGCAACGGGGTCCAGTTGTCCTCAGTAAGTGGGTTCACATCCACGGCGCACCCTAGGATAATGTGAGTAACACGATGTATATTTTTCGAGGGTAATATGACATACCTTCTAAGCCTAGATGCAAAGGAGTCCGGCTCCGGGCATTCATCACAGTAGCGTTTCCAAGAAGTACTCGCACGATCTCTAGCCTCCCGCACGAGGATGCAAAATGTAGTGGTGTTGAACGATGCCTATCTTGAGCGTTCACATTGACGCCGCAATCCAGTAAGAGTTGGGCGATGCGGACTCCATCTTCTTGGGACTCAAAGTTGCCTTGCGACACTTGGTGCAATGGTGTCTTGCCCTCATCGTCTTCCGCCTTTGCCACTGCATCACGATTGAGAAGCACTTGCGCAATTTCGAGCCTTCCATAGTAAGATGCAGCATGTAATGGGGTCCAGTCGCGCTTGTCTTGAGAGTTCACATCCACGCCGCCGTCCAGTAATAGCTGTGCGACGTGGACACCACCCTGGAAGCCATATTTGCCTTGTTGCACTAGGTGCAGCGGAGTTTCTCCCAAGTCGTTCTCCGCGTTCACCTTCGCACCGTGGTGGAGAAGGACCTGCGTAATCTCGGGCTTCCCATTGTAGGCAGCAGAGTGCAATGGCGTCCAGTCGACCTTATCTTGGGCGTTCACGTCTGTGCCGCGCTCTAGCAGTAATTCGGCAACACGAACGCCATCAGCTGGAGGGTCATATTCTCCTCGTGACACTAGATGCAAAGGGGTCTCCCCTTGGTCGTTCTTAGCGTTCACTTCCGAGCCATGGTCGAGAAGCAGCCGAGCGATCTCGAGCTTCCCTCGGAAGCACGCAAAGTGTAGTGGGGTTTCGTGGTCCTTTTGTTGGGCGCTCAGGTCCATGGTACACCCTGGAAAAAGTCAGGATTACTGAGGTCACGTTCTTGGGGTAATACTCACCTTGTAGGCCGATATCCAATTGGGTACGGACCCTGTCATTCTTCAAAGTGGCCTGCTCAAGAAAGAGCCGTACGACCTCGAGCTTCCCACACCAGGATGCCAAATGCAGTGGGGTTACGCCATTCTCATCTCGAGCGTTCACATCCACTCCCCGATCCAGTAACAGCTGTGTAATACCGATTCCATCTGATTGAGATTCGTATTCGCCTTGCGACACTTGGTGCAGTGGGGTCTCACTCCTGTCGTTCTTCGCGCTCACTTTTGCGTCGTGGCCGAGAAGCACGCGTGCGATCTCGAGCTTCCCATTGTAGGATGCAGAATGTAACGGGGAGTCGCGGTCATTATCTTGTGCGTTCGCATCTATTCCGCGCTCCAGTAGTAGCACTGCGACACGAACTCCATCTTTCGAGTCATATCTGCCTCGTGACACCACATGCAAGGCAGTCTCTCCCCGATGGTTCTTCGCGTTCGATTTGACACCGTGGTCAAGCAGCATTCGTACCATCTCCGGCCTTCCATGGTAAGATGCGGAGTGTAACAGGATTGCGTCGTACTTGTCTTGTATATTCCTATCCACGCTGCGCTCTAGGGAAAATGTGTTGTGACACTCCGAGACTGCGGTCTCAAGGCTAATACATACCTTCTACCCATAGCCGGAAGGCAGTCTGATCCCGGTTGTTCTCCGGTTTGAAAGATTTACCATCGCCAAGCGCCTGCCCGATCTTCTCCCTCCCAAAGCAGCATGCCAAATCTGACAGAGATATGCGGTACTTGTCCCGCGCATGCGCTTCTGCGCCGTGCTCCAGTAATAGCAGTACAATACCGACGCCATCATCTTGGGTGTTATGATTCTCCCTCAAACATATTTGCAATGGGGTCTCGCCTTGGTCATTCTCCGCATCGGCGTTTGCGCGATGGTTGAGTAGCACCCGTACGATATCGATCCTCTTATTGTAGGATGCCAAATGCAGTGGTGTTGCGTTGTCTTTGTCTTTCTTATTTACGTTTGCGCCGCGCGCCAGTAATAACTTGGCAATATCAGAGTAATTGTCTTCGTCTTGGGAAGTCTGCCGCCTCGATAACAGGTGCAGTGGAGTCTGGCCGACACTGTTCCGCGAGTTAACGTCAGCTCGATGGTCAAGTAACATCTGAACCACCAAGAGCTCTCCGGCGTTTACTGCTAGATGTAGTGGAGTCCAGAGATCGTCGCGCCGGGCGTTCACGTCCGCACCATGTTCGAGCAGAAACTGCACAGCACGGATAGCCAATTTGTCGTGCCGATCTACTGTTTTGTGCAGCGCAGTCTGCTTTCTCGTGTCCCGGACATCAACGCTCCCACCGTGCTCGAGCAAAAGCTCCGCCACTGGGAGATGATTTCTGCATAGTGCTGCAACCAGCGGAAACCCGTACGAGCCACCGATAGCATTTATATGCTGCGGGTATTTGATGGCGAGGTGTCGAACGATATCGTGGAATCCACAGAGTGCCGAATAGTACAATGGACTTGGTCCCGACGACGACAACTTCCCACCTGACTCTGCGTCTATGTCGTATTGCTCTATCCACAGCGCAAAATGCGGCCTGTCCAGGTCAAAGAGGGCCCTCATTCCGTCCTCCACACGCGAGGCAACACCCTCGAATTGAGCGTGCGCGACCCAATGTCGGGCCGCATATTCGGCCAGAGGGGATCCCTCGACGCCGTCACCGTCGTTGCGGTTGTCTAAATGGAGGAGGAATCCGAGACAGACCTGCGCGAGGATGGTGTGCGCCGGACCGGGAAGAATGTGATACGGGGCGAGATGTCCCATTGAAGATGCGAGATGATCTGATGCCAAGAACTCTTTGACGGACATGTGAGAAAACTGGACCACTCGAGAGCCCCGGGTGTTGACGACGGTGACTAGACTCGAACATATAGACAGCACGGCCTCCTCTTGGTCCTTCCGTCGCCGGTCCGGATGGAACTTCGGAATGCCTCCCCAGGCCGTATCAAAGTCAAATGTAAGGATCTCGGCCAGCTCTTCGACGCGAAGAGGCCGGACAGAAACCGCGAGGCAGTGAAGCAGACGACGAGCGTGATCTTGGTTGTTCTCGTTGATATCCTTCAACACGCGTTCGTAAGTCTCGTCCAATGTCTTCGGTAACGTTTCGAGAATCGCTCGGACATCTGGTTGCACCGCGTGCCGCAGCATCTCGAGTTGACAGAATACCCATTGGAACCTGTACAATACACGGTTAGAGAATTTATCGTGGAGCAGGAAGGGACACACTTGCATTCCGTCCGCTCGTTCGGAGAGCTGTTCGACAACCAGTTTCTTATCCTCGTCTCGCCATTTCATCATGCGCACGTCCGAGGACACAACCGAGTTGACGTAGTTGGCAATAACAATCTTTTGTCTAGTTTCTTCGTGAAGCGAAATCGCATGAACGGCAATTGGCTTGAGTATAGTTTGGATGTCAACTTCCGGGCGACTCGTAGTACAGATATGCAAATTCGGAATTTGTAGGCGAACGAGGTCCATCACAAAGTTAAGGACCGCCTCTCGTGGGGTTGGCATCCCATCGTCGGGACACTCGTCGAGTGCGTCCATAATGATGAAAGTTGGGTATTGACCCGCAACTGTGAGCATCTCCTTCAGACGACTGATCAATATACTATTGCTAGGCTGTTGCGCTCCCTTCCCGTGTGCCAAATAAAGTCGGTAGATGATGTCGCAACAAGGATTTGAGTACGCAGAGAGCTGGACTAAGAGAGAGGTAACGACGTCGCGGACGTTTTGTTTTTGGTCGTCCCGAAAATCGAAGTAGAAATACGCTAACGTTGCGCGTCCGGTATCGCGTAATGTCATGATGTGTTGAATGATTGCCGAACTTGTGATCAACATGAGTACCGTAACTAGCGACAACAGTTGGGAAATGACAAACCAAAGAATGCTCTTCCCAGAACCCGCTGCGCGAATAGGGAGACGATTGGAATTTGAGCTACGAAATATGATTGGAACGTACGTTTACCGTGGATCCACAAGAGGGAACCATTTGACATCCAGTCCTTGAAGACGCCTGCTTCGAAGAACCACGTGGGCGGTGCGTTATGGTATACATCGCACGCGGTATTGTGATTTGTGGATGGGTCCGGGGGAGAGAACCATTTTCGAACATCCTGTTCTATCTGGTTCCCTGCGGCCGAGTTTCAGTGTTCAAACGCAAGCGACGGAACTATCAGATCACGAACACTTTATTTCATCTATATTGTCGTTAGCTTTCTTGGCATCTGGGCGGATAATCGTTCAGCGTTAAGTGGGTAACTGATCGGATGGGCTGCGCACCGCCTTTAAGGTGAGAAGTATCATTCGCGATCTGAGCGATGGCCATCCGGACCTCCTCCTGTATCAGGTTATCTAATTTCCTCAACGCGTCTTCAATCTCTGTCCTTCCTAAGAGTTTCCTGAAATATATTCCTGACCAAATATGGGAGCGGTCAAGTGAGAAGTATATCTTGAGAAACAACTTACTTGCTCGCTTTCGCTTCACCTCCTTCGTCGCGATCGAGAGGATAGAAAGTATCTCAGCCACGATCTTCACAAATACTTCTGCCATTTCGGCGGTCAACGAAATTTGAGTGTAAACGCCAAGGCGCTTGAAGAAGCTCTCGATGCGCTCAAAGAGTTCGACGAGCGCATCGTGGCTCGATCTTACATCTTTTGCCGCCTATACGGTGCAATGCCGGTGTTAAGAGGGGTCTGTGAAGAGCGGCGGAAAGATACGAACGGCAAGGAGGACACCGATCCCAGTAAAGATGACTCCTGCAGGGGGGAAAGCCTTCGCAACCATGATAACGTTAGGGTGTTATCGCGGACTGGATTTCAGGGACACACCATGTTGGCAACCTCGCCAAGGGTGCCAGAAAACGTGTAGAGGACATCCACCACCGGATTGATCCACTTCATCAACCTCTGATCGCCATCCCTAAATCGCTGAAACGCCTTGGCTTGGCCTTGAAATATGGCCTTGATGGCATCGACAGAGTCACATCGTTGCACCTCAGTCGCGAGGGGATGGTCGAGAAGGTCTTTCCCAGTCTTCTTCTTGTACTCGCTCAAGGCGGCATCGAGGACTGACTTGAAGTCGGACGGGGTAGCTGTCTGGCCTGGGGTGGGCGAAGACATGGTGCTTGCGAAGGTAAGTTTGTTGACGACGATAAGCTAAGAGTATGTGGTAGAGTGAGCGAGAACACGAGGCCTCGTAAGTGATGGACCTGATTGGCTCAAGGGAGCGCTGGGAAGGTTCGCATTGCCTCGTGCGAATACAGTAAAGAGGGCAGGTGACCGGACCTCGCACGCGACAGGATTGAGAACCACGCAACGCAAAGATGCTGCTATTCAGCGATAACCGTGGCCTTTGAACAACAATGACCGCCGAGACTGAATCGACTAACTGACCCGGGCAAGGACCCGGGCCAATCGTCTCATCAGACTGGGATCGGAGATCTGAGCAAGGAGATCGCCGGATATGGAAATCACTCTTCATGCAAGCTTCATGTTTGACTCACCACGCCAAACAACAGTTCCCAACAAACAATGGCCAGGTTGCGGCAGGGAATCCTACGTCGATGGGCAGTAGTATACCCTGTCCATGAATAAGTCATGGGTGCGCGATGGGTGGCACGTCGGGCTCGAAGGCGATGACGAGCAATGTGGGTGGAGGAGGAGGGGGCATGGGCGGCGGGCGGTGGGCGGTTCGGGACGCGCACGATCGATATGACGGGGACCGGGGCGGGCATGGGGGTATAGTCACGGCGGGCGGCGGCATGGGCGGGGCAGTGGGCATGGGCAGCGCTGCTGCCACTGAGATGGGCGGCATGCGTGTCTGAATGCGGCAGAATATGGGTATGGTGGGCGGCGTTGCGCGCACTAAGTTACTTACTATCTGCATCGCGTATCATCATGGTGTCCTTGTTTGTCATTTTTATTTTTTCTTGGGATCGCGAAACGGCTGACATTAATCTTAATGACATCGCAATCCGACCATGTAGCACATCCTCCCTACTAGAGCTAATTGTCACGACGCATATGATACTGCATGTGTAGTAGTTTCGTACTATATATTGCTGTTATTTCCTGGCGAGTTGTCAGCATGTTTAGACGGGTCTGAGGAAAAATGGTGGCTACTTAGCCCGCCCGTGGTCTCCGTGCATGAAAAGTCACAGCATTCTCAAGAAGTTGGGAGAGCTTGAATCTCTGATTGCGAATTGCGGAATCTATTGGGGTCTGAACTGACCAGACTTTGTCTTGGCGTTCACGTCCGCGCCATGCTTCGGTAATAGCCATCCAATACAAACACCATCTTCTTGGGATCCGTGTTCGCCCTACGAAACCGAGTGCAAGGGTTTAGCTCCCGTGCTGGCCTCCACGTTTGTGCTTGCACAATGTTCGAGAAGAAGCTGCACGACATCGATCTTCCTCCAGTAGGACGCGCTACTATATGCGTGCCGTGCAATGGTCGTTGTGCCGTTGTTTGTTCACGTCTGCGCCGCGCTCCAGTATCAGTCATGCGACGCAGACGCCATCTTTTTGGGGTTCGTATTTACTACACGAAACTAGGTGCAAGAGGTGTCTCCATTGTCAGCCTCCACGTTCGCTTCTGCACCACGATCGAGAAGTAGCCGTACGATCTCGGGCCTCCCGTAGTAGGATGCGGCATGTGACGGAGTCCATTTGTCCTTGCCTCGTGCGCTCACATCCGAATCGCACTCTGGCAATAGCTGTGCCATATGGACGCCATCTTCCTGGGATTCGTATTCGCCCCAAGAAACAGGGCCTGCGCGACATATAACGGTGTGCACTGGTTATTGCGTATTCTGTTCGCGTCCATGCCACGTTCCAGTAGTAGCCACGCAACACGGACGCCGTCTTCTTGGGACCTGTATTTGCCGCAGGTCATTTTGTGCAAGGGGCTGTCTTCATTGTCCAGTAAAGATTGCCCCTGCTCGGGGAAAGCCTGCAAAAGAACGTTATGGCGCACTATCAAGTCACTTAGGACTGGATTTCGGAGACATACCACGCCGGCAACCCCGCCAAGGGTCCCAGAAAACATGTAGAGGACATCTACAACCGGACTGATCCACTTCATCGACCTCTGATTGCCATCCTTAACTACTGAAACGCCTCGACTTGGCCCTGAAATATGACTGAGATGGCATCGACAGAGGCGCATCGTTGAAGCTCAGTACTAGTCAGTAGCGATGAGAAAGCTGAGAAGTTGCTTCTCGTACTCGCTTAAGCCGGCATCAATGATCTCCGAGGTATGTCTGGTCCGGGATGGACAGTGACATGGCGCTTGCAAGGTGCTTGCGGAGATACGTTCGTTGGTGATGATAGCAGAAAGGTAAGAGTTTGTAGAGACGAGCGAGAAATACGAAGAGAGGTAGGTGAATGCTGAGCTGGAGTCCGCACGCGACCATGGCCATTGAATATTGAACGTTGAGTCGTTGACCGTGCAACGCAAGCGCTAACGGTACTCTATAGTCCGGACCGGAGATATAGTGAAGTGCTAACTCGGACGGGATCGGCGCGACGGGATCATTTAACGCATCTGTCGCTCCACACGCTTGGCAGTTCATTCGTCCCGGAGATACCAAAGTACGAGCATGCACGACGGCCCAGACTCGGAGAACCAGAACAAGGAGGCCCCACCTTTCCTTCATAATTTCCCCCCCACCCAATGTTCGAATTCACATTTCTCGTTCACGATTAGACAGGCGGTTTTGTCTTGGGTTTTGTACGATCACCGAGCGTTGGTATAAAAAACCGTCCATCAAGCTTGAGTCGTGCAATATAAATATAAATACAAATTTTAAAATAAAGTCAACCGAAGAGCTGAGGCCCTATCCTCATCTTCTGTCCGACAAAATAAAGCAATTTACAGAATTCGTTGGGGCGAGACTGCAGAAACTTTCTTTGAGTAGAAAAAAGGGTTTTTCTGCTCCATTCCCGTTTTTCCTGATTTCGGGGACCGGGAGTTTCTTGCTTGGTTTCATGTAGCTTCAGCCAACCTCTACCCGGCGAACGACACCTCGGGAATAGGCCGGTCACCAGGAGTCCGTTTGTGCGGATATCGGAGGAGGAAAGCATTCCGTACCAGGTTGGTGGCCAAAATGGGCCCCTGCATGGTGGACGATCTCACAACGCGCATGCAAGCTCTCCCAGACAATGCCCAAGCAGCGCGAGCCTCGGACCTGGTGCACTTTGAGGAGTTCGGTGGTCCGACAAGTTCGGTACTGCGCGTTTGAACGTTCAGGTCAAAAGTGTAGCTGAAGAGTATGAGAGGAACTGGAAGACGTAACGCTTAGAATAGCGTAAGGTATGTCGAGTCTGTTGTTCGAGCGCGGCTCACGGAGGGATCCTGTACAGATGAAGGGGGAGTTAGTGTGTCATAGGAGAGTGGAGGTGGCGAAGGGGGGGATAGAGCATTCGCATTCCGAGGTAGAGACATTCAGTACCAGAGCGAGCTCCTAGATGAAAAAGAAGGCATAGAGATCAAATGCAGCATATAAGGGAAAAGACCGGAATGGGGCAGACTCACCGAGGTTATCAACGTGTCCTGCGCGGAATGCGTGAGGAGATGATGAAACAATCGGTGCAGCGGCCTAATACTGTTTGGCCTTGTCAATGAAGTCTCATACGGGACTAACTCTCACGTGTGAACTGACTAGAAGGTGTCCTAGGTTAGGTGCTCGAAAGGCAGACGTCAGCAGCATTGAACACTTGAATGACGTCTGTGGTTGCGGAGGGGAGAAGGTGAGTGACGTCCATGTGGGGCGTAGGATAGGGTGAGGATGGTTGATAACTTGGAGTCGATGTTAGTGAGAGTGAGACGTGTAAGTTCATCAGAGCAGGTGAGTGGGGGGATGAGGTGAACGCACGCGGTGATACCCCACATGTCAACAGAGGTACCCTCCCTCCAAATGGAGGAACGACGTCGACGGGGTTACTGGCCTTTGAGGCCTTGGGATGTCTGCCTGTTTTCCGGCTATAGGGAGAGTAGCGCATGCACCAGGAAGGAGAATTGGGAAAGGAAAGACGATAAGCAGTGGATATTCGGGGACAAGAAGTGAGGGCATTAGTAACAGGAAGTATGAGAGGATTGCAGACTGGCACGTCTACGATGACCTTGGCAGTTGTTTTACTCTACAAAAGGCCGGAATTTGATGCGCGGAGATGAGAACTTGCCTACTCCCGTGGTCACCTGACCTCCCTTACTAACCTCTACGATGGTACAGTAAGTAACAAGTGTCAAGTCAGCCCTGCTGCTGTCGTCCTCGTACACTATACACCCCGTTCCCATCCTCTTCAACTTGTACTAAACGCATGGCAAAGGTCGAAGCTAGCGATGACAGCCTCTACGACGGTAATTTCTTTCCCTGCTTCCCTCTTCGTTACTCTATGTAACGATCAAAACTGCAGGCCTCTATGGCGAAGAGTTCGAAGAAGATTTTGCAGTTTCCACTCTTGACAACCCTTCAATATAACTAACACTGTCAGCGACGATGCAGGTGCTGAACTCCTCGAACCACCAGAAGACGTGACCCCGGCTACCCTAGAACCCGAGGAAGCGAAGCCTATCCCCACGCTGGACTCGCGGCCGCGGCTAAGCAACGCTGATGCACTGCCCCCAAAACCAGCTTCTGCAAGCGGTGGTGGTCTCCCGCTGTCCTACTCGGCGCAGGTGGCAGAACAATTCTCTTCCTCTTATCGACAGACGCCCAGCCAGGAACGGGGGCGACTTGACGCCGCGCGTCTCGCACAGTTTCAGGTTAACCAAACCGGCGCTCCGTCGTCTGGCTCGACGGGCGCCGATAGCCCCACGACCGATGCGCAGGCGAGGCCGATTAGACCGTCCGAGATGAAAGACGAAGGGTGCGTCTGTCTCCTTGGCTTGCTCCACCACCGTGCTGCTGTCGTTGTACGTGAAGGGCGGTGTGCCGGTGTCAGCTACTTAGCGGTAGTCTCCACGCGTACGACGAGTCTCCCCCTGCCACATGCGTTTTACCAGATGTTACGGGGAGCTTGGATGGCCTCGCGCCTCACGTACCGTCTCTTCGTTTTCTTCATATTTTCCATATCTTGCTACCAAGATGTCGTCAAAACTTACTTGTGTTCTCCGCTATGTCGCTTTACTTCGCCTACGCCTACGGCTATCGTCCACTCTGCATCTGCACCTCTGTCCCTTATCTCCTTTCCGGTACTACCCGCCACGTGCTTACAGCAAGATGTTTGTCGGCGGCTTATCCTGGGATACAACCAATGGTACTTTATCTCTGCTCATCCTACCCCCCCCCTCCTCTTTTGCAATGTCATGTCCATTTTGCTAACTCACTGAATGTCTGGTGGCGGCGTGTGATGCTCTTTTTTCTTTTTCTTTTTCTTTTCCCTCCCTTTCTTTAACTAGAGGGCTTGCGAAACTATTTTTCCGAGTTTGGCAAAGTTGACGCCGGCACCATCGTTCGGGATGCCGACGGCAAGTCGCGCGGCTTTGCGTTCCTCACGTTTGAGGAGCCCGCGTCCGTCAACGCAGTCATGATCCGGGAACACTTCCTGGACGGAAAGGTCGTCCGTGATACCGCACCATTTGAGCCGTCTCGCCCAGCTAACGGTCGTACGTACAGATCGACCCTAAACGTGCGATTCCGCGCGAAGAGCACCTGCGCAACACGCGGTATTTCGTCGGCGGATTGGCACCGCATTCGACCGCGGACTCGATGCGTGTCTTCTTTTCCAAATACGGAAAGGTGGTCGACGCCACGGTGATGGTGGACCGCGAGACGGGCGGATTCGGCTTTGTCACGTTTGAAGATAACAGCAACGACGCTCAGCTGGTTGGAAAGTTGGGGCTCATACTCGATGACAAGCAGGTGTGCTTCACGTTTTCTCACACGTTATTTTTTTACCTTACACGCGCTTAGATCGAAGTGAAAACGGCACAACCACGCAGCTAACGCGATCAGCAACGACTCGGACATGCTGCCACCACGCCAACCAACAACTTCAACAACGGCCAAGTCGCGGCAGGAAACGCCGCGCCGATGGGCAGCAACATGCCCTTCATGTCGATGAACAACCCCGGCGCCGGCGACATGTCGATGATGTACCAACGCATGATGAGCGGAATGGGCAACACGCCATATGGCGCGATGATGGGCGGGGGCATGGGCATGATGGGCGGCTTCAACCCGATGATGGGGATGGGGATGGGGATGGGGCGATTCGGGATGGGAGGGATGGGCGCGATGAGCCCTATGGCGAGCGCGGGAAACATGGGCGGAGGAGCGAACATGGGCATGACCGGCGGCGGGGTCGGGGGGATGCGTCTTGGGATGGGCCCGATTGGCATGACCGGGGCCGGGGCGGGCATGGATGGCATGGTCCCGGCGGGCGGTGGGATGGGCGCCGCGGCGGGGATGCAAGGTGCTGCTGCTGCTATGGGCGGGATGGGCATGGGCATGCGGCAGAATATGGGCATGATGGGCGGCGGTGTCGGGCGTGGTCGGCCAGGGATGAACCAGGGCCCGGGGCCTGCGCGCGTGACGAATCGTGGACAGCATGGGTTCCACCCGTATGCGCGGTGACGTCGTCGTCGTTCTTGGGGTCTCCCTTATCTTGGCGGTTTGCTTCTGTCGCGCTTTGTTTTCATCTGTTACTACTACTACGACTAAGTTACTTATCTGCATTGCGTATCATCATAGTGTCCTTGTCTGTCTATCTGTCTGTCATGTTTGTTTTTGCTTTGGAATCGTGAGAAGGTTATCACATCGCACACCGACCATGTACAGTACTACTACGCTATACTCCGAGTCCCTACTAGAACTAATCGTCACGATTCATGCGAGAGTGTAGATGCTACAGTTCTGTACTACTATCTGTCTAGTTCCTGGCGCCTCGTCAACATTTCGACAGGTCTAAGTGTAAACAGTTGTTACCTACCTTCTGAAGAGGCCGGTCCAACTCGAGCTTGCCTTTGGTCTCGCGCCATGTTCGCGAAGAAGTTGAGCGAGCTTGGGCCGACTGTCGGATACCAGTTCAAGTGGGGTTTTACCAGACTTGGCCTTGGCGTTCGCGTCTGCACCGCGCTCTAATAATAGCCGTGCAACACCAACGCCGGCTTCCTCAGAGTCATATTTGCCGTGTGATACAGCGTGCAATGGGGTCCTGCCGTACACGTCCAC
This sequence comes from Lactarius pseudohatsudake, assembly GCA_021525015.1. Taxonomy (NCBI): domain Eukaryota; kingdom Fungi; phylum Basidiomycota; class Agaricomycetes; order Russulales; family Russulaceae; genus Lactarius; species Lactarius pseudohatsudake. The sequence continues at coordinate 261,854 of JAKELH010000044.1, read as the reverse complement.
AGCGTCCACATTTGCACCATTGTCGAGAAGGAACCGTGCGATCTCAAGTTTCCCATTGTACGATGCGATATATAATGGTGTCCACTGTTTCTTGGTTTGTCGGTTCACATCGCCGCCACGCTCCAATAATAGCCGTGCAACACCAACGGCAGCTTCCTCGGAGTCGCATTTGCCTTGTGATACGAAGTGCAATGGGGTGCCGCCGACCTTGTTCACAGCATCCACGTTTGCACCATTGTCGAGAAGGAACCGTGCGATCTCGAGCTTCCCATTGGACAATGCGATATGTAACGGTGTCTGCTGTCGCTTGGTTTGTCGGTTCACATCGCCGCCACGCTCCAACAACAGCCGTGCAACACCAACGGCGGCTTCCTCGGAGTCGCATTTGCTTTCTGATACGAGGTGCAATGGGGTCTTGCCACCTTCGTCCACAGCGTCCACATTTGCACCATTGTCGAGAAGGAACCGTGCGATCTCGAGCTTCCCAAAGTAGGACGCGAGATGCAACGGTGTCCAGAGATCCTTGCGTCGTGCGTTTATGTCCCCGCCACGCTCCAATAATAGACGTGCAACGCTGACGCTGGCTTCCTCGGAGTCGCATTTGCCTTCTGATACCAAGTGCAATGGGGTCTTGCCGTACTCGTTCACAGCGTCCACATTTGCATCGTTGTCGAGAAGGAACCGTGCGATCTCGAGCTTCCCTAGGTAGGACGCGATATGCAACGGTGTCCAGAGATCCTTGCGTCGTGCGTTTATGTCCCCGCCACGCTCCAATAATAGACGTGCAACGCTGACGCTGGCTTCCTCGGAGTCGCATTTGCCAAATGATACACGGTGCAATGGGGTCTCGCCGAACTCGTTCACAGCGTCCACCTTTGCATCGTTGTCGAGAAGGAACCGTGCGATCTCGAGCTTCCCATTGTAGGACGCGAAATGCAACGGTGTCCAGAGACCCTTGCGTCGTGCGTTTATGTCCCCGCCACGCTCCAATAATAGACGTGCAACGCTGACGCTGGCTTCCTCGGAGTCGCATTTGCTTTCTGATACACGGTGCAATAGGGTCTCGCCCAACTCGTCCACAGCGTCCACATTTGCATCGTTGTCGAGAAGGAACCGTGCGATCTCGAGCTTCCCTAGGTAGGACGCGATATGCAACGGTGTCCAGAGATCCTTGCGTCGTGCGTTTATGTCCCCGCCACGCTCCAATAATAGACGTGCAACGCTGACGCTGGCTTCCTCGGAGTCGCATTTGCCAAATGATACACGGTGCAATGGGGTCTCGCCGAACTCGTTCACAGCGTCCACCTTTGCATCGTTGTCGAGAAGGAACCGTGCGATCTCGAGCTTCCCATTGTAGGACGCGAAATGCAACGGTGTCCAGAGACCCTTGCGTCGTGCGTTTATGTCCCCGCCACGCTCCAATAATAGACGTGCAACGCTGACGCTGGCTTCCTCGGAGTCGCATTTGCCAAATGATACGAAGTGCAATGGGGTCTTGCCGTACTCGTCCACAGCGTCCACATTTGCATCGTTGTCGAGAAGGAACCGTGCGATCTCGAGCTTCCCTAGGTAGGACGCGATATGCAACGGTGTCCAGAGATCCTTGCGTCGTGCGTTTATGTCCCCGCCACGCTCCAATAATAGACGTGCAACGCTGACGCTGGCTTCCTCGGAGTCGCATTTGCCTTCTGATACCAAGTGCAATGGGGTCTCGCCGAACTCGTTCACAGCGTCCACCTTTGCATCGTTGTCGAGAAGGAACCGTGCGATCTCGAGCTTCCCATTGTAGGACGCGAAATGCAACGGTGTCCAGAGACCCTTGCGTCGTGCGTTTATGTCCCCGCCACGCTCCAATAATAGACGTGCAACGCTGACGCTGGCTTCCTCGGAGTCGCATTTGCTTTCTGATACACGGTGCAATGGGGTCTCGCCCAACTCGTCCACAGCGTCCACATTTGCATCGTTGTCGAGAAGGAACCGTGCGATCTCGAGCTTCCCTAGGTAGGACGCGATATGCAACGGTGTCCAGAGATCCTTGCGTCGTGCGTTTATGTCCCCGCCACGCTCCAATAATAGACGTGCAACGCTGACGCTGGCTTCCTCGGAGTCGCATTTGCTTTCTGATACACGGTGCAATGGGGTCTCGCCCAACTCGTTCACAGCGTCCACCTTTGCATCGTTGTCGAGAAGGAACCGTGCGATCTCGAGCTTCCCTAGGTAGGACGCGATATGCAACGGTGTCCAGAGATCCTTGCGTCGTGCGTTTATGTCCCCGCCACGCTCCAATAATAGACGTGCAACGCTGACGCTGGCTTCCTCGGAGTCGCATTTGCCTTCTGATACGGGGTGCAATGGGGTCTCGCCCAACTCGCCCACGGCGTCCACATTTGCACCATTGTCAAGAAGGAACCGTGCGATCTCGAGCTTCCCATTGTACAATGCGATATGTAATGGTGTCCGCTGTTGCTTGTTTTGTCGGTTCACATCGCCGCCACGCTCCAATAATAGCCGTGCAATGCAAACGCCGGCTTCCTCGGAGTCGCATTCGCCTTGTGATACGAAGTGCAATGGGGTGTCGCCCCACTTGCTCACGGCGTCCACCTTTGCGCCATGGTCGAGAAGGAGTCGTGCAACCTCGAACTTCCCGAAGTAGGATGCCTTATGTAATGGTGTCCACTGTTGCTTGTCTTGTCCGTTCACATCCCCGCCCAAGTCCCCGCCACGCTCTAATAAGAGCCGTGCAACACTAACACTGGCTTCTTTGGAGTAACGTGTGCCTCCCGATACGTCGTGCAATAGGGTGTCGCCGACGCTGTCCACAATGCCCACTTTCGCACCATGGTCGAGAAGGATTCCTGCGATCTCCAGCTTCTCATAGTAGCATGCATAACGCAGCGGGGTCCAGTTGTCCTCGGTAAGTGCGTTCACATCCGCGACGCATCCTAATAAAATGTGAGTAACACGATATATATTTTCACGGGAAATGTGTACCTTCTAAGCCTAGGTGTGAAGGAGTCTGCCTCTGGGCATTCATTGCGGTAGCGTGTCTAATAAGCACTCGTACGATCTCGACCCTCCCGCACCGGGATGCCAAATGTAGTGGGGTTGCGCGGTTCCTATCTTGAGCATTCGCATCGACGGCGCGATCTAATAAGAGTTGTGCGATGCGGACACCATCTTCGCGGGATTCAAAGTTGCCTTGCGACACTTGGTGCAATGGGGTCTTGCCCTGATCGTCTTCCGCTTTTGCAAATGCGCCATGAGCGAGAAGCACTTGTGCAATCTCGGGCCTCCCTTGGTGACATGCAGCATGTAATGGGGTCCGTTTGCGCTTGTCTTGAGAGTTCACATCCACGCCGCCATCAAGTAATAGCTGTGCGACACGAACACCATCCTGGGAGCCAAATTTGCTTTGTCGCACTAGGTGCAACGGTGTTTCTCCCAGGTAATCCTCTGCGTCCACCTTCGCACCGTGGTGGAGAAGGACCTGCGTAAGCTCGGGCTTCCCATTATGGGAGGCTGAATGTAACGGCGTCCGGTGGGTCTCATCTTGAGCATTCACGTCTGTGCCGCGCTCCAGCAGTAATTCTGCAACACGAACGCCATCATTTGAGGAGTCATATTCGCCTCGTGACACTAGATGCAATGGGGTCTCCCTCTGGTTGTTCCTAGCATTCGCTTTCGCTCCGTGGTCGAGAAGTAGCCGTGCGATCTCCGGCTTCCCCCGGAAGCATGCAAAGTGTAATGAAGTTTCGAGATCCTTTTGTTGCACGTTCGAGTCCACGGGGTGCGCTGGAACGAGTGTGAGTAATACTGAGGTTATGTGCTTGGAGTAATACTCACCTTTTGAGCCGACATGCAATAGGGTACGGACCTTGTCATTCTTCAAAGTGGTCTGCTCAAGAAAGAGCCGTGCGACCTCGAGCTTCCCACACCACGACGCTAAATGTAGTGGGGTTGTGCCATTCTCATCTTGAGCGTTCACATCCACTCCGCGATCTAGTAATAGCTGTGCAATACTGACGCCATCTACTTGAGATTCGTATTCGCCTTGCGACACCTGGTGCAATGGGGTCTTACCCCTGTCGTTCTTCGCGCTCACTTTTGCGTCATGGTCGAGAAGTACGCGTGCGATCTCGAGCTTCCCATAGTAGGATGCAGAATGTAACGGGGAGTCGCGGTCATTATCTTGCGCGTTCACATCTACTCCGCGTTCTAGTAACAGCTTTGCAACACGAACTCCATCTTGCAAGTCGTATCTTCCTCGTGACGCCACATGCAAGGCAGTCTCTCCCCGATGATTCTTCGCATTCAATTTGACACCATGGTTAAGCAACATTCGTACCATCTCCGGCTGTCCATGGTAAGATGCGGAGTGTAACAGGATTTTGTCGTACATGTCTTGTAAATTCCCACCCACGCTGCACTCTAGGGAAAATGTGACACACCTAGACAACGTCCTTGGGAGTAATGCTTACCTTCTATCCACGGCCGGAATGTGGTCTGATCCCGGTTGTTCTCCGGTTTGATATATTTCCCATTGCCAAGCGCCTGCCCGATCTTCTCCCTGCCAAAGCAGCACGCCACATCTGACGTAGAGACGCGGTACTTGTCTCGTGCATACGCTTCTGCGCCGTGCTCTAGTAATAGCCGTACAATACCGACGCCGTCATCTTGGGTGTTATGATTGTCCCTCAAAACTATTTGCAATGGGGTCTCGCCTTGGTCATTCTCCGTATCGGCGTTTGCGCGATGGTTGAGTAGCACCCGTACGATATCGAGCCTCTTATTGTAGGACGCCAAATGCAGTGGTGTTGCGTTGTCTTTCTCTTTCTCGTTCACGTTCGCGCCGCGCGCCAGTAATAACTTGGCAATATCAGAGCAATTGTCTTCGTCCTGGGAAGTCTGCTGCCTCGATAACAGGTGCAGTGGAGTCTGGCCGACACTGTTCCGTGAGTTAACGTCGGCTCGATGGTCAAGTAACGTCTGAGTGACCAAGAGCTCTCCGGCGTTCACTGCTAGATGCAGTGGAGTCCAGAGATCGTCGCGCCAGGCATTCACATCCGCACCACGACCGAGTAGAAACTGCACAGCACCGATAGCCAATTTGTCGTGCCGATCTACTGTTTTGTGCAGCGCAGTCTGCTTTCTCCTGTCCCGGACATCAACGCTCCCACCGTGCTCGAGCAGAAGCTCCGCCACTGGCAAATGATTTCTGCATAGTGCTGCAACCAGCGGAAACCCGTACGTGCCACCGATGGCATTTATATGCTGCGGGTATTTGATAACGAGGTGTCGAACTAGGTCGTGGAATCCACAGAGTGCCGAATAGTACAATGGGCTTGCTATCTCCGACGGCAACTTCCCGCCTGACTCTGCGTCTATGTCGTATAGCCCTATCCACGCCGCAAAATGTGGCCTGCCCAGGTCAAAGAGGGCCTTCATTCCATCCTCGATACGCGAGGCGACGCCGTCGAACTGAGCGTGCGTGACCCAATGTCTGGCCGCATATTCAGCCAGAGGGGAGCCTTTGACGCCATTCTTGTTGTTGCGGTCGTCTAAATGGAGGAGGAATCCAAGAGAGACCTGCGCGAGGATGGTGTGCGCAGGTCCGGGAAGAATGTGATATGGGGTGAGGTTTCCGGTCGAAGATGCGAGATGATCTGATGTCAAGAACTCTTTGACGGACAGGTGAGAGAATTGCACCACCCGAGAGCCCCGGGTGTTGACGACGGTGACCAGACTCGAACATATGGACAGCACAGCCTCCTCTTGGTCCTTACGCCGCCGGTCCGGATGGAACTTCGGGATGCCTCCCCGGGCCGTATCAAAGTCAAATGTAAGGATTTCGGCCAACTCCTCGACACGAAGAGGCCGGACAGAAATCGCGAGGCAGTGAAGCAGACGACGGGCGTGCTCTCGGTTGATCTTATTGATATCCTTCAACACGCGTTCGTAAGTCTCATCCAATGTCTTCGGTAACGTTTCGAGAATCGCTTGGACATCTGGTTGCACCGCGTGCCGCAGCATCTCGAGTTGACAGAATACCCATTGGAACCTGTACGATACATGGTTAGAGAATTTATCGCGGAGAAAGAAAGAACACACATACATCCCGTCCGCTCGTTCGGAGAGCTGTTCGACAACCAGTTTCTTGTCCTCGTCCCTCCATTTCATCATGCGCACATCCGAGGATACAACGGAGCTGACGTAGTCGGAAATGACAATCTTTTGTCTAGTTTCTTCGTGAAGCGAAATCGCATTAACGGCAATTGGCTTGAGTATAGTTTGGATGTCAACTTCCGGGCGACTCGTAGTACAGATATGCAAATTCGGAATTTGTAGGCGAACGAGGTCCATCACAAAGTTAAGGACCGCCTCTCGTGGGGTTGGCATCCCATCGTCGGGACACTCGTCAAGTGCGTCCATAATGATGAAGGTTGGGTGTTGAACCACGACGGTGAGCATCTCCTTCAGACGGTTGATCAAGAGACCATTGCTTGGTTGTTGCGCTCCCTTCCCGTGTGCCAAATAAAGACGGTAGATGATGTCACAACAAGGCTTTGAGTATGCGGAGAGCTGGACTAAGAGAGAGGTAACGACGTCGCGGAGGTTTTGTTTTTGGTCGTCCCGAAAATCGAAGTAGAAATACGCTAACGTTGCGCTTCCGGCGTCGCGTAATGTCATGATGTGTTGTATGATTGCCGAACTTGTGATCAACATGAGTACAGTAACTGGCGATAACAATTGGGAAATAACAAACCAAAGGATGCTCTTCCCAGAACCCGCTGCGCGAATAGGGAGACGATTGGGATTTGAGCTGCGAAATATGATAGGGACGTACGTTTCCCGTGGATCCACAAGAGGGAACCATTTGACATCCAGTCCTTGAAGACGCCTGCTTCGAAGAACCACGTGGGCGGTGCGTTATGGTATACATCGCACGCGGTATTGTGATTTGTGGACGGGTCCGGGGGAGAGAACCATTTTCGAACATCCTGTTCTATCTGGTTCCCTGCGGCGCCGAGTTTCGGTCAAACGCAAGCGATGGGAGTAGCAGATCACGAACATTTTATTTCGTCTATGTTGTCGTTGGCTTTCTTGGCATCTGGGCGGACAATCGTTCAGTAAAGTGGGTAACTGATCGGATGGGCTGCGCACCGCCTTTGAGGTGAGATGTATCAGTCGCGATCTGAGCGATAGCCATCCGGACCTCCTCCTGTATCAGGCTATCTAATTTCCTCAACGCGTCTTCGATATCTGTCCTTCCTAAGAGTTTCCTGAAATATATTTCTGACCAAATATGGGAGCGGTCAAGTGAGAAGTATATCTCGAGAAACAACTTACTCGCTCGCTTTCGCTTTACTTCCTTCGTCGCGATGGAGAGGACAGAAAGTACCTCAGCCAGGATCTTCACGAATACATCCGCCATTTCGGCGGTCAACGAAGTTCGAGTGTAAACGCCAAGGCGCATGAAGAAGCTCTCGATGCGCTCAAAGAGTTCGACGAGCGCATCGTGGCTCGATCTTACATCTTTTGCCGCCTATACGGTACAATCACGGTGTTAAGAGGGGTCTGTGACGAGCGGCGGCAAAGATACGGACAGCAAGGAGGATACCGATCCCAGTAAAGATGACACCTGCAGGGGGGAAAGCCTGCGCATCCATGATAACGTTAGGGTGTCATTGCGGACTGGATTTCAGGGACACACCGTGCCGGCAACATCGCCAAGGGTGCCAGAAAACGTGTAGAGGATATCTACCACAGGACTGATCCACTTCATCAACCTCTGATCGCCATCCCTAAACTGCTGAAACGCCTTGGCTTGGCCTTGAAATATGGCCTTGATGGCATCGACAGAGTCGCATCGTTGCACCTCAGTCGCGAGGGGATGGTCGAGAAGGTCTTTCCCAGTCTTCTTCTTGTACTCGGTCAAGGCGGCATCGAGGATTGATTTGAGGTCGGACGGGGGAGCTGTCTGGCCTGGGGTGGACGAAGACATGGTGCTTGGGAAGGTATGTTTGTTGGCGACGATAAGAAACTATAAGAGTATGTAGTAGAGTCGAGAGAGAACACGAGGCTTCGTAAGTGTTGGACCTGATTGGCTCAAGGGAGCGCTGGGATGGTTCGCATTGCCTCGTGCGAATACAGCAGGTGACCGGACCGAGCACGCGACAGGATTGAGAACTGATTGAGAACCACGCAACGCAAAAGATGCTGCTATTCAGCGATAACCGTGGCTTTTGAACAACAATGACCGCCGAGACTGAATCGACTAACTGACCCGGGCCAATCGTCTCATCAGGACTGGGATCGGAGATCTGAGCAAGGAGATCGCCGGATATGGAATTCTCACTCTTCGAGCTTCAAGCTTCAAGCTTCAAGTTTGACTCACCACGTCAAACAACAGTTCCCAACAAACAATGGCCAGGTTGCGGCAGGGAATCCTACGTCGATGGCCAGTAGTATGCCCTGTCCTTGAATAAGTCATGGGTGCACGATGGGCGGCACGTCGGGCTTGAAGGCGATGACGAGCAATATGGGTGGAGGAGGAGGGGGCATGGGCGGTGGGCGGTTCGGAACGCGCACGATCGATATGACGGGGACCGGGGCGGGCATGGGGGTACTGTATGGTCACGGCGGGCGGCGGCATGGGCGGGGCAGGGGCAGCGCTGCTGCTGCTGAGATGGGCGGCATGCGTGTCGGAATGCGGCAGAATATGGGTATGGTGGGCGGCGTTGCGCGTACTAAGTTACCTACTATCTGCATCGCGTATCATCATGGTGTCCTTGTTTGTCGTTTTTATTTTTTCTTGGGATCGCGAAACGGCTGACATTAATCTTTATGACATCACATTCCGACCATGTAGCACATCCTCCCTACTAGAGCTAATTGTCACGACGCATATGATACTGCATGTGTAGTAGTTCCGTACTATATATTGCTGCTATTTCCTGGCGAGTCGTCAGCATGTTTAGACGGGTCTGAGGGAAAATGGTGGCTACTTAGCTCGCCCGTGGTCTCCGTGCATGAAAGTCACGGCATTCTCAAGAAGAAGTCGGGAGAGCTTGAATCTCTGATTGCGAGTTGCGGAATCTATTGGGGTCTGAACTGACCAGACTTGGCCTTGGCGTTCACGTCCGCGCCATGCTCCAGCAATAGCCATCCAATACAAAGATGACGGTGTCCATTTGTCCTTGCCTCGTGCGCTCACATACGAATCGCGTCTGGCAATAGCTGTGCGACATGGATGCCTTCTTCCTGGGATTCGCATTCGCCCGACGAAACTGGGCCTGTGCGACGTGTAACGGTGTGCACTGGTCGTTGCGTATTCTGTTCACGTCCATGCCGCGCTCCAGTAGTAGCCACGCAACACGGACACCATCTTCTTGGGACCAGTATTTGCCGCATGTCATTTTGTGCAAGGGGCTGTCTTCGTTGTCCGGTAAAGATTGTCCCTGCTCGGGGAAACCCTGCAAAAGAACGCTATGGCGCATTATCAAGTCACTTAGGACTGGATTTCGGAGACATACCAGGCCGGCAACCCCCGGGCCACCAAGGGTCCCAGAAAACATGTAAAGGACATCTACCACCGGACTGATCCACTTCATCGACCTCTGATTGCCATCCTTAACCGCTGAAATGCCGCAACTTGGCCTTGAAATATGGCTAAGATGGCATCGACAGAGGCGCATCGTTGAAGCTCCGTAGCGATGAGATGGCCGAGAAGTTGGTTCCTGGTCTTCTTCTCGTACTCGCTCAAGGCGGCATCGATGATCTCCGAGGTATGTCTCGCCCGGGATGGACGGTAACACGGTGCTTGCAAGGGCGCTTGCGAAGGTAAGTTCGTTGTTAATGATAGCAGAAAGGTAAGAGTTTGTAGAGTCGAGCGAGAAATACGAAGAGAGGTAGGTGAATGTTGAGCCAGAGTTCGCACGCAACTATGGCCATTGAACGTTGAACGTTGGGTCGTTGACCGCGCAACGCAAGCCTGAGCGGTATAACGGACTGGTAACGGTACTCTATAGTCCGGACCGGGAGGCATAGTGAAGCGCTAACTCGGACGGGACTCGGATCGGCGCGACGGGATCACTTATAACGTATCTTCTGTCGCTCAACACGCTTGGCAGTTCATTCGTCCCGGAGATACCAAAGTACGAGCATGCACGACGGCCCAGAGAACCAGAACAAGGAGGCCCCACTTTTCCTTCATAATTTCCCCACCCAATGTTCAAATTCACCTTTCTCGTTCGCGATTAGACAGGCGTTTTTGCACGATCACCGAGCGTTGGTATAATATGAAACCGTCCATTAAGCTTGAGTCGTGCAATACAAATACAAATTTTAAAATAGAGTCAACCGAAGAGCTGAGGCCATATCCTCGTCTTCTGACACCCCTCTTCAAAATAGAGCGAATTCGTTAGGTGTGAGATCGCAGGGTCTTTCTTTTTCTGGTCCGTTCCCGATTTTCCCGATTTAGGTGACCGGGGAGTTTCTTGCTTGATTTCTTGTATAGCTTCAGCCAACCTCTGCCCGGCGAACGCCACGGGAATCGGCTGGTCGGTCACTAGGAGTCCATCTGTGCGGATATTGGAGAAGGAGAGCACGGCGTACCAGGCTGGTGACCGAGATGGGCACTTGTATGGTGGTAGAACTCACAACACGTGTGCAAGCTCCCAGACAAGGTGCAAGTCGCGCGAGCCTCGCACCTGGTGCACTTTGAGGAGTTCGGTGGTCCGACAGGTTCAGCACCGCGCATTCGAACTTTCGGGTCAAAGGTGTAGATGAAAAGTATGAGAAGACCCGGAAGAGGTAACGCTTGGAATGGTGTCAGGTATGTCAGTTCGAGCACGGCTCCGACCCAAGGAGTGATCCAGCATGGATGAGGGAGGAGCTGGTGTGGCATAGGAGAGTGGAAGTGGCGAAGGGGGTAATAGAGCATTCGCATTCCGAGGCAGCGACATTCAGCACCAGAGTGAGCTTCCAAATGAAAAAGAAGATCAAATGCCGCATAGAAGGGGAAGACCGAAACGGGGCAGACTCACCGAGCTTATCAACGTGTCCTGCGCGGAATGCGTGAGGAGATGATGGAACAATCGGAGCAGGGACCTAATATTGTTCGGCCTCGTCAATGAAGTCTCATATGGGACTAACTCTCATGTTTGTGGACTAACTAGAAGGTTTCCTAGGCTAAGTGCTCGAAAGGTGGACGCTGGCAGCACTGAACACCTGAACGACGTCTATGATTTGCGAGGGGAGAAGATGGGTGATGTCTATGTGGGGCCGAGGTTAGGGAGAGGATGGTTGATTAGTCGAAGTCGATGTTAGTAAAAGTGAGACGTGTAAGGTTGATCAAACTCATCAGAGCAGGTGAGTAGAAGGACGAGGTGTATGCATGTGGTGATATCGTCGACGGGGTGTCAGCCTGTTTTCCGGCTATAGGGAGAGTAGCGCATGGACCAGGAAGGATAATCAGTAGGAAAGGAAAGACGATAAGCAGTGGATATTCGGGGACAAGACGTGAGGGCACTAGTAACAGGAAGTATGAGATCGTTGGCGAGGATTGCAGACTGGCACGTCAAGGGAAAACACGATGGCCTTGGGAGTTGTTTTACTCCACAAAAGGCCGGAATTTGACGCGCCTCTCTGAGAACTTGCCTACTCCGGTCACCTGACCTTGTAACCCTGCAAGTAACATACTAAACCAAGGTCATACGGGACTAACTTTCACGTTTGTAGACTGACTAGGTGTCCGAGTCCTAGGCTAGGTGCCCGGAAGGCGGACGCCAGTAGAATTGAACACCTGAAGGACGTCTGCGGTTTGTGAGGGGAGAAGAGGAATGATGTCCATGTGGGGCACCCGGGCAGAGATTAGGGAGAGGACGCAAGTCGATGCTAGTGAGAGTGATCAAAGGTTCGGCGAGCAGAAGGATGAGGTGGACGCATGCGGTGGGTGATACCCCCGGGCCACATGTCAACAGAGGTATTTCCCAATGTTAGTACTGGTTGAGATGTTGGCCTTATCAGAACGCAGCGAGTGATAATTAGTCTGGCACACCAGATAGAACGTAAGTTTCTGGGGTGCCAGTGCGTGCTACACGTGAAAAGAAATTTTCGTAGGTATCGTGAAAACATAAACAGGCGTCCGCCCTCTGTAGAAGACGAACACGTCGAATGGTCTCAGTAATGCACACAAGGGAGTTGCCCCCGATCACAGTATTCGTAAACTAAAGTCCGAAAATCAAAGTATCCAAGACAATAACGATCGTGTTACGAGCCCTTCATCATGCATCATGCATCAAGGCTCGCCTCTACTGTATTCCCTACACTCCGCCAATGTGTGCGAGTCTCGGTACACATGTCTCCAGCACGTGAACACGCGAGTAATCTCACCCGCGGTGCGGTCGACTCCTTGACGTCAAAGTGTCGCGCGTCTGAAAATGGTAATCGGGATACCGCAAAGTTGCAGTCACCGTTGAGGTCCAGGCTACTGACATTGAAGAGCATATGTATTTAACTCTTCATAATACAATTATGAGCTCCAGGCCCCAGGGTACCCCCGAGATAACATGTACAGTAGGTATGAAAGGTGTGCAGCAGTAGTAATATTCCTTTCACAGAGGACGACTAAATTACAAATTGCATTTCTTTTGCCTCGCGTTCACCACGGGTCAAGTCCGCGTCCGATGCCCGAGGGGTGTAAGCCGAGGTCGATATCTACCGTCTTGTGAATGGTGACCTGCACCTGTCCCCTTGAGAGCATAGTACCGGTCGTCCGTGGTGGGGGAAGTCGGGAACTGGTGAAGACGCATGATCGATTTTGCAAATGGAATCATGCCAGTGGAACTCACTGGTATGTGGGGTTGATATACTCAAAGAGATCACGATATACTCGCGTTGCCATGATGACCCTGTCGATCATGATGTCAAGATTAGGCAAAATGAAATTGTGGGGAAAACGTACATGATGACCACTGGGGCGGCGGTGCACATACATCACATGAGAAATACAGAAGAACGGGCAAAACAGAGTACCGTACTATGAGGTGCCTGGAACATCTGCGAATCATAACTAATTAGCTTTTCTATCTCAGAGGCAGTGTCATCAGACATACCAGGTTCCATCCGTCTATTGACGAGGAAGGGGGAGCAAAATCCAATCGGTCATGAGTAGGTGTTGATTGTCCTTGCCTACGTACCATCGATATTTATCCAACTCAATGTCTGTCAACCCGGCGTCACTAAACTTACACTCCAAAAACAGAAATGAGTGCATACAGCAGGTAGAATTTTCGACAGAACTGCAACAAGAATCCACAAAAGGCCCTGAGAGTTATGTACACGCTGCTCAGAAAATCACTCGACCTGAATGGATGGAAACGCACCTGAATATACAGTACTCTCCATAGACCAGTCGTGCTGCGCTTGTTTAACACACCGGCAAACATTACGGCCAGCAGAATCACATCCGTGATGAGGTTAACCGTAATGCCCCAGCGGAAACGTGTTGTTTGCGTGATGAGACACGTGTTGATGACAGGTACCCATACTACCGACCCTTGCATTACACCTAGGGTGAAGATTAGGTCAGTTGAGCTTGAGGAGAAAGGAACGGGCGATGGCGAAGTGATTCCCACTGTAGATGGAAGTGCCGATGTTACAAAGCCAGACCGACTGCAGTAAAAACAAGAACAGTGAGGCTTCTCCCCCAAATTGCCACTCTACAGTCTCGTCAGCGGCATGAAAGCAGGTATTAAAGGCAAGAAACTGACACGAACCCGCGGAGGAGGATTAGAAGGGATGAGAATGCAATACTAAAATATGAGAAAACCTGCAAATCGGGAGCGAGCTCAAGTCAGCTGAATGTATCGATGCGCCCAAGTCGCGTGGAGTCGTGGATGCCGTACCAGAAGTGCACGGAGCCACGCCTCGCAGTTGATATAGTGTGCAAGATTGAGACCAGCGACGAGGGTGATTATCGATGCGAGGCACAGGGTCCGACATAGCTCGTATACCTGTAGGAAGCACAATGAAAGGCACGTTAAACTCGACGAAATCAGATGACCTACTACAAATGACCATCGAAACCGACGCCGGCCAGTGAAAACTTCCCACTCAAATTGTACGGTCGATATCCATTCCCAGCTACGCGATGGCATCTAAGAAACCAAGCACTTCGGCGATGAGGGAAGTACTCACATGTATATTCCCCCCAAAACGTGGACGAGTTTTAGATTTACAACTGTAGGGCGCGATCAGTTCTATACTGCGCGCAGATCAGGAGCGGAGAGGATGACACACCGAGTGAATTACTCGTGCCCATCTAGACGGTCCCTGACCAAGGCAATGCGTATGGTGTCGGATATGACACTACAACAGAGTCGGTTGATGGGTGATGGAACGAGGGAAGGTGGGGAAGGAAAACGCCAAATGCGCTCGAGGAGCAGCTCTTACATAGCCGCCACGGGTCATAGTAGCTCAGGCTCGAGAAGCGAATAATGGTGTTGATCCCAAGCGTGTAGTCACGCGTCACGATCGAACCATTGGCTCCGGATCATCCAAGTCGCCGTCAGGACCTGGTTGTAAATCTGTAGTTCTCTTTACCCAGGACACGTCGTGTCTTCAAGTTGACAACTCCCACCCCTACAATTGTGAAGCCCACGAACATTCGATTCACTTATCTGGTGACGAGAGGGTGGCACTTGTCGCATTCTGTGATAGGAAATACTGGGGTTGAATTTGGGTTGAATAACGAAGGGCGATGTCGGCGACGTCTTGCCGGAGAAAGCGAGGTGTCGGTTTCCTCTCACGGTCTCGTCCGACTCTCAATCTGTGATTCGTCTTTGTTTAGCGTACAGCTTGCTACCCTATTCTCAACAATGCCTTGTGCCGATGGGTGACTTCCCATAAGCCTAAGCAACAATTCCAAGCTCAAAGACCTCGACGAGCGCGTTGTGACTCGCTCTCACATCTTTTGCTGCATATACGATGTCGGTATTAAGAGTATTAAGAGGGGCACATGAAATAGCGGAGGCGAAGATACGGACAGCAAGGAGGACAGCAATTCCGACAACAATTACTTTTGCAGGAGGGAACGGCGCCTGTACAATCGTGTCAGAATGCACTTCATGTCGCCGTGCCTTCGATCCCTGAGACGTACTAGAGCAGCACCCTCGCTAAGTTTCGCAGAAAATGTGAGGAGGACATCCACCATTGGATTGATCCACTTCATCAACCTCTGCCACTGGCCGCGATCGCCATCCTTAAACTGTTGAAATGCCTTGGCTTGGCCTTGTATTATGGCTAAGATAGTATCGACAGAGTCGCATCATTGCACCTCGGTCGCAAGAGGATGGTCAAGAAGCTCTTTCCCAGTCTTCTTTTTGTACTCGCTCATGACGGCATCGAGGATCGTGAAATTGGACGGGGTAGCTGTGGTGGACGAAGACATGAGACTTGCGATGGTAAGTTTGTTCGTGATGATAGCAGAAAGAGCATGTAGATTCGAGCAGGAAAACGAGGCCTCGAAGGATTGGCTGGAAATCTTTGCACAGCCTGGTGGGCAACATACAATAAAGAGGGCTGGCAACGGGAGGGCTCCGGCATCCGACATGACATCGATCAAGGCTTGGATCGAGGGATATTAGGCTAAGTTACGTTACCACGCAACGCAAAGATGTATTCTATTCAGCGATGACCGGCTGCCGAGCAACAATAGCAACAATGACCGATTTGAGTAAGGTAGCGGTCACCAGGAACCATCCCCCCTTATGTCAGCAGCCACTCACTCTTTCTCGCCCTCCAAATTCCTCTCTCACATCATCAAAACGCAATAATCTATATAGTAAGGGTTGAAGTGTACATCCGTAGCTACAACGTGTACAAGTTTTTTAAAAAAATATTGAGATTTGAGGGAGATTTTTAGCAAACATTTTCTTTTTTTGTCAAACGCGTTTTCTCACCCTTCTGCACTTTTTGTCGAAACTGGCCCGCACTTTTGTTACATTATATAATCAATCACGTGACCTACAACCACCAATGAGAACGCGTTCGCATCTCCTCAGGTCTCAAGGGTATCAAAACCCTTGTGACCCGTAGTACACTCAAACTCAAAACATATTTATAGATATGGTTACAATAATGTACTACTTGTAAGCTAAATCCGTAGCGTCGTGGGTGGGGCACCGCGTCGGTGTCGTAGCGTCATGGCGCTGTGTCGGTGTCGTGGGGGCGCTCCCCGGCGTTGGTATCGTGGCGTCGCGGCGCCGCATCGGAGTCGTGGGGGCCTGGCACGACGTCGGAGTCGTGGGGGGCCTGGCACGACGTCGGAGTCGTGGGGGGCCTGGCACGACGTCGGAGTCGTGGGGGCCTGGCACGACGTCGGAGTCGTGGGGGCCTGGCACGACGTCGGAGTCGTGGGGGCACGGCACGGCGTTGTTGTCGGTGTCGCGGCGTGACGTCGGTGTCGTGGGGGCACGGCGCAGCGTTGTTGTCGTGAGGGCACGGCGCGGCATCGGTTTCGTGAGGGCCCGACACCACGTCGTGAGGGCACGGCGCGGCGTTGGTGTCGTGGGGGCACGGCGCGGCGTCGTTGTCGTGGGGGCGCAGCGCGACGTCGGTGTCGTGAGAGCCTGGCACCACGTCGGTGTCGTGGGAGCACGGCGCGGCATTGGTTTCGTGGGGTCCACGTCGTGGGAGCACGGCACCCCGTTGCTGTCGTGGGGGCACGGTGCGTCGTCAGTGTCGTGAGGGCCTAGCACCACATCGTGGGGGCACGGCGCGGCGTTGTTGTCGTGGAGTCGCGGCGCGGCGTCGGTGTCGTAGGGGCGCCCTGCTACGTCGGTGTCATGGCGTCGCGGCGCGTCATCGGTATCGTGGGGGTCCACGTCGGTGTCTGAGGGCACTGGCACGGCGCGGCGTTGGTGTCGTGGTGTTGTGGCGCCCAGCGAGAACGTGATTTAAACCTATAAAGAATAAAACAAAAAACGTTATGGTTAGTTACAAGTCTAAAAGGATGAACAAAAATACAGCTTTTGAGGGTTGGACAAAGCAACGCAGTTGACGATGCTGTTGGAGTCCGGTCCGGCGACCCGTGAACCCGTGAGGGTTTCGTGCGGGTCACCGATTCCGTACCCGTACCCATACCCGCCCAGACCCGTGGGCCATACCCGGGTGGGTACAGAAACCCTTGCCATTCACTAGTTTTCCCCTTCCTTTTCTCAGCTTAAACTTTTTTTTTTTTTTTTTGGTTGCTGGACCGATATTTGTTACGCTTACGTAACACAAACCCTAGGGTTACAAGCTTATATAAGGGGGGATGGTTCCTGGTGACCGCTACCTTACTGTACGCCTGAAACAGTCCAAGTCGTTTAGGATCTGAGATCTAAGCAAGGAGATCGCCGGACCCGGAATTAATGGTGGCGGAACCGGAATCCCGCACGATCCACGCAGCCAACGCAATCAGCAGCGACTCGGACATGCTGCCACCACGCCAAACAACAGTTCCAACAACGGCCAAGCCGCAGCAGGGAGTGCCGTGCCGATGGGCGGAAGTATGTCCATTGTATCCTACGAACAACGCCAGCGCCGGCGGCATCTTGATGATGTATCCAAGGGTGTACTAACGTATGACGAACGGTGTCGGATTGGCACCACGCCTCACGGCGCCATGACAGGTGGGGGAACGGGCATGGGGCGACTCGGAATTGGGGCAATGCGCGTCGGCGCGATGAGGCCGATGGCGACGGCAGGAATGGGCGGAGGTGGGGATGTCGGAATGAGCGACGGCGGGTCGGCGGGGTGTGCCTCGGGATTGGCCCGATAGGTATGACGGGGGGGCGTGGCCGGTATGGGGAGCATGATCGCGGCGGCATGGGCATGGGCACGCGACAGAACTTAGGTATTGTAGGTGGCGTTGAGCGTGGTCGGCTAGGGATGAACAAAGGCCCTGCGCCAGCGCGGGTCGCGAGCTGCGGACAAACCTCCACCGGGTGACGTCGTTCTTGGGTTTAACCTCGGTTTGTCTCTTCTCTTGGCGGGTTTCTGCGCTGTTCTGTCGCGGTCTGTTTCACTGTTACCACTACTAAGCTACTATCGCATCGCATGTACATATCGTCTTAGTCTCCTTGTCTGTCTATCTGTCCGACATTCTCCTCCGAGTCCAAACTAGAGTTCACTGTCACGACGTATATGATACTGCACGTGTAACAGTTCCATACTATATTGCCTGGGGAATCGTCAGCATGTTTCGACAGGTCTGAGGGAAAACGGTGGCTACCTAGCTCGTCCGTGGTCTCTGTGCATGAAATTTGACGACATTCTCGAGAAGAAGTTGGGCGAGCTGGAGCCTCTGATTGCGAGTTGCGGAATCAATTGAAGTCTGACCAGACCGGACTCGGCCATAGCTTACGTCCGCGCCATGCTCCAGTAATAGCCGTCCAAATGCGAACACCCTCTTTTTGGGACCTATGTTCGCCCCGGGGGCGAACACGGCGGCCCACGAAACCGAGTGTAATGGTGTGGCTCCCGTGCTGGCCTCCACATTTGTGCTCGCCCCATGTTCGAGAAGAAGCTGTACGACATCGATCTTCCTCCAGTAGGATGCGCTATGCAGTGCCATGCAATGGTCGTTGCGCCTTTGTTTGTTCACGTCTGCGCTGCGCTCCCGTAATAGTCGTACAACGCAGACACCATCTTCCTGGGGTTCGTATTCACTACGCAAAATTAGGTGTCCATTCTCGGCCTCCGCGTTCGCCCGTAGTAGGATACGGCAGGTAACGGCGTCGGTTTTCCTCGCCTCGTGCACTCACATCCAAATCACGCTCTAGCAATAGCCGTGCGAGATGGGTGTCGCCTTCCCGGAATTCGCATTCGCCCCAGTGCAAGGGTATGGCACATTTGCTGGCGGCCTCCATGGCCACGCTTGTACCACGTTCGAGAAGCAGCAGCACCACACCCCGAGCTTCCCGCAGTAGGACGCGACACGTAACGGTCTCCACTGGTCACTGCATATTCTGTTCGCGTCCATGCCGCGCTCTAGTAGTAGCCGCGCGACACGGACAACATCTTGGGACCCGTATTTGCTGCATGTCGTTTTGTGCAAGGGGTGGTCTTCATTGTCCAGTAAATATAGCCCCTGCTGAGGGGAAAGCCTGCAAAGGAACGTTAGGGCGCACTTTCAAGTCACTAAGGACCGGATTTCGGAGACATACCGTGCTGGCAATCCCACCAAGGGTCCCAGAAAACATGTAGTGGACGTCTACCACCGAACTGGTCCACTTCATCGACCTCTGATTGCCATCCTTAACTACGAAACGCCTTGGCTTGGCCTTGAAATATGACCAAGATGGCATCGACGGAGTCGCATCGTTGAAGCTTGGTAGTAGCGATGGGATGGCCGAGAAGTTGCTTCCTAGTCTTCTTTTCGTACTCGGTCAAGGCGGAATCGATGATTGACTTGAAGTCCGAGGTATATCTGACCTGGGATGGACGGTGACATGGTGCTTGCAAAGGTAAGTTTGTTGGTGATGATAGCGGAAAGGTAAGAGCTTTTGGAGTTGAGCGAGAAACACGAAGAGGGGTGACTGTGGAGCGCTCAACGTTGAGCACGTTGAGTCGTTGACCATGCGATCATGATGCAAGCGGTAACGGTGTACTCTATAGTCCGGACAGTGCTGCCAGTGACAGTCCAGTGACTCGGACAGGATCGGCGCGACGGGATCATTATAACGGGATCATTATAACGTATCTTCTGTCGCTCAACACACACACTCGGCAATTCATTCGTCCCGGAGACACCAAAGTATGAGCACGCACGACGGCCCAGAGAACCGGAACAAGGAAGCCCCACCTTTCCTTCATAATTTTCCCCACGCTCAATGTTCAAATTCACAGTTCTCATTCACAATCAGACGGGGGCGTTGGTATAATATAAAATTGTCCATTGAACTCAAGCCACGGGCCACGCAATACAAATACGGATTTAAAAATAGAATCAACTGAAGATCAACTGAAGAGCCCTATCCTCGTCTTCTGTCCGACACCCCTCTTCAAAATAGAGGATTCGTTAGGGTGCGAGGCCGCAGAGACTTTCTTTAGAGTAGAAAAAAAGGGTCTTTCTTTTCCTGGCCCGTTCCCGATTTTTCAGATGCGGTAATCGGGATTTTCTTGTTTGGTTTCATGTAGCTTCAGCCAACCTCTACTCGGCGAACAACGCCTCGGGAATAGGCCGGTCACCAGGTGTCCGTCTGAGAACACTGTGTGCCAGGTTGGTGACCGAGACGGGCCCTTGCATAGTGGTCGGTCTCACAACGCGCGTGCAAGCTCCCAGACAATGCCCAAGTAGCGCGAGCCTCGCACCGAGGAGTTCGGTGGTCCGACGGCTTCAGCACGCGTTTGAACTCTCAGGTCAGAAGTGTAGCTGAAGAGTATGAGAGGAACCGGAAGACGTAACGCTTAGAATAGCGTAAGGTATGTCAAGTCTGTTGTTCGAGCGCGGCTCTGTCACACAATGCGATCCTACACGGATGAGGGGGGAACTGGTGTGTTATAGGAGAGTGGAGGTGGTGAAGGGGGGGATAGAGCATTCGCATTCCGAGGCAGAGACATTCAGTACCAGAGCGAGCTCCTAAATGAAAGGGAAGGCATAGAGATCAAATGCAGCATATAAGGGGAAAGACCGGAACGCGGCAGACTCACAAAGCTCATCAACGTGTGCTGCACGGAATGCGTGAGGAGATGACGGAACAATCGGAGCAGCGGCCTACTATTGTTTGGCCTTGTCAATGAAGTGTCATACGGGACTAACTCTCACGTTTGTGGACTGACTAGGTGTCCTAGGCTAGGTGCTCGAAAGGCGGACGCCGGCAGAATTGAACACCTGAACGACGTCTGCAGTTTGCGAGGGGAGAAGAGGAATGATGTCCGTGTGGGGCAGAGATTAGGGAGAGGATGGTTGATTAGTTAAAGTCGATGCTAGTGAGAGTGATCAAAAGTTCGGTGAGCAGAAGGATGAGGTGGACGCATGCGGTGGACATGTCAACAGAGGTATTTCCCAATATTACTGGTTGAGATGTCGTATAGCTCAAGGGCGGTGTTCTTACATAATTGTATACAAAAGTGGTAATCGGGTCGGGATACAGTTGCCGTGAGGTCCACATTGAAGAGCATATGTATTTAACTCTTCATAAGACAATTATGAGCTCCAGGGGACCCCCGAGATAAAATGTACAGTAGGTTTGATAGATGCGCAGTAGTAGTATTCCTTTCACAGAGACGACTAAACTACAAATTGCATTTCTTTTGCCTCGCGTTCACCACGGGTCAAGTCCGCGTCCGACCCCGAGGGGTGTAAGCCGAGGTCGATATCTACCGTCTTGTAAATGGCGACTTGTACCTGTACCCTTGAGGGCATAGTACCGATCGTCCGTGGTGGGGGGAGTCGGGAACTGGTGAAGACGCATGATCGATTTTGCAAATGGAATCATGCCAGTGGAACTCACTGGTATGTGGGGTTGATATACTCAAAGAGATCACGATATACTCGCGTTGCCATGATGACCCTGTCGAACATGATGTCAAGATTATGCAAAATGAAATTGTGGGGAAAACGTACTTGATGACCACTGGGGCGGTGCGCATACATCACATGAGAAAAACAGAAGAACAGGCAAAACAGAGTACGTACTATGAGGTGTCTGCAACATCTGCGAATCATAACTAATTAACTTTTCTATTTCAGTGTCATCAGACATACCAGGTTCCATCCGTCTATTGAAGAGGAAGGGGAGCAAATTACAATCGGTCATGAGTAGGTGTTGATTGTCCTTGCCTACGTACCATCGATATTTATCCAACTCAATGTCTGTCAACCCGGCGTCACTAAACTTACACTCCAAAAACATAAATGAGTGCATACAGCAGGTAGAACGTTTGACAGAACTGCAACAAGAATCCACGAGAGGCCCTGAGAGTTATGTACACGCCGCTCAGAAAATCACTCGACCTGAATGGATGGAAATGCACCTGAATATACAGTATTCTCCATAGACCAGTCGTGCTGCGCTTGTTTAGCACACCAGGTAAACATTACGGCCAGCAGAATCACATCCGTGATGAGGTTAACCGTAATGCCCCAGCGGAAACGTGTTGTTTGCATGATGAGACACATGTTGATGGCGGGTACCCATACTACCGACCCTTGCATTACAGCTAGGGTGAAGATTAGGTCAGTTGAGCTTGAGGAGAAAGGAACGGGCGATGGCGAAGTGATTCCCACTGTAGATGGAAGTGCCGATGTTACAAAGCCAGACCGATGCAGTAAAAACAAGAACAGTGAGGCTTCTCCCCCAAATTGCCACTCTACATCTCGTCAGCGGCATGAAGCAGGTATTAGGGCAAGAAATGACACGAACCCGCGGAGGAGGATTAGAAGGGATGAGAATGCAATACTAAAATATGAGAAAACCTACAAATCGGGAGCGAGCTCAAGTCAGCTGAATGTGTCGATGCGCCCAAGTCGCGTGGAGTCGTGGATGCCGTACCAGAAGTGCACGGAACCACGCCTCGCAGTTGAAATGGTGTAAAAGATTGAAACCAGCGATGAGGGTGATTGTTATTGATGCGAGGCAAAGGGTCCGACATAGCTCATATGCCTGTAGGAAGCACGACGAAAGGCACGTTACAGTAAACTCGACGAAATCAGTGATGACCTACTACAAATGACCATCGAAACCGACGCCGGCCAGTGAAAACTTCCCACTCAAATTGTACGGTCGATATCCATTCCCAGCTACGCGATGGCCTCTAAGAAACCAAGCACTTCGGCGATGAGGGAAGTGCTCACATGTATATGCCCCCAAATACGTGGACGAGTTTTACAGTTACAACTGTAGGGCGCGATCAGTATACTGCGCGCAGATCAGGAGCGGAGAGGATAACACGCCGAGTGAATTATTCGTCCGGCTCATCTAGACGGTCCCTGACCAAGGTAATGCGTATGATGTCGGATATGACACTACCACGGGGTCGGTTGATGGGTAATGGAGCAAGGGAAGGTGGGGAAGGAAAATGCCAAATGCGCTCGAGGGGCAGCTCTTACATAGCTGTGCCGCCACGGGCCCGGCATAGCTCGGGCTCAAGAAGCGAATAATGGTGTTGATCCCAAGCACCGCGGTGTAGTCACGATCCAACCACCACACCATTGGCTCCGCTGCGGATTATCCGAGTCCGAGTCGCCGTCAGGACCTGGTTATAAATCTGTAGTTCACTTTACCCAGGACACGTCGTGGTCTTCAAGTTGACAACTCCCACTCCTACAGTTGTGAAGCCCACGAGCATTCAATTCACTTATCTGGTGACGAAAGGGCGGCACTTGTTACATTCTGTGATAGGAAATATTGGGGTTGAATAACGAAGGGCGATGTCGACGACGTCTTGCCGGAGAAAGCGAGGTGTCGGTTTCCTCTCACGGTCTCGTCTCATTTTTATTCGTCTTTGTTTATTTATTTTATTTTATTTTTTTGAACCGATTTATTCCGTGGCAGTACATAGTACAAGAACGTCCCTACAGAGCGAAATTTATGGAACACTAGATTCGTCTTTGTTTAGCGTGCAGCCTACCCTATTTTTATTTTTATTTTTATTTTGGATCCATATTTATTTTGGGATACGTAACAGCAGTCGTAGCGCGACCCACTACATTTAAGAAACACGTTAGCCCTTGTATTAGGTCCGAAGCATGGAGAAGGGCCAAGAAAGCCGGGTTAGGCTGTGGTACGAGCGCATATTTACATAATGCAGTCGCAGGTTACTGTAAGTTACTAGACGAAAGAGGAACAAACCCGGCCTCAGTGTGTACCTACCTAGTCGGGTTCGGCCCGGGGAGGCGCTTGCTACCCTATTCTCAACGCCGACAACACCTTGTGCCGGTGGGTCCAAGGGTGGGTCTTCCCATAGCAACAATTTCGCGAAAATCAGTAAACTCTCGGGCTCTCGGGTTTCCGCCTTGTGCCGCATGAAATATGCCGGTTTCCCTTTTGGTTCCGATATTTTATTTTCTCCTAAGCTTCTGTTATTAAATGAATCCAAAAAGAACAAAGCGAGGTGTCAGCTCCCCTCAGGTTGTGGTGTACAAAGTCGCCTGTTGCGAGGTCTGTTGCGAGTGTCGCGGTTTTTATGAGCGTTATTGCAAGCGTTATTTCGCCCAGTAATTTGCCAAGGGATCGGTGATGAGGTTCCCCGTTTTCCGGCCCTCATCAGCTCGCTCTGGGCCTGCCCGCTCGTCGTAACCTCGCCTCGGAAACGGAACCACTTCGTGCTTCAGCCCAATCTCTGTGCAGTGCTCCATTAGTTCTTCTCTCCCGGCGCCATACTGGACCTAACACGGAGAGCAAGGCAATGACTCGCAAAGACCCTACTAGAGCTAATCGTCACGACACATATGATACTACTGCATGTGTAATAGTTCCGGACTAGATATTGCTACTATTTCCTGGCGCGTCGTCAGCATGTTTCGACGGGTCTGAGGGAAGACAGGGGCTACCTAGCTTGCCCGTGGTCTCTGTGCATGAAAGATCACGGCATTCTCGAGAAGAAGTTGGGCGAGCTTGAATCTCTGATTGCGGGTTGCGGAATCTATTGGAGTTTGCCCAGACTTGGCCTTGGCGTTCACGTCCGCGCCATGCTCCAGTAATAGCTGCCCAATACGGACACTACCTTCTTGGGACCCGTGTTCGCCCCACGAGACCAAGTGCAAGGGTGTAGCGCCTGTGCCGGCTTTCGCGTCCACTCTTGCGCCACGTTCGAGAAGCAACCGAACGACCTCGACCTTCCCACAGTAGGATGCGACATGTAATGGTGTGCACTGGTCGTTGCGTTTTTGGTTCACGTCCGCACCGCGCTCCAGGAATAGCTGCGCAATACGGACACCATCTTCTTGGGATTTGTATTTTCCGCATGTGACTTTTGCGCAAGGGGGTTTCTCCATTGTCGGTCTCCGCGTTCATTTCTGAACCGTGGTCGAGAAGCAGCTGCGCGAGCTCGGGCTTCCCGTAGTAGGCTGCGGCATATAATGGTGTCCATTTGTCATTGCGTTGTACGTTCGCATCCGCGCCATGCTCCAGTAGAAGCCGTGCGACGCGGACGCCATCTTCTAGGGAATCGAATTCGCCCCACGAAACCGAGTGCAAAGGCGTAGCTCCTGTACTGGCCTTCGCGTCCACTTTCGCACCACGTTCGAGAAGCAACCGTACGACCTCTACCTTCCCTCAGTAGGACGCGACGTGTAATGGCGTGCACTGGTCGTTGCGTCTTCTGTTTACGTCCATGCCGCGGTCCAGCAGTAGCCGCGCAACACGGACGCCATCTTCTTGGGACTCGTATTTGCCGCATGACACTTTGTGCAAGGGACTCTCTCCAATGTCGGTCTCCACGTTCGCCTCCGTACCGTGGTCAAGAAGTAACTGTACGACTTCGAACTTCCCATAGTACGATACGATATGTAGCGGCGTCCAGTCGTCCAGGTGTTGTACGTCCGCATTTACGCCGCGGTCCAATGGTGGTTGTACAGGACGGACCCCATCCTCTTGGGATTCGCGCGACACCTCGGTCTCTCCGACGCCAGTCTCTTTTGCACCGTGGTCGAGTAGCACCCGGACCATCTTGGCCTTCTTATATTGGGACGCCAACTGCAATGGCGTCGCGTTGTTTTTGTCCCGCTCGTTCGCGTTTGCGCCGCGTTCCAGTAATAACTTCGCGATGTCGCAACCATCGTCTTCGGCCTTGAACGTATCGCATTTCGACAACAGGTGAAGTGGAGTCTGGCCGTCACCGTTCCGCGAGTTGGCGTTGGCCCGATGGTCAAGGAGCATCTGAGCAACCGAGAGTTTGCCAGTATTTACTGCTAGATGCAGAGGAGTCCAGAGATCGTCGCGCTGGGCATTCACATCAGCGCCACGTTCGAGTAGAAACTGCATCGCGTCGATAGCATCTTTGTCTTGCTGATTTATTGTTTTGTGCAGCGCGGTCGTCCTCTGGTGTCCCGGACGTCGACTTTCCCACCGTGCCTGAGAAGGAGCTCCGCCACCCGGAAATGGTTTTTGCATAGCGCCGCAAATAACGGAAACCCGTTACGAGCCACTGGTGGCGTTTACGTGCTGCGGGTGTTTGATGGCGAGGTGCTGAACCAGGTCATGGAACCCACGGAGAGCCGAATAGTACAATGGGCTTGGCGTCTCCGATGGCGACCTCCCGCCTGACTCTGTCGAATAGGTCTATCCACGCAGCAAAATGCGGTTTGTCCGGATCAAAGAGGGGCTTCATCCCATCCACCACGCGTAATGCGACGTCCTCGAACTGCGCTATGCGCAACCCAGTGTCGAGCCGCATATTCAGCCTAGAGGGGAGACCATAGCGCTCTTATCGTAGTCGCGGACCGTCCAAAAGGAGGAGAATTCCGAGACAGACCTGCACGAGGACGGTGTGCGCAGGTCCGGGAAGGACGTAGGTATACGGAGAGGTCTCCGGTCGGAGGATTGCGAGATGAGTCGACTGTCAAGAACTCTTTGACGGACAGGTGAGAAAATTGCACCACCCGAGAGTCCCGGTTATCGACGACGGCAACCTAGACTTGAACACGTGGACAGTACAGCCTCCTCTTGGTCGTTCGGCCGTCGTTCTGCGTGGAACTTCGGAATGACCTCCCTGGGCTCCGTCGAAGTCAAATGCGAGGATTTCGGCTAGTTCTTCGACACGAAGCGGTCGGACGGCATCTATGAGGCAGTGAAGGAGACGGCGAGCGTGATTGCGGTTCTTCGCATCGATATTCTTCAACATGCGCTCGTACGTTTCGTCCAGATTCCTTGGCAATGCCTCGAGTGTCCCTCGGACATCTGGTTGGACTGCGTGCCGCAGATTCTCGAGTTGACAGAATACCCATTGGAACCTATACGACATATTATGAATGAGTTTGTCGTCGAGCATGAAGGGCACCCTTACATTCCGTCCCGCTCTTTCTGAGAGCTCGTCAACAACCAGTTTCTTATCCTCGTCCCGCCAATGGGCCGCCATTTCATCATGTGCTCGTCCGAAGACACGACAGAGCCGACGTAGTTGACAATAACGATCTTTTGTCTACTCTCGTCGTGAAGCGAAATAGCGTGAATGGCCAGTGGCTTGAGTATAGTTTGGATGTCCACTTCTGGGCGGCTAGTAGCACATATATGCAAATTCGGAAGGCGCATATAAACAAGGTCCTTTACAAGGCTAAGGACTGCCTCTCGTGGGGTTGGCGTCCCGTAGTCGGGACACTCGTCGAGTGCGTCCACAATGACGAAAATTGGGTGTTGAGCGGCGACTGTAAGCATCGCCTTTAGACAGCCTATCAAGATACCATTGCTGGGCTGTTGTGCGCCCTTCTCGTGTGCCAAATAAAGTCGGTAGGTGATGTCGCAACAAGGCTTCGAGTATGCGGAAAGCTGGATGAGGAGAGAGGTGAAAAGGTTGCGGACGTTTTGCATTTCTTCGTCCCGAAAATCGAAGTAGAAATACGCTAACGCAGGCCTTTCCGGCATCGCGTAATGTCATAATGTGTTGTATAATGGCAGAACTTGTGGTCAACATGAGTAACGTAACCGGCGACAACAATTGGCCATCAGGAAAAACCTCCCGCGCTAGCGAGAGATAATGACACGCTAAATTATTAATAATTTGGATAATGCGAATGGCGTACTAGTAATTGACAATAATCGCTAGTAATTGGCACTAATTCACATAATCACTTATGAGATAATATAATGGGAAGATAATCATGATAATGGGAAGTGAAAGACGACAAAAATCAAATCTGAGGTACGTCAGTCACTGATCCTAGTGATTTGCTACCTGGCTTGAGAGGGACGGGGCTTGCTTGCACGTTACTGTAGCTAAACACACACTAAGTACATAAACTACGAATGAGCTTGAGGTAAGAAGGAAATGATCGCATCGCTATTCCCATCCCTACCGTCCCCGCTGCCCACTGCCATCCCGCCACCGCCGTCCGCTGCTGCTGTCGTCGTGGTCGGGGTTCAAGTCGGGGTTTCTTTGTGATGTTCGTGGTCAGTCGCCAACCCCGGCTGCTGCTGCTGCTGCAGATCTCGTTGTTGCGGTCGCTTCATCGGGGTCGTCACCGCCTCCACTGCTACCATCGTTGTCGCTGCGGTCGTTGTTGCAGAGCTCCGCCCTCCGCTGTAGCCGTCATGCCCGTGATGGTCGTGGGTATCGTACCCGCACAGCCACCGCCACCATTCAAGTTGTTGGGGTCGGGGTCGGGATCGTCGCTGCCTAGCTGCCGTTGTCGGGGTTGCCTCGTCGTAGTCCTGGTCATCGCGGTCAGGATCGTTGCCGCCTAGCTGCCGTTTCCGTGTCACCCTGCCACCACCCGTCATCATGATTGTGGCAGCTTGGGGTCCACGTGCGATGGTGATGAAAGTGTTGTGCCAGAGTGTTGGTGAAAGCTTGGGTGAAAGGAGCAGTGGGTTGGGTGAACGGGTTCAAAAGACTTACAGCCAAACTTGAAGACGTGACATCACTGGTGGCGCCGGCATCAGAGGCCAGTAGATGAGTAGTAAAGTCGGTCGTAGGGTGCAGTGGGCCAGTGGCAGTCGGAAGGCCTGGAATTGATGTCAGTATCCGTTGAAACATGCACGACTTAGACCGCACGACTTAGACAAAAAAAGGTGTCGAGCGGAGGCTCAATATGTGGCGTGGGAAGGTTTGCCTCGTTGACTTGTAACAGTCTTGTAACGCAGACTCTGTCGGTTGTTCTTCATTCTTCTTCGAAACTGATGACACGAACATCACGCAGGTGGTGTGTGTACACTTCACGCTCGAATAACTGCGTGGGGATATTCAATGTCCTTGGTATCCATAATTTTTTTGTTTTTTTGTTTTTGTTTCACGTCGTTTTTCACTGAGGAGAGCCACGTCACCGCAGCGGCTGCCTCGCACTCGTCAGCTCGTGTCCACCACCTCCATCCCTCGTCATATGTAAGTCCACCACCACTACCACCACCATCACCCCGCCGCACGAAAGCCCCGTCCGCCCCGACGCCATGTCGTTGCGACACGCAAGACCTCGCCACCACACCAACCTACGGCCCCGCAAGCCCCGTCATGATGCAACCCAAACACGGAACGGGCGTAATACCCCACAACCGCCAACGCGGCGTGCAAATCCCCACCAGTGACGGCAACGGCAGCGATGACGAGGACGACGGCAACAACGATGATGGCAACGACGCCGGCGACACCAACACCGGCCACACGAGGCCTACGACCACGATGGTCACGAACGCGCGGCTGACGACGAGTTGGGTATCGGCCCAGTACATCACGATAAGTTATTTTTTTTGTTTTGTTTCATATCGTTTCTCACTGCTGACTCGCATCGCATCTCTCCGGCACAGTAAGAAGTGCATCCCGCACCTCACTCTTCAAGCTTCAAGCCTCGCAAGTCCCTGCCTCGCCATACGTTGGCCCCACTTCCACCCTTTGCCAGTCCACCACTATTACCCCGCCACGGTGCAAGACCTGCACTGACGCTACGCCATCACAACACGCAAGATCCACCACGACACCCACTTGCATATCAGACCCGCAAGCCCCGCCGTGACCCCATCCAAACACGGCGTGCAAGACCCTATCAACTTGCCGCAATGACACTGACACGAACTTGACGATTGAGGGGAACGAGGCCGACGGTGGCAGAAGTGGTTTTGATGGCTGAGACACCGAGCATACCCAGCAATTTCAACAAACTGACACACCTTTAACAGTCAACCATGATTCCCAAATACCCCCTGATTCCCCTCTTTCTCACTGTTTTTGTTTTTGTCCACTTGCGCATGCAGCGTGCCCGTTCTTTGCATCACTACAGTATCAGTACAGTATCAGCGCATTATCTTTACATTATCAACGCATTATCTAATTTGAATAATCCACGAAATTTGAAAATTTGGATGTTTGATAATTGTGATAATCCAAAGATAAATTATCGATAAATTAGTCGAAAATATCTGCCCATTATCGCAAATTATCACGAGATTAGATATAAATTATGGGGGGGCAACATAATATATGATAATCAAGATAATATCGATAATTTCAATAAATTATCGCTTATTATCTCTCGCTAGCGCGGGAGGTTTTTCCTGATGTGGGAGATGACGAACCAAACGACGCTCTTCCCCAAGCTCTTCCCCGAGCCGGCTGGGCAAACAGAAAGATCATCCGGAGTTGACCCGCGAAATATGATAGGAACCTACGTTTCCCGTGGACCCACAGGAGGGAACCGTTCGACATCCAGTCCCTGAATGTGCCGGCTCTAAAGAACCACGTGGGCGGTTCCTTATGGTAGATGTCGTACGCAGTGTTGTGGTTTGCCGACGGGTCCGGCGGAGAGAACCATTTTCGGACGTCCTGTTCTATCTGGTTCCCTGTGGCCGAGTTTCAGTGTTCACAATACAGGCGATGCAAGTAGCATATCACAAACACTTTATTTCGTCCATGTTGTTCATAGTCTGAACTATGGTCATCCGGACCTCCTCCTGTATCAGGATTTCCAAGCGCTTCAATGCGTCCTCGATATCTGTCCTTCCCAACAGTTTCCCAAAATATATTCCTAAGTTATGGAAGTGGTTACTAAGTGTGACGTAGTATACCTTGCAGAAATAACTCACTCGCTCGTGTTCGCTTTACTTCCTTCGTCGCGATGGAGAGGATACAGAGTACCTCTGACACGATCTTCACGAGTACCTCCGCCATTTCGGTGGACAACGAAATCTAAGTATAAACACTAAGGCGCTTGAAGAAGTTCTCTATGCGCTCAAACAGTTCGACGAGCGCATCGTGGCTCGCTCTCACATCTTTTGCCGCCTATACCATGTCGGTGTTAAGAGGAATCCACGAAAGAGGCGGCGAAGATACGGACAGCAAGCAGGATACCAATCCCAGTAAAGATAACGCCTACAGAGCGGAACGCCTGCACAGTGACGTTAGGATCGCGTACGTCAAGTCACTGCGAACTAGATTTCCAGTTGAGGGGCGTACCGTGTCCGCAACTCCGCCAAGAGTCTCAGAAAACTTGTAGAGACTATAGACCTTGACCAACCCCCAGATGGACGCAATCACCCCATCTGGAAGGCCGCCATTCCCCCACGAAAACCTGACCTCGACTACATCCCCATCACAAGGAGGACGCACTGCACGGCACTACAACTCGCCACGCTGCACTCCTTCACGTCGGATTACACCAAGAGACATCGACCGGACCTCCCCCTGGAAGCGTCAGCCTGCCCGTGTGGCTACCCGGACCGATCTTTTCTCCATCTCATTTATGAATGCCCGCGCTATGACCACGCGAGGGAGCAATACATCACCCAACTGTGCGTCGAATACACGGCGCCTACCGACCTTTTCACTGGAGGGGAGTTCTACGACCCCTACAACTTCTTGGTGTTCTTGCAGAAGACCGGAGCAGCCTCAAGACCTGAGACGGGGCCCTTATCGGCACCGTTCGACCCTGGATGATCGCGGTCAGCCCGATCAACTCCCCACTAACCCACTGTTTAAACAGGCCCTGACGGTGTCCCGGACGGATCATTCCCGGGCCGTCTTTGCGCACGTTCACTACCCTTTACCTGTGAAATTTATGCACCAATCGTGTCTTTGTTCGGCTTCCTCTGCGTAGGTGCCCCTCTAGTCTGAGTTAATTTTCTCAGCCTATTTACCTTTCGCCTGGCGCATGCGTTCTATACGTGTCTACCCTCATCCACTTTCTCTCGTAACTACGACCAAAGACCGGCTTTGTACTTTGTACTGCTCCGGAATAGAAATTTTTCAAAAAAAAAAAAAAAAAAAAAAAAAAAAACTTGTAGAGAACACCCATCACCGGGCTGATCCACTTCATCAACCTCTGATCACCAGCCCTAAACTGCTGAAACGCATCGGCTTGACCCTTGAAATATGGCTAAGATGCCATCGACAGAGTCACATCGTTGCACCTCAATCGCAAGCGGATGGTCGAGAAGTTCTTTTCCAGTCTTCTTCTTCTACTCGCTCATGGCGGCATCAATAATTGCATCAGGAAAACAAAATGTTACTAGTGGGCACTAGCCGAGACTAGTGACACCCAAATATATTGTCACTAGTTTCCCCTAGTTACCACTAGTTAAGCTAGTTAAATCTGGTTTTGCTGATGTGACTTGAAGTCTGAGGATGGTGTAGATGTCTGTCCTGGGGTGGACGAAGACATGGTGGTTGCGACGGTCAGCTCATTGGTAATGATAGCAGAATGGCGAGAGTATGTAGATCTGAGTGGGAAAAACGGGGGCCCAGGTGCTTGGGATGGGAATCTTGGCACTGCCTCTTACACTGCCTCATGTGTTCGTGACTGGTTGCCACATCAACAAGTGACCAGTGTACTACTAGTACTATAGCTAGTGATTGGTGAATCAGTGTCATAGCTGACAACCACGCAATGCGTGACCGCGTGACCTTCCAGCAACAACGACCGAGGTGTAAATACCGACCAAGCTTAAGCTGAGACATCCCGAGTCCGATTCCCGACGAGCAAAGACGGGTGAGGCGATTGCCCGATCCGGGAGACCTGATTTGTATCTCACGCTCACGACGCGTCCATTGCGGGGCCAAACTCAGGCTATAATACGTCCTCGCCCGCTGCCCACTTTATGAGACAGGCGCATCCATATTTACCGCATATATCCATATCTCTTCTCAAACTCTTAGCGCTCTTAGCCACGGAATGTGGGGGCATGGCTACTCTCAAATTTCTCCGAGACCCCAGAAGCACAACCCGAATGTTGGGTTAGGTCTTTACGCAACCCACTGAGAGGACGCTCACCACTCGCTCACCCTTGCGCTCACCAGCCCTCAGCAAAAACATCGAGTGCAGCGGAACACCATCCCCTTCAGTCCGACATCCCGTATTTAACGGAATCCGTCCGACCTAGTTGGGACGTGCGACCGCTGAAGCGCTGTTTGGTTCACAATTACCTGAACGTTCCTTTATTCCGGGTCAACCTCCGCCCGGTAGAGAACATCTTCCATTGCATCTACAATACCATGAAGATGCGGTGAGACTCTGTCCACAAATTCCCCTCCTTCACCCATCTTTTTCGTTCTCACAGAGTCCTAGCAGCGCTAGATTGCGGCCGTCATTGGCGACTTGGTGATAGCAAAGGCAAAGTTGACAATCTCTCTCTCTATCGTCTAGCTCGTGCCGAGCTCGACAACATCATGAACATCCCCAAGTATGAACTTGCGCAGTCCGCTGTCGTGCGCATCGACCCTCTGTCCCCCAGGAGTTCTCAGGAGTTTGATGACCTTGCCTGAACTGCTGCGTAGCTCAAAAGAAAAGGTCGGTTCCCCTCAGTGCGAAATGAAGTTATGCATGGTTCGCCACGCCTGGCTGGCTCAGACCCGAAGCCGCTCCATTCTATCTCCCCTCCGCGGATTTTCACGGGGAGACCCCCCGACATCACCAGCTCTCCCTTTACACGCACTCACACTCACGCCTCTGTCTCCGACCTGATCTTAAATCTGACCACGGCTACTCATACGACGCGCAAACTCAAAGTCCACATCCATTCCCCGTTAGGCCTGTAAGACGGAGGGCAATGCTACGCTCAGTTCATTCGAGACCCGAATGCGTGTACGTGGCCTCGTCCGAGTTGGCTTGGATAGCTTGTCCCATGGTATTTAGCTGCCTTCCCTTCTCCAACATTTTTGTACGATCCCATATTATCTCGACCCTTTGACCCGAATGTAGGGTTAGGTCTGAGGTTTTTCACACGGTCGTACATAAAATCTGAACAAGATCCTCAAAGCCTACTGCTGGTGCATCAGGACATGTTCGGGATTTCCATTTCTCAAGGGACGAAGATGTGAAGAGCTGGGCTACTGGAAGAGGATGGTGGAGGGATGGCGACGAGAGGTGGGGTGTAGGAGACTCCTGGCAGGCGAGCACGAGGGCGGCGCCTGCACCCACTGGGGTACTGAGGACGGTGAGCAAGGCGACGGAGAAGGAGACGACAAAGACGAAATGATACCTCTTGTAAACGACAAGGACACGCGCGCTGTCTAGATTGATAATTGCTGCCGTTCAACTTGGCGCTGCCGTCGGACTCGTCTTTATGTTGGGTTGGTTGACGACCCTTTCGGGTAGGGCAATGGCAGACCCAGACCACCAGCACTGTCCCCTGATATGACTCTCACGACGATGACGAGGCAAGGAAACGAGCTCGTGAGCCGAGTTGAGATGATATCCCTGCATTATCTGTATTGACCGCTTCTTACTCGGAAGCAACTTACGAGTGGCGTCGAATAATCAGTGATGAGTCCCTTCTCAGAAGGTCGGGTTTTAACGATCAAGGAAGAGGCTGTGTGGGTGTGCGTATGCGTGTAAAACGGCCACTGTGAACGTCGATTTGGATCAAAATCATCCAATCTGGTAATGATTTTCAGATTTCAGCCTAGCGTAGATGACTTAGTGGATGATTTCATTTCATCCTAACTTGTGGTGCTGATAATCATCCAAATAAAATGATTCTATTACCTACTGAAAATCACGCAAAACAAAACAGTGTTAAATTGTCATCCTAAAGCACGTCTATGACCGGATGACTGAAAATCACAGATGAATATCATCCTATATCTGCAGTAACATTAGCACAACATGCACACATCGATATCGATATCTGTCTGAGTTGGCATCCCCCACACCGCCGTCCCAATCCCACTGTCGCCATTCCCGTCGTCCCCGCCGCCGTCCCCTCTGCCGCCGCTTCGTCACCGGCTGCTTCGTCGTGGTCGTGGTAGTCGTCGTGGTAGCAGTTGTGGTCGCGCCGTCATTGCACGGCTGTCGGCGTAGTCTTCGCGCGGCCGACTCGCGCCGTGGTCGTGTCGTGGTCGCGCCATCGTCGCACCACATCTTCGCGCCATCGGTGGTCATCGTGCGAGTCGTCGTCGGGCGGCTTGCACCACGCCGCGTGCGTCGTCGTGTGGGGCTCACCTCGGAGTGGTGGTGGTGGCTTGCGGTCGGAGTCCGCGTGTGGGAGTGGCGTCGGTGGTGGACATCGGTGGGGCCGGTGGCGGTCACGGTCGTGGTAGTAGACGCACACTCGACTTAGAAAAAAAAAAGGTCTGGCAGAGGCTGAATCTGCGGCGTGGGAAAGTGAGCCTGACACGTCGACACCGGGCACCCTTCAACACTTCACGTTTCAACGTTCAACGTTCAACAACTGAACGTACTGAACAACTGAACTGGTGCGTTTGTTCTTTTTTTGTTTTTTTTTTCCTTCTAACTAATCTTCTAATGGTCCTCTTCCAGGTATTGCCTTTGCACACCGGCCACCCCCTCTACTCCAGGGACAACATTGCGGGCACGCAATCCTCCACACCACCACGCCCTGTCCCTTGGCCCCCACACCTCCCGCCGCTGCTGGGCTTCGGCCCCTTAAAGATACGTTTTCTTTTGTTTTTTTTGTTTTTGTGCCACAGACCTAAGTCCCCGTGGCTGCCTCCGCCTCCACTTTCCAGCACACAACCCGTGGCCGCCGCCTCCAACCCATCGCCACGCACAAGTTCGCCGCCACCACCACCCCTTACAGCGTGCAAGAGCCGCCGCAATGTCACGGACCGACAAAGTGAACGCTTACTATACGGTGATGACTACCTTAGTAAGTAGTAATTAGTCATGGACTTGCATCAGTCAGCCGTAGTATCACATGTTTGTTGTGGTGCTATGACTCATTACTAGTAGTAGTCGTATTAGGGTTCGAGCTACTTACGCTACTCGACGTCTCGGTTCAAAGGGGAGCTTGAAAGCCACCCCTCTCATGTATAAATAGTATAGCGTGAAGACCAAGAATCGCCGTCTTGGTCTTCTTCAGAAGCCACTTTCATCCTCTTCCTCATGCGCATCCTCCCCCCCTTTCGCTTGTCTCCAGTTGAGCAAGTCGACGTAAACCTAAAGAGCCTAGTAGACCGATCTCTAGTGCCCTCCATAGTCACGTGCTCGGAAGGCCGTGTACTGCCATTCGAGAAGACCCCATCCGCTAAGTCGTTTACGCCCTTTCGAAGTCCAAGTCGGACTGACGCCAGTGGCGGCGTTACATTAAGACCAAGATCCTTTCACCGTGGCATTCACGACTCAAGACCGTTGGACCAACTTCCAAACCTACTCCTCCGAGAGGCGAGGAGATCGCAACGTACCAGTACAATTCCTAGGAGCGGCCAGGTGGAGAGAATATTGAGGAGACGTCGGATACTTCGTCGACTTCGCATCAGGACCCACCCGGTACTGACCAGTTGAATTTAACTTCGAAAACCTTTGCTGGGTAGAAGTCACGTGGAACCCAATCGATAATAGGTGGGACGCGGTAAGACCAGCCGGGAGAAACTACAACTGCGACATCGACTCGCGAGGACTACCAAACCGGGAACAGTGGGGACGTATTGACGGACACCCAGAAGAAGAACCTAGTACATCAGAGCCAAGGACACCCGCACCATCAGAAACAAGCGGAGAAGACGATCAAACAGAGGACAACGAAGAGGAAGAAGAACCAGAAGTTGCAGCAATAACGCAAACAGCTGAGTCACTCCATATAACGGAACCCGAAGTCATCCACATACATTCCCCTGCAACAGCCCACAGAATGGCCACCACGACGATAACCGAAGAAAACCTCATCAATGAGGAAGTAAGACGCATCAGAGAGGAAGCTAACGCAATCCTCCTCCCCATACACCCAGCCACAGGTCATCGAATGGACGCAGATGAAGCCGCCATATTCCGTGCAGTAGGACCTGATCACCCAGACCCACCACCAGGCAGGGGGAGCCCCGGACCGACACGTCCCAGAGGAGGACCTGGAGACTTTGGAGGGGGACCACCACAAAGAGGGCCCCCGGGAGGAGGACCACCGGGAGGAGGAGGAGTACCCGGAGGCGGAGGTATCCAAGGGGAGGACAAACTCACCGGTGAAAAACCCACCGTATTCGATGGAGACAGAGCTAACTACGAAGCTTTCCTCACACAATGGCACCTCTACTGGGCCCTCAACAGGGACGCACCCGTACTCCGCAATGTATACCGCCGGTGTCTTATGTTCCTGGGATACGTCAAGGGACCCATGGTCAGCAACTGGACCCTCGGATTCCTCACCTGGCTCAACAACGAAGTAAGAAATGGAAGGGATCGCTACGACGAATACCTTTGGGACACCCTCACTGCCAGATTCTCGGACCGATTCTCAAACGTCCTAGAACAAGAGCAAGCACAAGCGGCACTGGCCAAAGGCTTCAAGATGATCGGTGACGACATTGACACTTACGTCACCAACTTTGAACAACTAGCTCGCAAAGCTGACTACCGCCTTAACGACCGACAGACTATCGACCACTTTACAGCGGGGCTGCCAAGCCAGCTATTCACCAAGGTGTACGAGCTCGACAACCCTACCTACATTCAACGAGTGGAAAGATGCTACGCTCAAACGACAAAAACAATACATCCACTTACGCGCCCGACTACGGTTGACGGCAACGACAAGGGCCACGTCCACACCACGCCCCAACTTCACAAGGGGGTACGCCCCGCCATGGAATCCCCCTCGAAACCCCCCTCCAAGATATGACCCAAACGCCATGGACACTTCAGCAGATCGCTCCAGAGCAAGACTAGCCGGAGCAGAAGACGTCCTCAACAGGGGACCACCCCAACAATCATTCCAACAAAACAGAAGGGGATATCAAAACCGAGCAGGAGGGCAAAAACGCGACATGAGGGAAGTCATATGCTACAACTGCAATAACCCGGGCCACTTCTCACGAGATTGCACCAGACCGAGGAAACAAAGGCAACAATGGGGGCCATCAACAAGCCAGGGGAGAATGGCTGAGACCGACTACCACAGCCAGGAAACCCCGACTGCCAGGGTAGCAAGTACATCAAACCCCCAAGACGCGGCAAAAAACTGGCTCGACGGAGTAAGGGGAGCACCTGACGAGGTGAAGGATATAATCTTCCAGGACCTATGGAACCAGGAGGGTTTTCAGGACGCCTAAACCCATCGGCCTGGGTGAGGGCAATTAATTGTAACTCTGTAATCATGACGCGCTTCCGTTCGCTTCGAATTCCAGTCTCGATTCGCACTAGTTACTCCATGGCCGACATAAAAGGACTCGTCGATTCCGGCGCGACCGACAACTTCATTAGACCCGCGTTCGCAAAACGCATGGGGTTGGGACTGCAGCCGCTAGACCGACCAAAGAAAATATGGAACATTGACAACACTGAGAACAAAGCTGGGTCCATCACCCACTTCATTGACCTCGACGTAGAGACAAAAGGAATTCACAGGGTCATGAGATTCCTCGTAACGGACATTGGTGACGAAGACCTGGTGATGGGGTATCCGTGGCTCGCAGCCTACGAACCAACTATTAGCTGGAAACATGCCACCATCCACGAGGAGGCCCTACCCATTGTCATCTGATCTATTAACCCCGCCGAGCAACGAACCATACTCGCGGCGGTTATGACTCAAAGAGAAGCAGAAGACGTGGTCCACGAGCTTGAAGAAGCATGCCAGCTACGTACCACGGCAACTGAACTTGCCATTGCAGCTAAAACCCCCGCTAAAGCAACACCGATACCAGCCCCTTATGAACGCTTCGCCAAAATATTCAGCGAAGAAGCATCACACAGATTCCCACCATCGCGATCATGGGATCACGCCATCGACTTCAAACCAGGTACACCAGCCAGCATAGACTGCAAGGTATATCCGATGTCGCAAGAAGAAGACGGACAGCTCAAAGTATGGCTGGAGGAACAACTTAGACTGGGATACATCCGACCATCCAAGTCACCATACGCGTCATCCTTCTTCTTTATAAAAAAGAAGGATGGAAAACTACGGCCAGTCCAAGACTACCGACGAATCAACGCCGTCACCATACGCAATCAATACCCCCTACCACTTATGGCGGAACTCATCAACGACCTGGGCAACGGCCACATTTACACCAAATTGGACGTACGCTGGGGCTATAACAACATACGGGTGAAGGACGGGGACGAACACAAAGCCGCCTTCAAAACGAAATATGGCCTCTACGAACCACGGGTAATGTACTTCGGCCTCACCAACTCACCAGCAACCTTTCAAGCCATGATGGACGAAATATGCGCTCCCGTCATTGCAAAACACGAGCGCCTCGGCACTATCATACGTGTCTATATGGACGATATCGGTATCGCCACCCACGAAGGCGCAGGCATGCAGGCGCACATCAACGCGGTGTGTGACATCCTTCAAGTCGCCTTAGACCACGATCTGTATTTCAAGCCGGAGAAGTGCCTCTTCCATCAACCGCGAATGGATTACCTGGGGGTCATCCTTGAAAAGGGGGTGACTCGCATGGACCCGATAAAAATTTCAGGCATACGCGACTGGCCCCGACCCACGAAGGTACGCGATGTACGCTCCTTCCTTGGCTTCTGCAATTTTTACCGCCTCTTTATTCGCGGTTTCGCAACACACGCCCGAGCCCTGAATAGACTCACCCGGAAGGGTACGGAATGGATATGGAACACCGAGGAAGAAGCCGCATTCCAAAAGCTCAAAGACCTTGTGACGTCGGAACCGGTACTGGCACACCCCACACTCACTGACCAATTTGAACTGGAAGTAGACGCATCGGGATACGCGGTAGGAGCGGTGTTATTACAGAAGAAAGCCGACGGGAAACGACACCCCATCGGATACTACTCAGCCACTCTCAACGAAGCCGAACGCAACTACGACATCTACGACCTAGAACTTCTAGCAATCGTAAAAGCCCTGCGAAACTGGCGACCCTACCTGGCAGGATCCCCCCACAAGATCAAAATCTTCTCCAACCATCTCAACCTCACACACTGGAAGTCACCTCAGAAGATCAACCGTCGAGTCGCAAGGGAAGTACTTGAACTGATGGAATATGACCTCGAGATTCATCACATTAAAGGAGCCAACAACGGACGAGCGGACGCACTGTCCAGGAGACCCGACTACGACCAAGGGGAAAAAGACAACGAAGGAGTCACTGTACTCCCAGATAAACTCTTTATCCGGCAGACCACCACCCAAAGCGCACCAGACCATCGACAAGACGAAAGCCAAATACGTCGATGGGCAGACCCCCACAAACTAAAATGCATCGACGGAGTATGGTACCGACAAGGAGCACGCGTGATCACAGGAGGAACGGAAGCCATCCGCACCATAATCTGGAACCACCACGATCCACCCACGTACGGACACCCAGGCATCAAACGCACAGCCCGCATCATAGAACGACACTACTGGTGGCCACAAATGGTAGGACACGTTACGGAGTATGTCAAGGGGTGCGCGGAATGCCAACGGCACAAAGTCAACAATCGACCCACTAAAGCTCCGCTGGTACCCATCACTCCGAGACCCGAAGCTAAGCCGTTCGAAACCATAGCGCTAGATTTCATCACCAAACTTCCCACTTCACAGGGACACGACTCCATTCTCACCATCACCGACCACGACTGCACCAAGGCGTCCATATTCGTCCCGTGTACAGAAGAAATTACGGCTGAGGGAGTCGCCGCCCTGTACGTAACTCACGTGTTTCGGAGATTCGGATTACCCGCCAAAATTATAAGCGATCGAGATCCGAGATTCGCATCCAAATTCACAAGGGAACTTTGTCGAATCCTGGGAATCTATCAGAACATTTCCACGGCTTATCACCCAAGAACGGACGGACAATCGGAAAGGACCAATCAGTGGCTCGAACAATACCTCTGGTTCTGGACCAACGAACGCCAAGATAACTGGGCGCACTTCCTTCCAATGGCGGAATTTGCGCACAATAGCTGGCCCCACGAAACCACACGGAAGTCCCCATTCCTACTCATGATGGGATACGACCCACGCGCTGATTGGCTCGATAAGCCGACGCCCATTCCACAAGTGTTCACACGCCTTCAACAATTCCGAGAAGCACGGAAGGACGCCCAGGAACTGATCAAAAAGGCACAACTACTGTGGATCAAACACCGAGATACGCCCAAGTACCGGAAAGGGGACCAGGTATGGTTAGAAGGAAAACACCTCCGGACCAATCAACCAACGGCCAAACTAGTGGCGCGAAGACATGGACCCTTCCGAATCATTCAAGTGTTGTCACCTGTCAACTACCGGTTGGAGCTCCCTGCCCAATGGAGTATCCACCCTGTGTTTCACACCGATCTGCTCACGCCATACCGTGAGACACCCATGCATGGCCAAAACTTCACACGCCCGCCACCGGATCTTGTCGGAGGCGAAGAGGAATACGAAATTGAACGGATCTTGGACTCGCGGCGCTTCGGCAGAACCAAACGGTTACAGTATCTCGTGAAATGGAAGGGTTACTCCGACTCGGACAATCAGTGGGTCAACAAGGCTGACATATTCGCTGACGAAGCCATAGCGGAGTATGAAACAAGTCGGTCAAGAACAGTTATAAGCGACACGAACGACGCTAAGTCTTCCCCATCACCACACACTGGATTCCTCACTCACTCAGCAATGTCTCTTTCCACTGCCACCATTGCCTCCTCTCTCGCTGCCCACGGAGTCGACAACCTCACCCATCAAGAACTCGCTACCGCCCTCGTCAACATCGCCGCCATCAACAATGTCGACAACCCAGACGCAACCCCCGAGTACTGGCTCTTCGACAACGAAGGCCGACGCGTCTCCACCGCCCCGTTCTCCCTCGAGGAGGTCCAACAGCTTCGAGCGGCTGTCGGAAGCCGTGACGACGCCTCGCTCAACCCACTCCCTGTACGTGTCGAGATTCGGGTCGAAGAGAGTGAAGATGGAGCCAACTCTCCGTTGGGAGGCCTGGATGGCCAACCGCAACTGGCGATACGAGGCCGCCGAGTGGCGAGATCATCAACTCACGATAGCAGCGACAAAGAGAACACGGATCCTCGTCAGGCGCCGGTGGTTCACCGAGATGCTGAAGAGGCAGGTACGCAGCCGTCGAAGGAGCTCTGAGAGAGTACTACCCAGCTGAGCAGCCATTCATCATCACCACCACCGACTCTGACAACCCCCGCGAGACCCCATTCGCGTGCGACACCATGGGTCGCCCCCTCTATCGCGGCGACGTGCGCGTCGACGTCGAAGACGCCCCACACCCCGCCGTCCGCCTGAGATTCTTGGGCGGCGGCAACGGAGGTCAACCACCGCGCGGGTACAAGCACAACCGCGGAGAAGACTTCGTCCACTACCCCATCACCGACGCGCAGGGGATCACGCGTCAAGCCACATTCATCCAGGTTATCCTGGGACCCGACCCGCAAGTACTCACCCTCCTGGCAGACAGCGAGAAGGTGTACACCCGACCGCTATACGCGGACCCGCAAGTGCGAGAAGCGGGCAAGCCCCACTACGCCCCCGAAGACATGTACGCCTTCGTTGGCGGACATAGCAACCAGCACCGGGTTGACCGCGCGGTCAACGAGCTCAAGGACGTGAGTCTGAAGGCTGAGCTAACCCGCTACCGCGCCTACAAGCACGAGGCCGAGCGGATGGAGCAGCG
Source organism: Lactarius pseudohatsudake (assembly GCA_021525015.1). NCBI lineage: Eukaryota > Fungi > Basidiomycota > Agaricomycetes > Russulales > Russulaceae > Lactarius > Lactarius pseudohatsudake. The sequence continues at coordinate 219,179 of JAKELH010000044.1, read as the reverse complement.
CCTTCACGCGCTGGCGCAGGCGCTCGGTGGGGTACAGGGGGAGCTTACTCGCTCCAAGTTCAGGCTCGAGATGGCCAACACGTGGGACAGAATCACAGAGGTACAAGAGGGGTGGATGGGCGGCGTCGGGCCTACTCGGCGACGCGGTCGTCGCAGCTGAAAAGGGGGTGATGTCACGGACCGACGAAGTGAACGCTTACTATACGGTGATGACTACCTTAGTAAGTAGTAATTAGTCATGGACTTGCATCAGTCAGCCGTAGTATCACATGTTTGTTGTGGTGCTATGACTCATTACTAGTAGTAGTCGTATTAGGGTTCGAGCTACTTACACTACTCGACGTCTCGGTTCAAAGGGGAGCTTGAAAGCCACCCCTCTCATGTATAAATAGTATAGCGTGAAGACCAAGAATCGCCATCTTGGTCTTCTTCAGAAGCCACTTTCATCCTCTTCCTCGTGCGCATCCTCCCCCCCTTTCGCTTGTCTCCAGTTGAGCAAGTCGACGTAAACCTAAAGAGCCTAGTAGACCGATCTCTAGTGCCCTCCATAGTCACGTGCTCAGAAGGCCGTGTACTGCCATTCTGTTGGAGTTGCAGCCACACACGACGTGTAAGTGTCGGGGGCGTTCGGGCCGGCTGGACCGGCAACACAAGATTCTCTCAAGTCGAGCTCAGTTGCTCGACCGCGGTTCTAGTTTTACTCATAAGAAATTTTATTTCTGTCGTACTTATATACTTCATAGTCCTAGAGTACATACCTCAGCCGTTTCTCCCAAAACGCTGAGGTTAGTAGCTTACTTTACTTCTCGTATGTTTGCTTTACTTACTGTGTATTAGTCGCGCCTTCCCGCGCTCCTACAGGTACATACACAATACTAAAAGCCGTTTCTCCCAAAACGCTGAGTCGCGCCTTCCCACGCTCCTACAGATTATGAGACCTGCGTGCTTCTAAAAACCCAGAACATACAATTGCCCAAACACCATCTGAAATGCCAACAACTCCCGCTAATCCAGCCCTGCCGCAAGGTGGTAATCCCCCCTCTGCTGGGGGCGCGAATCCTAGCGGATCGTCCGGGAACACTCCCACTCCAAAGGGACACCCCCGGATGTACGACGTTCCTTTTCTTGATGAAGATGGTAGCAATTTCGCATTCTGGCGCTTCCGCGTGTGAACGATCTTGAAGCTTCGTGGACTGTGGGGAGTCGTTGATGGTTCTGAAAAGAAGCCCGACCCTGCCGTTGATGCTACGGCCCATGCCGACTGGACCTCCAAGGACCAAGAAGCCCACACGCAGATCACCCTCACACTCAAAGACGAGCCTTTAAACACGGTTCTATTTGCAGACACCGCAAAAGACTGTTGGGACAACCTGTCAGCACGCTATGAAGGTAAAGGAGAGCAGAAAATCGTCTACCTCATCGATGAGGTGTTCCGCAACACCCTCTCCGAAACCGAGCCCATGGAGCCCCAGATCAACTCCATGATCCGCGCGGCCAACACCATCTCCAACCTCGGCCTCACGCTCCAAGACAAGCTCCTCGCGTTCGCCATCATATCCTCACTCCCATCCTCACTCTCCACCCTAAAGACCATCCTATCCACCACCAAGTCTTCCGACCTCACGACTGAGTACGTCAAGTCTCAAGTCATCCTTGATGAACAGCGCCGCGTGCGCGAGTCGGGTGGTGGCGCCACTGCATATTTCGCGAAGGCTGCAAAAGGGGGAAAAAGAAAGGAGGGTAACAAGCCGGATAAGCAGAAGAAGAAATGCACTCACTGCAAAATCCGCGGACACAATGCGAGTGAATGTCGGAAGCTCAAGAAGGAGCAGGAGGAGGCGAAAGCGAAGGCAAATGGTGACTCCACCAGTAAGCCAAAAGCCGCAGACGCGTCGGCCAAAATTGCTGTCGCCGAAGAGCCTACGTCGGATTCCGACACCGTTTGCCTGTTCAAGGTATCCCAGGGTCCGCCTGCGCACGGGGACTTGCAACGTCAGTGGATAGTCGACTCCGGTGCATCACGCACCATGTGCTCCAACCGCACGTGGTTCACGCACTTCACATCCCTCGCAACCCCCATCAACATTGTCCTAGGTGACAACAGCACCATCCAGGGCACAGGCGTCGGCCGCATCGCCATGCAAATGAAAGCGGAAGGGCACTGGAATCGCGCCATCTTGCAGGACGTTCTCTATGTCCCCGAACTTCACGGGAACCTCCTGTCCGTCTCCCAACTTGCCCGCCGCGGCGCCGACGTACGCTTCACTGAGAGAGGGTGTCAAATCTACGACCAACATGGTGCACTCACCTGCGAAGGCTCCCTGCACGGGAACCTGTACATCATGCCGATCCGCGTCACATCGTCCGAAAGCGCCCGTGTGGCAGTAGCCGAAGTCGACGTATTCCCTGCTGATGGAGAGGAACTCACCCCGCACACGGAAGCTGCCCTAGTGGCGCGCAGCGCAACGTCAAAAGCCGACGTGCACACCTGGCACCGCCGTTTTGGCCACCTCAACGTTGATGCTGTCCTTGACATGATGCGCAAAGGGATGGTTAAGGGGATGGAAATTGTGGGGAGTCCTTCACGCACCGCAAACCCATGCAACGCTTGCCTCAAAGGCAAGCAAACGCGTGCCGAAATCTAGAAGACGACGGAGACACGTGCCAACGACATCCTCGGCCGAGTCTTCTCCGACGTCTGTGGCAAACTGCCCACGCGTTCACACCGCGGCTTCGAGTACTTCGTCACCTGGACAGACGATAAGTCGCGCAAGGTTTTTGTGGAGGGTTTACGTGAGAAATCCGATGTCTTCATGCACCTTAAGGCCTTCGTTGCACGCGCGGAACTCCAAACAGGCAACCGCCTCAAAGTGCTCCGTACTGATGGAGGGGGCGAGTACATCGCAAACACTGTTCAGTCCTACCTGAAGGAGAAGGGGATTCAGCACGAAATCACAACGCCCGACACGCCTCAACACAATGGCGTCGCTGAGCGCATGAACCGCACACTCCTGGACAAAGTCCGGAGCATGCTACATGATGCCGAACTCCCCGAATCCTACTGGTATGATGCACTTGAACATGCAGCTATGCTTCACAACGTAACGCCCACACGCACGCTCGACGGGGTCACACCCGAGGAGGCCTGGTCCGGAAACAAACCTGACGTCTCGCGTCTTCGCGTTTTCGGTGCCCGGGCCTTCGTCCACGTCCCTGAAAAGCAGTGTAACAAGCTTGGTGCAAAGTCACTCACCTGCACGTTCCTGGGCTACGCGCGTAACCGGCACGCCTATCGTCTTGTGCACCGCCCGAACAAGCGCTTCCTTGAGTCGCGCGACGTTATATTCAATGAGGGGGGGACTGAGACGCGCTACGAGCGCATAATCCTCGAACCTACCGCCGACGACGTGAATGGGAATCCGTCCGGTGGTGACCCCACAAGCGCAGACCCTGCGTCCAAAACCACACCTGCTGCGGATTCGTCAGAGAGCGAAAGCGAAGACGAGATAGAAGGGATACTTACCCCTCCTCCTCCTAACCCAGCTCCTGCGACTGCACGTCCTAAACGGGCCACGCGTACACCAATTCGCGATGACGACCCTCGCTACTCCGTCACCTCTTACGGACGCAAACACCCTGTGCACGCCAAGTCAGCCCAAACTGACGACACTGACCCACGCACCTTTGCTGAGGCCATGGCTCGTCCCGACGCCGCAGAGTGGGATGTCGCGTGCCAAGACGAGATGCGCGCCTTTGAGCACATGGGGGTATACGAAGTTGTCCCGCGGCCGCGTGACAAGAACGTCGTAGGGTCGAAGTGGGTATTCCACATTAAACGCGGACCCGACGGTGCCATACAGAAGTACAAAGCCCGCGTCGTCGCGCAGGGCTTCACCCAAATCAAAGGCATCGACTTCGACGAGACGTTTGCGCCGGTCGCCAAGTTCGCGTCCCTCCGCGCCGTCCTCGCACTCGCCGCCGAGCGTGACCTTGAAGTCCATCAGATGGACGTTAAGTCAGCTTATCTCAACGGGGAATTGAAGGAGGAAATCTACATGAAGGCTCCTCCTGGTTTCGATGTTCCCGAGGGGATGGTCTTGAAGCTCGTCAAGGCGGTGTACGGCACGAAGCAAGGTGGCCGCGTCTGGTATGAAAACATCAGGGACACGCTCAGGTCAATGGGTTATGAACGCACCAATGCCGACCACGCAGTCTTCGTCCGCAAGAGCGGCGCACTCTCCATCATTGCTCTCTATGTTGACGACATCACCATGGCCTGCGAAAGCCTCGAAGTCATCAGACAAGACAAAGAGACATTAAAGAAACATTACCAAATGACCGACCTTGGTGAGATAGCTTGGATACTTGGTATGCACGTTACACGCGATCGCGGCGCCGGCTGGATAGCCCTGTCTCAGGAGAAATACATCCTTGAGGTCCTAGAACGCTTCGGAAAGTCGGACGTTCGTCCCATCAGCACGCCGACGCTCGCGAACGAGCATCTAAACAAACTTGCCTCCCCCGAGATCGACATCCGATCGTACCAGCGCGCCATCGGCGCACTGATGTACCCGATGCTCGGTACATGCCCCGACCTCGCCTACACCGTAGCAGCGCTTGGCCGACACACCGCCTGCCCCGGGAACGAGCACCAGCGGGCACTTGACCGCGCGTTCCAATACCTTCGAGCCACGAGCGACTGGAAACTTGTATTCCAGCATGGCACCCCCAACGGCACCGTCTTGAACGGCTTCGTAGACGCAGACTGGGCCAGCGATGTGAACGATCGCAAGTCCACTTCCGGTTTCGTCTTCATGCTGGCTGGGGGCGCTATCAGCTGGAGTTCAAAGAAGCAAAGCGCAGTGGCGCTCTCGAGCACTGAAGCCGAGTACATCGCTGCGGCACACGCAGCGAAGGAACTCGTCTGGCTCCGCCGATTACTACTCGAAATGGGGCAGAAAATCAACTCACCTACCACCCTTTCCATGGACAACCAGTCCGCTATCGCCATCGCACGAAATCCGGAGTTTCACGACAGATCCAAACACATCGAAATCTGGCACCACTTCCTCAGACAAAAACTGGATGAGAAGGAGCTTGATCTTACCTATGTTCCCACAGGAGACCAAGTTGCTGACGTCTTGACGAAGGGCCTGGTGCGAGAAAAGCACGATCAATTTGCGGATGCGATGGGCGTACGCCGTGTGGACTGAGGGGGCGTGTTGGAGTTGCAGCCACACACGACGTGTAAGCGTCGGGGGCGTTCGGGCCGGCTGGACCGGCAACACAAGATTCTCTCAAGTCGAGCTCAGTTGCTCGACCACGGTTCTAGTTTTACTCATAAGAAATTTTATTTCTGTCGTACTTATATACTTCATAGTCCTAGAGTACATACCTCAGCCGTTTCTCCCAAAACGCTGAGGTTAGTAGCTTACTTTACTTCTCGTATGTTTGCTTTACTTACTGTGTATTAGTCGCGCCTTCCCGCGCTCCTACAGGTACATACACAATACTAAAAGCCGTTTCTCCCAAAACGCTGAGTCGCGCCTTCCCGCGCTCCTACAATTCGAGAAGACCCCATCCGCTAAGTCGTTTACGCCCTTTCGAAGTCCAAGTCGGACTGACGCCAGTGGCGGCGTTACACGCAACGCCACCGCCACACCCCCCGCCGCTGCTGGGCTTCGGCCCCTTAAAGATACGTTTTCTTTTGTTTTTTGTTTTTGTGCTACGGACCTAAGTCCCCGTGGCCGCCTCCCCTTTCCAGTACACAGCCCGTGGCCGCCGCTTCCAACCCATCGCCACGCACGAGTTCGCCGCCACCGCCACCCCTCACAGCGCGCAAGAGCCGTCGCAACGCCACCGCCACACGGCGCGCAACCCCCACCGCTACGACACCAACGACGACGGTGACGCGGCGGCGGGAACAGCACAGAGGCAGGAACGATGGTGATGCAGTGGCGGGGAACAGCACGGAGGCAGGAACGACGGTGACGCCGGCGAGGCCGACGATGATGGCGACGGCGTGTAGTCATTTAATGTGTATTAGTTTAGTGAAAATAGAAATTTCTTTTATCGGATCAACCTAAAAAGGAGTGCTGAAAATCATCCAATGAACAAGACTGATTTTCAGTCGAAATAAATACTGATTTTCATGCAATAATTGCTACTGATTTTCATCCTAAAATTGGCCTACAGTGTGTCATTTTTGGATTTTTTGGATTGGATGATTTTGTACAAATATAGAATGATCTTACTCCTAATTTCGTCATCCTACTTGATGCTGATAATCACGCGCGGCCTACTGATATTCATCCTATGAAAGATGTCGTTTAAGCCTTACATAGGATGACTTATAGGATGAATTTCATCCTAATTTGCGGTCACAGTGGGCATTATCCAGGACCGATGTGATCTAATCGGGACCGGGACCGATAATGCATGTAACTTAGTCGCTGATCGCGTTCAGCAAAATTGACCACCCACTGAAGAAATGTGATTACAACAGAAGCAATTATTTTCTATTTATACATCCAATTTCCAATCTAAGCCCCCAATCACGAAGTCTGCCAACAGTCGTCTCATTCCGTCGTCTCCTTGTCTTGACGCTAGCTGGAACGGGGTCTCTCCGTGGCTGTTCTTCGCGTCAGTATCTGCGCCACACATGAGAAGATATCGCGCCAAGTCGGGCCTGTTATTGCGGGCTGCCGAATGTAATGGAGTTTCATGGTCGGCGTCTCTTGCATTGATGTCCGCGCCGCGCTCCAGTAATAGTTGCGCAACGCGAACCTCATCTCCGAAGCGCGTCGGCAATACTGACAGAACATGTAACGGGGTCCGGCCCTGCAGGTTTGCCGTGCTGGGACTTGCGCCATGGGTGAGTAGCACCCGCGAAATCTCGAGCTCCCCAAACTTGGACGCCAAATGGAGCGGGGTATCGTTGTGCAGATCATGGGCGTTGACATCTGCGCCGCGCTCCAGTAATAGCTGTACGATATTGATACTATCTCGACAACTGCGGTTTCCGAGTAGCACCTGGTGTATTGGGGTCTGCCCTAGCTCGTTCTTCGTGTTGGCGTTAGCGCCGTTGTAGAGCAGCACCCGCGCGATCCTGAGCCGCCCATAGTAGGAAGCCAAATGTAACGGGGCCGTGCGACCTTTAGTTTGTGCGTCGACGGTCGCACCGTGCTGAAGTAATAGCCGTACGACTTCGACACCGTCGTCTTGGGAGTCGTACTGGCCTCGTGACACTACATGTAACGGCGTCTCGCCACGGATGTTTTCTACGTTGGCGTCGGCGCCGTGGTCGAGTAGCACCCACATGATTTTAGGCTGTCCATAATAGGATGGCAAGTGTAGCCGTGCTGCGTCGCCACCCTCCCGCGCGATCATGTCCATGAGGCGATCTAATGAAAAATGTGTGACGATGAGACTATGTTCTTTGAATAGTACTCACTTTCTAACCCTAGCTGCAATGGGGTTTCACCCCGATCATTCTTCGCGTAGAATTTTGCGGCATAGTCAAGCAGCATACGTGCGATCTCTTGCCTTCGATTGTGAAATGCCAAAGCGAGTGGGGTTTCATGATCTTTGTTTCGTGAACGAACATATGCGCCGTGCTTCAGTAATAGCTTTGCAACACCGGCGCCATCTCCTTTGATGTCACACCAGAGCCCTGACACTATGTGCAATGGGGTATCGCCCCGGATGTTCTCCGCATTGGCATTCGCACCATGCTCTAGCAGCGCCCGCGCGACTTCGCGCATCCCTGCGTAGGATGCAAAATGTAACGGGGAATCGTGAGACATGTTTCGTGCGTTCACATACACGTCGTGGCCTAGTAAAGAGTGGGTATTACTGGGTAACGCCGCAACTGGCATGTTCTTGGAAGTAATACTCACCCTCTATTACTGAGTGTACTGGTGGTTGGTTCCGTTCGTCCTCTATCTCGGCGTGGTCAAGAAGCACCCGTGCCATTGAGATGTTCCCACCATCGGCGGCGACATGGAGTGGCGTATTTCCAGTTTCGTCTCGTGCACTCACGTCCGCGCCGCACTCCAGTAAAAACCGAGCCAAGGGAACGTCGCTATACCTGCCTCTTGACAAAATGTGTAGTGGGGTTTCACCTACGTCGGTCACCACATTAACATCAGCATCATTGCTGGAGAAGAACCCATGCAATCTTGTGTTTACGCCGAATTGCCAGGAGTAATGGAGTTGCATCATTTTCATCTTTTGCGTTTACGTCCGCACCACGCTCCAGAAATAACTGTGCAAAGGGGATATCGCTGGGCGTGAAAAATGGACGGCCTGAAATCACGTGCAGTGGGGTTTCGCCCCGGTTGGTCACCACATTAACATCTGCACCATGCTGAAGAAAGAACTGCGCCATCTCATTCCCCCCTCGAATTGCGAGAAGTAACGGCGTTGCGTGGTTTTTGTCTTTTGCGTTAATATCTGCGCCGCGCTCCAGTAATAACCGTGCAAAGGGGATATCGCTGGGCCTGGCAAATTGGCGGTCTGAAATCACGTGCAGTGTGGTTTCGCCCCGGTTGGTCACCACATTAACATCTGCACTATGCTGAAGAAGGAACTGCGCCATCTCATTCCCCCCTCGAATTGCGAGAAGTAATGGCGTTGCGTGGTTTTTGTCTTTTGCGTTAATATCCGCGCCGCGCTCCAGTAATAACTGCGCAATTTCTGGCATAAAGTGTCTGCCTTCTGACAACATGTGCAACGGAGTTTTGCCGTCTTTGGTTATCACCTTATCGTTTGCGCCATGCTGGAGAAGAAGTCGTACGATCGCCTCGTCCCCCCATTGAATTGCCAAAAGTAGCGGTGTTGCGTGATTTTGGTCTTTTGCGTTTACATCCGCACCGCGCTCCAGTAATAACTGCGCAAATTCTGGCATAATAGAGCTAGAGTATGCACATAATAGCATGTGCAGTGGGGTCTTGCCCTCGTTGTTCTCCACCTTATCATCTGCGCCGTGCTGGAGAAGGAATCGCGCCATACTAGTGTTCCCCCGTCTCATTGCTAGAAGTAATGGGGTGTCACGATTTTTGTCTTTTGCATTCACGTCCACGCCGCGCTCCAGCAATAACTGAGCAAAGGGAACTTCAACGGGGAATTCTCCCCATCCTATTAGCACGTGCAGTGGGCTTTCGCCCATGTTGTTTTCTACCTTTTCATTTGCGCCATGCTGAAGAAGAAGCCGCGCGATGTCGTATCTCCTAGAACTAATTGCTCGAAGCAACGGGGTTTGGAGGCCGTCGTCTGTCAAGTTCACGTCCGCACCGCGCTCCAGTAATAACTTTGCAATACTGAGAACGTCGTCGTTGTCGTTGTTGTAAAAGGTTTCGTCGTTGAACAGTTGGAACAGTGGTGTTTGTCCATATGTTCCGCGAGCATTAATGTTCGCGCCGTTCTTGAGTAGGAGTTCCGCAACCTGGTGTGTTTTCCGTATAGTGCCGCAAGCAACGGAAAATCAAATCTGCCACCGATTGCACGTGCATGTTGTGGGTCTTTGGTGAGGAGGTGTTTGGCTAGGTCGTGGAATCCGCAGAGCGCGGAATAGTACAAGGGCGTGGGTATTTGAGTCTCGTATCTCCACCTCAAGTTTTTCCATAGAAAGACGTTGTCTACGTTACATATGTTGACCCATGCCGTAAAATGTGGTTTGTCCGGGTCAAAGAGAGACTCCATTCCGTCCTTCACACGTGAAGCGACGTTCTCGAATTTGGCATGTGTGACCCAGTGTTGGGCCGCGTACACAGTCAGAGGGAAGTCGTTGACGTTTCGCGTGTGGTCTGGATTGTCCAAAAGGAGAAGAATCCCGAGACAGGCTTGCGCGAGGATAGTGTGGGCGGACCCAGGAAGTATGTGATATCGAGAGACGCCTCTGGTCGAGGATGCGAGACGATTCGACATTAGGAACTCTTTAACAGAGAAGTGCGAAAATTGCACTACACGAAACACCCGAGAGTCGTTGCTGTCGTCGTCGTCGTCGTCGTCGTCATCGTCGTCGTCATCGTCCTCTTTGTCATGGATATATCCATCAACGACTGTGATCAGACTTGAGCACGTGAACAAGACAGCTTGCTCTTGGTCTTTCCTTTGCCAGCCCGCGTGGAACTCCGGAATACCTCCCTGGGCCCCGCCAAAGTCAAACGCGAGGATTTCAGCTAGTGATGGGAAAGTTCGGTTCGGTTCGGTTCAGCACCCTTTTGGCTGAACCGTGAACCGAACTTACGGTTCGGTTCGGGTGTTTGGCCGAACCTTGAACTGAACCCTCGGTTCGGGTTCATATCGGTTCAGTTCGGTTCAGGGAGGGTCTGAACCCGAACTGAACCGAAATGACAAAAACCTAAGATCTTGCTTACGTAATCACGCCAAACGTGCGGAGTCACCAGCTAAGTGTACCACAAAAGGCATATTAACGCTTTTTGTGGTAGAACTTCAAAAAAACAATCACATTCAAGTCTAAATCTAACTATTACTGAGTTGTGTGAGGATTTATAAGGCTACTATAAGAACTATGTCATCCGCATCACTGTCAACACCTTCTAAAGACCTCGCCACCGCTGCCGGGTTGTCACATTGTTGCGTCATTGAGGTCGCTGCTGCAGTTGTCATAGTCACCGCCGAAGGTGCCCGACTCGTTGACAGTCGCACCGGGGACGCGTCATCGCGGTCGGCTGTGCACGCGACTCGGGGTCGCATCCTCGCGCTATTGCGGTTGCCGCCGTAGTCGTCGTCGTCGCATCGCCTTTGCTAAACTCGCCGTCGTCGTCTTCATGGGACGGAGTCGTAGTCTTCATAGTCGCAGTCTCCATCGTTAAAGTCAAGGTGGCAGGTCTCTTCAACCGCCTTCAACGTCTCTTGACTAACTCGACTTGTTATCGTTGTTGTTAGCGTCAAACTCCAGTTTCCACCTGCAACTTACAAGAGAGTCATTGCACGGGGTACTACCGTCGATCCAGAGAAGGTACTGACTGAGGTTTGCGGCGCCGCGCGGCCAGCATTGCGGTTCCCGAGCGACAATAATGTGTCGCTTTCAACGCTCGAGAAAGCCAATCCTTGGGACGGGTATGAAGACGACGTCCTTCCACCGAAGCGGCAAGGGAGATATCTCCGGAACCTTCGCCACCAGATCCTTTCGTAGTATCATTGCTTGTTTGGCATTGTCTTTGCTGTCAACGTGTCAATCATCATTGCCATTTTATGCCAGGGCGGGGCGAATGCCCAGCGTCTCAGCCTCATTGCCATAGCTAATCTGTCGAGCTCCATCTTCGTGCGACAGGACTACGTGATTAACGCGTTCTTCACCGTATTCTGCACGGTTCCACTCTCGTATGTGGTGAACTCTTCGCAGTCGCAGCTATTGGCGGCGCATGCAGATCGGGACTGAGTTGTCGCGATCGTCGTTGCGACTTTCTAGTCGAGGTCGTCGTCATCAGCGTAGCCGTGGTTGGCGACGCACACGGCTCGAGGCTGCGTTGACTTATTGATTGCCTGCCGTCACCGCCGCCGTCATGATAAGGGTCGCGGGCAGCCGGAGGAGCTTAAATGAGTAGAGCAATAGCGCTATAGTTAAACCAAGTCTCACGTAGCTCGAGTGCATCAACAGCGTGCCCCTCAATGTCGCTGCCGTCGTTGTCGCGGTCTTCGAGTTGCAGTCGTTGGGGCAGTCGCCGCCAACTTCACCATCGCGGCCATCGTCATCAGTCTGGTGACGTGGTCTGTTGTTGGGGCTGCATGCGACTCGGTGCCGCCTGCCGCTGCCGTCGTCATCGTCATGATGGGGGTTGCAAGTAGCTCAGGGGAGCTTGAGCGACTGATACTCACCTAGCTCGGATGAGGCAGCATGCCCCTCATCGTTGTCGAGGTTGGTAGCACACGTGGCCCAGGGTTGGAGTGCCCATCACTGCTACCGCCGCCGTGGTGTCCAAGTGTTGAGGGTTTTGGAAGGCCCGGAAAGGGCAAAACAGCTCCAAGTCAGGTCTGCGTTGACACGAGGTCCCAACGTCGTCGTCGCATTGTCGGCCACGTTGAGGGTGTTCCCGCAGCCGCCCTGCCGTCGTCGTCGTCAAGGCCGTCATATTCATGGTTAGGGTTCTGCGATCGCAAAAAGGTTGGAGTGTTGACAATGAGGAGGCGATGAGAGAGGGAATGGGGGGATAGCCACGATGCAGCCGCCACGCGCCAGCGCCGCCACACGACGCCACACACAAGGTCCCATGGTTTTTCAGACTTGTGAATCCGACACCTCGCACACACTTTTGCACTTTTGGAATGGGCCGAACTGTAATATACTTCATTTCGGAAATTTTAAAAATTGTACATTTGCCAGCTACAGTATCAAAAGTTCGGTTCGAACCTGTTCAAACGCGGTTCACGACGGTTCACGAAAATCAGGGTTTTGCCGAACCCCGAATGGAACCATCGGTCCGGTTCGGGTCAATGGCCGAACCCGAACCCTGAACCGGGGTTCGGTTCAGGAAAGTTCGGGTTCGCACCGAAGTTCGAACTGAACTTTACCATCACTAATTTCAGCGAGCTCCTCCACACGAAGGGGACGCACTGCAACAGCGACGCAGTGAAGGAGGCGACGAGCGTGTTCTCCGTTGTCTTCGTTGATTTCCTTCAACACCCGTTCGTATGTCTCGTCCAAGGTCTTTGGTAACTTCTCGAGAACCCCTCGCACATTCCATTGCGCTGACCGCCGTAGTGTCTCCAATTGACAAACAACCCATCGGAACCTGCGTGATACTGCATAAGAGAACGTATCGCCGAGTATGGAGGGAGGTCCTTACATTCCGTCAGCTCTTTCTGAAAGCACCTTGACAACTAGTTCCTTGTCTTCGTCCGGCCATTCCCGCATCTTCTCGTCAGAGTTTACGATGGTGCTGACGTAGTCAGCGATACCCTCCTGTTGTTCACTTTCATCGTGAAGTGAAACGGCGTGGATGGCCAGTTGGTTGAGAATGGATTTAATGTCGACTTCTGGGCGGCTAGTAACGCAAATGCGCAGATTCGGAAAATGCAGGCCAACGAGGTCCTTCACGACACGCAGAACCTCCGCTCGCGCGGTTTTCGGCCACCCAGAGTCGTCGGGGCATTCGTCGAGTGCGTCAATGATGATGTAGGTTGGGTGTTCGGCTATGATCGAGAGCATCTGCTTTAGGCATTTCGTCAAGGCGTCGTCCGTGGGTTTTCGCGCGCCCTTCCCGTGTGTCAAAAAAAGATTGGAGATTACGTCGCAACAAGGGTCCGAAAAAGCAGACAGCTGGACGAGAAGTGAAGTTATAAGATTGCGCGCGTTTTTTTTCTCTTCGTCTCGAAAGTCAAAATAATAGTATAATAAGGTGGCCTGACCGGGCTCGTACAAGGCCATGATGTGTTGAATAAATGCAGAGCTTGTAGTCAATGTGAGTTCTCGCATTCAGTGAGAATGGTTGGTAAATGACGTACCACTGGCAGAGAATGCTCTTCCCAGACCCCGCTGAGTAATTGGAAACTGTCAGGAGTTGAGCGGTGAAAGTTGGGAGGAACGTACGTTTCCCATGGACCCAAAGGAGGGAACCGATTGACATCCAGTCCACGAAAACGCTGCCTTCAAAAAACCACGTGGCTGTTCCCTCGTGGTAGGCCTTCCATGCGATGTTATGGTTTATTGACGGGTCCGGCGGAGAGAACCACCTTCGGGCGCCCTTTCGTATCTGCTTCCCTGCGGCGCAGTTTCAGTCTCCTCGACAGACGCACAAGGGGTCACGAACACTCTTCTTCTCCTCTATTTTTTTGCATCTGTTGGATAGCCGCGACAATTTTCTCAACATCTGGGTAGACCATGTTTAGTGAGAAGTCGCCTCGCGAGTCGATAAAGCTGCGCACCGTCTTTGAGCTCACTGGTGGCCTTCAGAATCTGAGCCGTCACCATTCCATGCTCCCCCTGAATCAGGCTATCTAGTTTCCTCAGGGCATCCTCGATATCTGTTCTTCCCAAAAGTCTCTTGAGATATTTTTCTGAATGGAACGTGAGAATGATCGAGTGATAGGTATATCCTTCAGAAAAGACTCACTTGCTTTACTTTGTTCCATCTCCTTCGTTGCGATAGAGAGGATATGCAGGACCTCGGCCACGACCCTCACAAGTACCTCCTCCCACTCAGCGGTTGGAGAACTTTGAATGTAAATCTTGAAGCGCATGAAGAAGTCCTCAATTCGCCCAAAGAGGTCGATGAGCGCATCGTGGCTTGCTTTGACACCCTTTGCCGCCTATCAGTTTGGGAATTAGAGGGCTTATGGACAGGGACAGGGAAAGATACGGACAGAGAGGAGGACACTAATTCCAGTAACGATTACCTTCGCAGGTGGGAACGCCTGCACAATCATAACGTCAGAAAAATGACCTTCGACTCGTAGCGAACTAGTTTCCAGATAAGTACCAGGGAAAACCCCTCTCTGAGTGTCGCAGAAACCATGGAGAGGACATCCACCGACAACCAGATCCCGTTCATCAACTTTTGATTCCCAGCACTAGTTTGTTCGAGTGCCTTGGCTTGACCTTGAAGTATGCCCAGGACGGCATCGACAGACTCGCAGCTCGTCAGGCCAGTGGCAGACCATTGCGCCGGAAGGTCCTTTCCTGTCCTCTGCTTGTACTTGTTCAAAGCGTCATCGAGAATCGATTTGAAGCGCACAGATGGGGCAGGCGTTCGAGAAGGCGAAGACATGGTAATGAGGACAGGTCGTTTGTTGTAAAGTGTGTGAAACGACTAGAGCGGAAAACACGAAAGCATCCCGCTGTGACTACAATTACGGCTCCCAGGCTGAGGTTTCCGAGATTGGAAACACTCGCACTGCCCTTTGCACTGCCTCTGCTGCTCTGCATGACGTTACAGGTGACCGGTGACTGCGACCCCAAACTTGGCTTGGCGTAGACGACAACTACGGATTGAATACGACACCACTTTCCCGTGATGCTGTACGAGTCAGGGTTGCATCGACTGACTGCCAGTGATAGTAAGGACCGAAACTTGAAGGCATTTGGCACTGTTGGCAGTGGCCCGGTCCGGGTGCGATTCCTCGGCCCGGCAGGTTTATTTTGGGCCAAGAATTACTGTAAGTCTGAAGTCAACACGCGTAGGCTCTTTGGTCCCGGAGAGTCGGTGCCCAAGTACGAGCGCATATATAAGCGCTAAGAACATGCACGGTGGCCTAGAGAGTCAGAACAAGCCTTCAACAAGGAGGGCCCACTCTTGGGCCCACTTTTCCTTCGGCAATTTCCCCATACTATCCAGCTTCGATTCGAACTCGCGCTCATTCACGATCGTAGACTTTATAGTACCGCTACCCCTACGTCTGCACCTCTGTCGC
The DNA here is from genome assembly GCA_021525015.1 of Lactarius pseudohatsudake. Taxonomy (NCBI): domain Eukaryota; kingdom Fungi; phylum Basidiomycota; class Agaricomycetes; order Russulales; family Russulaceae; genus Lactarius; species Lactarius pseudohatsudake. Next base: position 203,804 of record JAKELH010000044.1, on the reverse strand, counting down.
TTATATCCCTTCCGGTGCTATCCACCACGTCCTTACAGCAAGACGCCTGTAGGCGGCTCATCCTGAGATAAAGCCGACGATGCTTTATCTCTGCTCGTTCTGCCGCTTTTGCCTTGGCTTTTGCAGGGTCGTGTCCATTTGCTAACTGAATGTGCGGTGGCGGCGTGTGATTCTTTTTTTCTTCTTTCCCCACAGAGCTCTCAAATTTGACAAAGCTGATGCCTGGTTAGGGACGCTGACGACAAGTCGCGCGGTTTTGCTTTCCTCACGTTTGAGGTCTCCGCGTGGGTGAACGCGGTCATGATTCGGGGAACATTTCCTTGGGGAAGGCCGTCTGTGTACTGAATTTGAGTGTCTCCCAAAGTTTCTCATCTCCTACGTTTATGGCGCTGAACGCGTGAACCCCGCGAGCAGCGCCTGCGAAACACGCGGTACGTCGTCGGTGTCCGTGGCTACCGCATTCGATCGCGGATTCAATGCGCGCCTTCTTTTCCAAATATGGAAAGGTCGTAGACGCCACAGGGATTCGCAAGGGGATTCGGCTTTGGTTTACCTTTGAATTTGAAGATAACAGCAACGGTGCTCAACTCGTTGGAAAGTTGGGATAAAAAGCAGGTGTGTTTCGTGTTCTCACATATCATTGTTGCTTAGGCTCGTCCTTTCCACCTGCGCTGTGAAAACGGCACAACCACGCGGCCAACGCGACCAGCAACGACGTGTTGCCAGTGATTTCAACAATGGCCAAGTCGCGGCAGGGAATGCTGCACTGACGTGTAGTATTATTCCTTTCACGCCGAACAGCGCCGGTAACACGTTGATGGTATAACAACGCATGATGAACGGAATGGGTCCCACTACTTAAGGCGCGATGATGGGCAGGGGCACGGGTACGATAGGATAGGGGGCTTTAACCCGATGATGTGCAGGGTATGGGACGATTAAGCATGGGTGGGATTGGCGTCGCTGGTGTCGGTGCGATGAGCCCGATGGCGACGGCGGTGAACATGGGCGGGTGGTACATGGGCATCACGATAGGCGGCGGGGTTGGCAGGATGCGCCTCTGGATGGGCCCTATTAGCATGACAGGGACACGACCATGGCGGGTATGGGTGGTACGGTTTCGGCGGGCGGCGCTGCTTGTGAGTACGAATATGGGCATGAGCATGCGGCAGAGTATGGGTAACTTACTATGGGCGGCGTCGGGCGTGGTCGGCCGGGTATAAACCAGGGCCCGAGTCCCACGGCGCAGGTCACCAACCGCGGACAGCACGGGTTCCACCCACGTGCGCGGGTCCGTCTCACCTCGGTGCCTTCTGCTTTTGCTGCTGCTACACCTACGTTACTACTTTGAGTATTTGAGTATCATCTGAGTATCCCTGTCTGTCTGATTTATATTTTTGCTTTGGATTCGCGAAATGTATCTTTACTTCATGACATCGCACACATACATTATCCTCCGAGTCCCTAGTTGGTACGACGCTGATACTGCGCGTGCAACAGTTCCGTACTATATCAATTGCGACCATTTCCTAGCTCGTCGTCAGCATGTTTCGACGGGCCTGAGGGAAGACAGTGACTACCTAGCTCGCCCATGGTCTCTGCATGAACACTTGCGACATTCTCCAGAAGAAGTTCAGCGAGCTTGAATCTCTGACAGCGGCATGCGGCGTCAATTGGGGTTTCACCAGACTTGGTCTTGGTATTTACGCCTGCGCCATACTCTAGTAGTAACCGCGCAACACCAACGCCAGCGTCTTCAGAGACGTACGCGCCTTGTGACACCTCGTGCAATGGGGTCTTGCCGGATATATCTACAGCGTCTACTTTTGCACCCTGGTTGAGTAGGTGCCTTACGATATCGAGCGTCCCATTGTGGGATGCGACATGCAACGGTGTCAAGCGATCCTCGCGTCGTGCGTCCACATCCGCGCCGCGCTCTAGTAATAGCTGCGCAACACGGACGCCATCTTCTTGGGACTCGTATTTGCCCCACGAAAGCGAGTGCAAAGGGGTCCCTCCGATGTCGTTCTCCGCGTTCGCTTTTGCCCCATGGTCGAGAAGTAGCTGTGTGATCGCGAGGTTCCCATTGTGGGCCGCGACATGTAACGGCGTCCAGCGGTCCTTGCGTCGTGCATTCACATTCACGCCACGCTCTAGTAATAGCTGCGCAACACGGACGCCGTCTTCTTTGGACTCGTATTTACCCCACGAAAGCGAGTGCAAGGGGGTCCCTCCGACGTCATTCTCCGCGTTTGCTTTCGCACCACGGTCGAGGAGCAGCCGCGCGATCGCGACCTTGCCATTGTGGGCCGCGAGGTGTAATGGTGTCCAGAGGTCGTTGCGTCGTGCGTTCACGTCCACGCTGGACACCAGTAATAGCTGTGCAACACGGGCACCATCCTCTTGGGACTTGTATATGCCCCACGAAACCGAGTGCAAGGGGGTATCTCCAATGTCAGTCTCCGCATTCGTTTTTGCGCCGCGGTCGAGGAGCAGCCGCGCGATCGCGACCTTGCCATTGTGGGCTGCAAGATGTAATGGTGTCCAGCGATCGTCGCGTCGTGCGTTCACATCTGCGCCGTACTCCAATAATAGCTGTGCAACACGGACGCCATCTTCTTGAGACTTGTATATGCCCCACGAAACCGAGTGTAGAGGGGTATCTCCAATGTCAGTCTCCGCATTCGTTTTTGCGCCACGGTCGAGGAGCAGCCGCGCAGTCGCGAACTTCCCATTGTGGGCTGCAAGATGTAATGGTGTCCAGCGATCGTTGCGTCGTGCGTTCACATCTGCGCCGTACTCCAATAATACCTGTGCAACACGAACACCATCTTCTTGGGATTTGTATATGCCCCACGAAACCGAGTGCAAGGGGGTATCTCCAATGTTAGTCTCCAGGTTCACTTTCGCACCACGGTCCAGGAGCAGACGTGCAATCGCGGCCTTGCCGTTGTGAGCTGCGAGATGTAATGGTGTCCAGCGATCGTTGCGTCGTGCGTTCGCATCCGCGCCGTACTCCAATAATAGTTGTGCAACGCCGATACCGTCTTCTTGGGATTCGTATATGCCCCACGAAACCGAGTGTAGGGGGGTATCTCCAATGTCATTCTCCGCGTTTACATTTGCCCCACGATCGAGGAGCAGGCGCACGATTGCGACTTTCCCATTGTTGGCCGCGAGATGTAACGGCGTCCAGCGATCCTTGCGCTCCGATAATGGCTGCTGTACAGGAAGAATTCCACCCTCTTGGGATTCGCGCGACACCCCAGTTTCTCCAGCGCCGATCTCTCTTGCACCGTAGTTGAGTAGGACCCGGACCATCTTGGCCTTCTTATATTGGGACGCCAAATGCAGTGGCGTCGCGTTGTTTTTGTCCCGCTCGTTCGCGTTTGCGCCGCACTCCAGTAATAACTTCGCGAGGTCGCAACCATCGTCTTCGTCCTGGAACGTCTCCCGTTTTGACAACAGGTGGAGTGGAGCTTCGCCGTCATCGTTTCGCGAGTTGGGGTCTGCTCGATGGTCAAGGAGTATCCGAGCCACCGAGAGCTCTTCGATACGTACTGCTAGATGCAGTGGAGTCCAGAGATCGTCGCGCCGGGCATTCACATCCGCGCCACGTTCGAGTAGAAATTGTACCGTGTCGATAGTCACTTTGTCGTTTCGATCTATTATTTTATGCAGCGCAGTCTGTCCTCTGGTGTCCCGGACGTCAACTTCCCCACCGTGCTCGAGCAGGATCTCCGCAACCCTGAAATGTTTTCTGCATAGCGCAGCGAACAGCGGAAACTCGTACGAGCCACCGATGGCGTTTACATGCTGCGGTTGTTCGATGGCGAGGTGTCGAACGAGGTCATGGAATCCACAAAGTACTGAATAGTACAATGGGCTTGGCGTCTCCGATGGCAACCTTCCGCCAGACTCGGCGTCTATGTCGTATAGCCCTATCCACGCCGCAAAATGCGGTTTGTCCGGATCAAAGAGGGGCTTCATCCCATCCACCACGTGAGACTCGACGCCCTCGAATTGCGCATGCGTGACCCAGTGTCGAGCCGCATATTCAAGTAGAGGCGAGACCCTGACCCTCTTATCGTAGTCGCGATCGTCCAAAAGGAGAAGAAGTCCAAGGCAAACCCGTGCGAGGATGGTATGTGCGAGTCCGGGAAGGATGTGGTATATGGAGAGGTCTCCGATCGAGGATGCGAGATGAGTCGATGTCAAGAACTCTTTGACGGACAGGTGGGAAAACTGCACCACTCGAAAGTCCCGGTTATCAACGACGGCAATCAAGCTTGAACACGTGGACAGCACAGCCTCCTCCTGGCTGTTCGGCCGTCGTTCTGGGTGGAACCTCGGAATGCCTCCCTGGGCTCCGTCGAAGTCGAATGTAAGGATTTCGGCCAGCTCCTCGACATGAAGCGGTCGGACGGCAACTGCGAGACAGTGAAGAAGACGGCGGGCGTGATTTCGATTTTTCTTGTTGATATTCTTCAACATGTGTTCATAAGTTTCATCCAGGGTACTTGGTAGCGCCTCGAGTGTCCCTCGTACATCTGGTTGGACCGCGTGCCGCAGAGTCTCGAGTTGACAGAATACCCATTGGAACCTATACCATGTATGATTAGCGAGTTTATCGTTGAGCGTGAAGAGACACCCTTACATTCCGTCAGCTCGTTCAGAGAGCTCCTCGACGACCAGTTTCTTGTCCTCGTCCCGCCATTTCATCATGTGCTCATCCAAAGATACGACAGAGCTGACGTAGTTGGCGATCACAGCCTTTTGTCTTGTTTCGTCGTGAAGCGAGATAGCATTAGTGGTCAGTGGCTTGAGCTTAGTTTGTATGTCGATCTCTGGGCGACTCGTAACACATATATGCAAATTCGGAAGGCGCAAGTGAATGAGGTCCTTCACAAGGTCAAGGACCCCCTCTCGTGGGGTTGGCATCCCAGAATCGGGGCACTCATTGAGTGCGTCCATAACGACGAAAAGTCGGTGTTGAGCCGCAACAGTGACCATCTCCTTTAGATGGTCAATTAAGAGTCCATTGCTTGGCTGTTGAGCTCCCTTCCCGTGTGCCAAATAAAGACGGTAGGTGATATCGCAACAAGGCTTCGAGTATGCCGAAAGCTGGACTAGGAGAGAGGTGACAAGGTTGCGAACATTTTGTTTTTCCTCGTCCCGAAAATCGAAGTAGAAATACGCTAACATAGTCTCTCCGGCATCGCGTAATGTCGTGATGTATTGTACGATGGCAGAACTTGTGGCCAACATGAGTACCGTAACCGGCGACAATAATTGGGAAACGACCAACCAAATTATGCTCTTTCCCGAACCGGCTACGCAAATAGGGAGACCATCAGGAGTTGACCTGAGGAACATGATAGTAACGTACGTTTCCCGTGGACCCACAGGAGGGAACCGTGTGAGATCCAGTCCTTAAATACGCTGGCTTCGAAGAACCACGTGGGCGGTTCCTTACAGTAGACATCGGAAGCGGCGTTGTGGTTTGTAGACGGGTCCGGGGGAGAGAACCATTTTCGAATGTCCTGTTCTATTTGGTTCCCTACGGTCGAGTTTTAACGTTCACAGTGCAGATGATGGAAGTCGCAGATCACGAACACTTTATTTCGTCTATGTTATTCACAATAGTCACATTGACTTTCTTGGCGTCTAGGCGGAAAATCAGCGAGAAGTGGGAAACTGGACGGACGGGCTACGCACCGTCTTTGTGTTCAATAGTGGCCTTCATAGTCTGGGCTATGGCCATCCGGACCTCCTCCTGTACCAGGCTATCTAACCTCTTCAACGCATCCTCAATATCTGTCCTTCCCAATAGTCTCCTAAAATATATTTCTGTTCAAATATGGGTGGTCAAGGGTGAGCTATATCTTGCAAAAATAACTCACTTGCTCGCTTTCGCTTCACCTCTTTCGTTGCAATCGAGAGGACGGAGAGTACCTCAGCCATGATCTTCACAAATACTTCCGCCATTTCTTTGGTCAACGAAATCTGAGTATAAACCCCAAGGCGCTTGAAAAAATTCTCGATGCGTTCAAAGAGTTCGACGAGCGCATCGTGGCTCGCGCCCACATCTTTTGCCGCCTATACAATGTCGGTGTTAGGAAGGGTCTACGAATAGCAGGGGAAAAAATACGGACAGCAAGGAGGACACCGATCCCAGTAAATATGGCTCCCGCAGGGGGGAAAGCCTGCAAATAACGTTGGAGCGTACTTCAAGCCATTACGGACTAGACATGAAGGACATACCATGCTGGCAACCCCACCAAGGGTCTCAGAAAACGTGTAGAGGACGTCCACCACCGGACTGATCCACTTCATCAACCTCTGATCGCCATCCCTAAATTGCTTAAATGCCTCGGCTTGGCCTTGGAATATGGCTAAGATGGCATCGACAGTGTCACATTGTTGCAACTCAGTGGCGAGGGGATGGTCTAGAAGCTGCTTCCCCGTCTCCCTCCCGTACTTGCTCAAGGCGGCATCAAGGATTGATTTGAAGTCCGAGGATGGGGTAGATGTTTGGCCCGAAGTGGCAGTGGACGGACTGGGAGACATGGTGTTTGTGACAATAAGTTCGTTAGCGACGATAGCAGACTGCAAGAGTAAGTAGAGTCGAGCGGGAAATACGAAGAGAGGTACTAGGTGACTGGTGACTGATGAGTTGGAGCTCGCACGCGACCATGGCTGTTAACCGCGCACAGATAGCACTTGACCGGCCCGGTGGCCCCACACTTGCTCAGGCTTCAGCGAGTCTTCAGCGCTTCAGCTTAACTGCTGAAACCTATCGGCTTGTATGGGATCGAGAGTATTGTTGCAGCTCGGTCGTGAGCGGATAGTCGAGAAGTTGTTTCCCAGTCTTCTCATCTTGATTTGAAGTCCGATGACGCAGATGTCTGGTCCGGACTCCGAAGTGGAAGGAGCCATGGCGCCAGCAGAATGGCAAAGAGTCGTTGCGATCCAGTACTAGTATTGGTCATTTTGGGTCCGTTAGATATCGCACCCTGATTTTTATCCGCGGTCGGCCTCTGTCAACATGCCTGGCGAAGAAAGATGACGAGAAGTCGCGAAGAATCCTACTCAGACAAAGACGACGAACTCGGGGTTGTCCCAAAGTTGACATCGACGTCTCAAATTTGACACTGCGATCACCTGAAGTTATTCGGAAACAAGTGAGCACGGATCGCGTTCGAATTTTCTCAGGGTTAGGGCAACTATGAATACTGGTACGTACACTAGTAATGTCAACCGGACAAATCTACTTATACGTTCCTCGCGGACGCAGCTACCACCGGACATGTCGTGCACGGTAAATCGACGGTCGTAATGGCTATCTCAGGTGTCATATCGGTTTGGCTCAAGAACGAACTTATTCGGAATATCACCACCGAGTTGGGGTATGCAAACGCGAAGATGCGTCAGGCGCCCCCCTCTCCGTTCATTGTTCTCCTCCCAAGTACCGTGGCGGGATCGTTCCACTTCTGCACAGCTCGAGTACAACATCAATGCGGTGAGAAAATACATATCCAGATCCCCGTTCTGGGTTTCGCCTCGGGCCCGCGACTGGTCATGATCCGGTCGTTCGACATGATCAAGCCCAGTGCCGCAATCGACGGACGGCGTCACGGGTGGGTCTGACGGGGGTCTCGCGCCTCGGGATATAGATCGGAATTCGGCCTGGCACCTTTCACGGGAAGGAAACTGTTGCCAGCCGATCTACTCGGGGATCGCCTCGTGGGGCGGAGAGACGAACTGGCTACAATTCGCGGTGCCCGGCGGACTGATCGGCGGCGGGACGAAGATCGACCCGACGCTGTACCGCACAGACCGGCTCGCTAGGCAGACGTTCAGCGCCGTGGGCAAGCTCCCGCAAAATTTCACCGGTGCGCGCGTCCCGAGACCAGCTTGTTCGTCTCCTCGGCGTCAAATCAGAGGACAAGAAGCAGGCCAACGTATCGAAGCTGGTCAGGGGCGAACTGCTCCTGACATCGGCTCGACGTCGACCAGCTGCCACGTACCGAGGTCCGGGCGGACCTGGCGAAGATCCATCTGACGTCGCCCATGTGGACGGAGATCGGGGAGAAGGTTACTCCTCTCCACTTTCCTTCGTTCGCGCTGGGCCGTGCAATTTCGTGAGTTGGGGAAGTGTCCGCAACGTGGGCTGTATTAGACGCCAACTGGCAAATATTATATTATGCCAGAGTGAAATTTTTTAATTACTCTTTTTGCACGTTCTATGTTCCGCAATAATACACCCTCCTTCCCGAGATGGGAGATCGATAAAATAAAAATCAGTCAGGTGACGAGAATAAGCTTGGAGGGGAGGGGGCTTAAGTGCGGAAACTATCTGTCCACTCTTTTCCATTCGTCCGACCGTCCATTCACATTCCCGGGGAGCGACGGAGAACATCATTAGTAGCTTCTTTACTAGGTCACTTGCCGCTTGACATCCGCCCGCACCCTTACCATACACTCTTCGAGTTGCAATTCGGCATACTATTCCGAGTTTGCTGTCGCCCAGCTCGGCACGTATTTTGGTATGTCACGTCTCTCTGCAAATGTGAAGCCCTCCGAGGTCGATTCCCTCGTAACGTTGGCAGGAACAGGCCTCGCCCACGGCGAAGGGTCTAATCCTTCGGCGTGCGCATTGTATCGCCGGGCTCGCCATCCGATGCACTTCGAGGAGTTCGGCGGTCTGACACACAGCAGATTCAGGATGGAATGAACTGGATGTTTGAGCTTTCAGGTCAAAGGCATTGCTGAAAGCATCAGGAACCGGAAGACGTGACGCTTTGAATAGAGGGAGGTATGTTGGATCTGTTGGTCGGGTGCGGCTGCGTTCTGGAGATACAAATATGACAATGCTTTCCACCGGAGTTACCCCGTACGGATGAGAGGGGAGCTGGTGTCATAGGAGAGTAGATGTGGAGGAGGGGAGGGATAAATAGAGCGTTCGCAGTTCGAGGTAGAGACGTTCCGTACCACTGTACCAGAGAGCAGGTCCCAAACTAAAAAGAGAGGCGTAGTGACCAAATGCCGCAATAGACGGGAGAAGACCGGAACAGGGCAGCCGACTCACCGAGCTTATCAACGTATTCTGTGCGGACTGCAGGGGTGACGGCACAGCCCAAGCAATGGCCTTATGTTGTTCGCTCCCGTCAACGAGGTGCGAAGCAGGACCAACTCGTGAAATTGTGGACTAACTGGATGGTGTCCTGGGTTAAGTGCTCGAAAGGCGGATGGCGGCAACGTTGAACGCCTGAACAACGATCTGAACGACGTCTGTGGTTTGAGAGGGGGGCAGGGCAGCATCGGGGGTGCGGGCGCGGGTGAGCCAGGGAGCGAGTGGTTGATTACCCGAAGTCACAGTCAGTGGGAGTATGATGTGTAAGGTTCGTCAGAGCGGGCGAGAGGAAGGGTGAGGTTGACGTTTGTACTGCATGCAGTGATACCCTACATCATGTCAACATGTCAACGTCGGCAGGGTTACTGTACTGGAGCAGGAAGTACTGCTGGAAAAAACCCGGAAGAACCCGAATTTTTTTTCGGTAATATTCGTTCAACCATCATAGTCATCGCACAAGTGATACAACAACTTCCCGTGACAAACCGATATTGCCTTTTCAGTGATGTCCACTTCCAAAGAAGCTCTGGTGTGTAGATATGGTTTCTATTGCACGCGCCGATTTGATCCCCGACGATAGTGGGCAGCTGGACGTGATGAGGCGGTTGAGGTGAACCAGCGGGCTCTCATTGATAAGGTCCTGGCTCGATATTCTGGCGAATTTACGGGTTAGTTTCGTTTCACGAGCGATTGGGTTGGATATGACTTTGACGAAATACAGTGTTTCGTGAGCTTCTACAGAATTCGGATGACGCGGGCGCAAATTCAGTCGAGATTCGTTTCGAAACTCAGAGTTATTTATTCCGAGTGAAACAGAGTGGTGTCGATCCAGATAAATCTCTGGAAGAAGATCTCCCAAACCTGAAAACAGCTGTGGTTCGTTATCTTGTTATCTCACTGACCAACACAGTCTAATCTGACCTCTTCTCGGTTCCATCAATCGTACAGGTCCACCAATGGATCAGTTCAAGAATAACGGCACAAAGTTTAGAGATGAGGATTGGAATCGGCTCAAGAAGATCGGTGCGTGAAACCTCGATATCATCACTACCATCGCCTCATATTTTTAGCTGAGGGTAATCCCGATGAGGAGAAGATCGGCGCCTTCGGTGTAGGTAGGTCGAATTACGGTTTGAAGCCAAATAGGGGTTTCAATTCCCACAGGCTTTTATAGCTTATTCTCGGTCACCGAGGAGCCGTGGGTCACTTCGGGAGGTAAGCTAGTCTTGCTTTTGGCGAGATCGCATCGATTACACTGCGCAATCAGGTCAATGGATGAATTTTTACTGGAAGGACAAAAAAGATCAAGTTGGTCCATCGTTCCATATTTGCGACTCACCATCACTCATGCCAACGCGTTCGTCCTAGCTATACGTCCGCCGCGGACCGACACCACCAGACGAAACTGACAATCCGTGGACTACTTTCAAATGACACTTAGGGAACCTTGCCCAATGCCGCCTGCCTTCGAGTTCACTCGCTTCCTGGTTTCTTCGATCACGTTCATGGCGCACCTCTCTGAGGTCAGCATATACTTTGATGACCAGCGGTTGGTCCGGTTGTCCAAACGTGGCGATGAACCAGTAGAAGTCCCTATGCTAGCGGGACTCGATAGTAAAACCCCTGATGGTAGAATGACTGTTAGATCAGTCCAGACCGTCCGTGAGTCAGATTGCGACACCGTATCCGCGTGGGCTCTTCTATATCTTTTCTTCGTCAGGCCTTCACATCGAAGCCGAAGTCGCACGATCGGTGTACACTGTTGGATCGGAGAAGCGTTTGGCTCGCAGAACGGATACATCGAAGGTGCTTTCCAGCAAAAAGAAAGCTGGTGGATTCTTGTCACTCTTCTCCGGACCTTCCCGGAGACCATCAACGCCGGCGCCTGCTACGCTCAAACAGCCTATTAATCTATTGGGGGCACTTTCATCGAGCGTTGTCTTGACGACCTTCACTGCTAATGTCGACGTCCGGCTCGATAAGAAGATGACAGCAGAGCTGCTTGCGAGCAACGAAGAAGACCCCTCCCAGCCGTTTACGTTACCAGCTGACATATGTGGGCTTCTTCGATCTGATACCTCCGTTTCAAATCGGTTCTTACGTTTACCTTAGATGGAAAAGGACCAATATGACTCAAGCGTTAAGGCGGAGGAGAGAGCAGCTCATGCCACTGGGAGTGTCTTTCGAGGGCTTAGGGCCTGATTTGGAAGGGCAAGTGGCGTCGTTCGGAATCGATGCTACATTGACATATTCCACAGGACTGGATCTGCTCGCGTGTTTATCGTAAGCGTTGATTGCCTCAATTATGCGAGGGTGTTCATGCTTTATAGGGCCATTCGACAGGGCAAACCACAGGTATCGGAGGGCATATGGCCACGCGATTTATCCCCACTGTAGAACGCGAGGCTATTGATCTAGGTGTACGTCCCTCTCTAGTTCACATATCGTCCTTGACGAAGAATCTCATGCATTCTAGTGATCGAAATGTGGCAGGTACACGCATTCTCTCTCCTGTATGCTGTTTCTAATCCCCCGGCGCAGTTTGGAATAAGGGTCTCCTTCACGTGGGCGGTTTTCTTGCACGCTTTGCCTATGAGCACGAAATGGAGATCATCAAGAAGGAGTGGGACGCGGCGGTAGCGGCTGACAGCCCAGGTGGACTCCCTGACACGGGACTTCAAGCATGGTTACGAGCACGCGCACTCCATGCGCTCAAATTCTTCACGTTCCGTCCTTCTACGCCGTCCCCTGTGGTATCTACCTCCATGCAAGCCGCCTTCTTCGCCTGTGCAACCGCACGCCCATTCTCGATCATCTCCTCTGAGGGCGTCCGTAGTTCCAGTCTGGTCTATATTCCTCATCCCGATTTCTCCGGTTTCCTCAAGCGCCTGCCGGTGATTTCCGAGGACGTCGTCAATGGCGCAAACATTACGATCGCCGCTCTCCGCGCCAGAAAGATGATCAAGAATATAGAATTCGAGGACGTGCTCAATGAACTTCGCTCGAGACCTCTTTCCGAGACGGAGACGGTTGCATGTCTCAAGTGGTGGATCGACAAGGGAGGAAAGAACAACAACCTTCAAAGGCGATCGCAGCTGTTAGACGCACTCGTGGTGTCAATCAATGGGCCACCTGAGAGAATCATGAAGTTTTCAGATGCACGAACTTTCTTGAATGCTACGACCGGTGGAGGAATTCCAGCTGACGGGCCCCTGCCAAGCACGCTACTCCCTACAAGCGTTACCGGATCATTTGACCCAGATGTTCTGGGGACCGTCTTTCCTTGGAAGCAGCTGACCATTGTTGAGTGGCTGAGGCACATTGCTGACCCGAAGGTGGCTGCTGTCAACGCAGAGTTCGACATTACGCTCTCCGTTTCTTGGGCAGAACGTGTCCTGTCAGTGCTTGCCAGAGCTTGGCCATCTCTGCCTGAAAGCGCCAAAGAAGATATTATCAAAATTTTAAAGCCAATGCCTTGTGTTCCAACGTCCGCCGGATTGAAGGTACCAGACCAAGCCTACTTTGCTAGCGCAAACTTGAACATGTTCTCGGATCTCCCCATCGTTGCCTTGCCATCTGATGCCAGTATCAAAGAGACACTGGAAACAGTGCTACAGTCACTTGGCGTACATAAGCACGCGGATTTGCAGATTATTTTCGAGAGGTCTGTCTTGTTTCTTTCTCGAGTGCGACCCCCTAACCCGAATTTTCCAGAATGATCAGAACGGGAGACTGGACCATCCCCGAATTTGTCAAGTACCTTGTGTCTATTCAATCGGATTTGACACTCCGAGTGCTTAAGGATTTGCGTGGGATGACTGCATTTCCGAAGGAAGGCACGGACAAGGAACCATCAGCGGCGACAACTAGTAGCGAAGTCCAGCTCCAGCGATACAAGATTATGGATCTCTACGAACCAGTTGATATCTTTCGCGAACTTGGCTTACCTATCATTGACTGGGGAGTCGATAATACATGGGAACGGACATCTGATGAAGGTGAGTTATTGCAGCAGATGTAGATGCTAATTTCGGTGAATTACTATTAATTACCGATTGAACAGCTAAGTTCCTTTTTTCTCTCGGCCTGAAACGCTTTCTCCCCTTGTCGGAACTTCTCAACATTACCGCCTCTAACAATCAAACCGTTCGTGAGAAGGCGCTGACCTTCTTCTTGGACAACTTATCCGTCAAATATTCCGATTATGACCCCAATAATTACCAAGATCTTGCCTTCGTTCCCGCGCTCCGCGGGTCGGAGAAAGTGTTAGCAAAACCATTCGAAGTAAGAGGTTCGCCAATCGCAGCCTTACCTCATTGATGATGCTGGACAGCTGTACGCTAGCCCCAAATGGGCGACACTGGGTTTCCTCGTGGTAGATCCTCTATTTCGAGGTGATGCGGCAAGGAAGCTCAAACTCAACAGCCATCCCCCAACCTCCAAGATTATGACACTTTTGAAGACATCTCCGCCAATAGACGAGACAACGGCACGCCAGTGGTTCGAGGTGTTATCGGACCATGTTCGAGGTGCCGTCTCAATTGTCTCTATTTGGAACTAAGTCACCTATTGTGCTTGTAGTGTTCTCTCTGGAAGAATTACGGAAACTATCGGAGACACCATTCGTTCCCATCCAGTCTACAGGAGACAATGGTGTAGTCCAGAGGTCGTCACCTAGGGGGTGTTACTTTTCCGGAATAGGAGTCGCAGAGCTGCATGCGAAACTCTTTCCTTTCGTTGATTTTGGCGAGCGTGCCAATGAATTCTTAGCGGCCTGTGGTACCAAAAAAGAGCCATCCGTAGAGGAGATCGCCCAGATCTTGCTAGCGGACCCACGGAAATTTCATGAGCTTGCAAATGGCCGCGAGCAGTGAGTGCAGATCATTTTTATGAACGCTCTCCAATATGAACTTCTCGATCAGCTACCTCGTTGAGCTTCGCAACATCGCGGTATATAAGTCGCTCCTTGTAAGAAGAACGATTGATCGCATGAAGCAGTCAACCGTGCTTCTTGGATTGCGGCGCGTAAAGAGAAGCGGCGGTAGATCCTCTAATGAGGACGACGAAGATCACTGGGTACTTCAAGACGACTTGCTTCTGCCCAATAACGTGGCTATCGCAGACGATACCGACGCATATCAGCTCTTCGGTGATCGCATCTTCTGTGCGCCCCAAGAGGATGTCTTAGAAGGTACTCTACTCGTATCGTTCTGCCTTTTTAGCTATTCGTTCAACTATCCTCAGAGCTGTACCTCTTCCTGGGTTCACCGCGTTTGACTTCCTTAGTCAGGGAGGATTGCAAACCAGCCGTTGAGATTCCTTCTTCAACAATTGGGCCCGAAATTAGGCGTTTGATCTTGGAGCGGCTTCCTCTTCTCCTTCATGGGCACCCACAGCCCCTCACGGAAGTCAAGACCAAAGTCTCGTTTGACTGGCTGAATGAGGACATGAATTTCGTAGTGAAAGTGTTTGAAAATCTGCAGTTCACCACGTCCTTGCAGCATGGTGATGTCCGCCACGCTGAGACTCGGGAAGCGTCCGCATTCGCCAAAAGGGATAGCCAGGGTCCGATTGAGCTCTGGCTTGCTGGAAACACACCAGTGGACATGCACGAGTAAGTGTCTATTCTCTTAGATGGGTGGTCGGGTTTGTTTGACGCTTTCAGGGTTTCTACTTCTTTGTCTCGTTTCATCTTTGAGTCTCCCAGGGCCAACGATATCATCACATTCATGACAATCCTTTCGACAAACATCGAAACCCTCAAAAGATGGGGTTATAATGGTGCTCCCTTGTCGAAGTGTCTAGTATTCTTTGGTTCACTGATTGTTTACTTTTTTCCCACTAGTCAACAGGATTCTGCGCCGGCAGAAGGACGAACGCAAAGCAGCCAAAAGCGCCGAAACGGTCACTCCTCCATTCCCTAACGATCTACCATACCAAGGCTCCAAGATTGTAACGCTTTTGGAGAGATCTCCGCCAATAGACGAGACAACGGCGCGCCAGTGGTTCGAGGTGCTATCGGACCGTGTTCGAGGTGCCGTCTGTCAACCATCTTTACTAGGAACTACTTCACCTATTATGCTTGTAGTGTTCTCTCCGGAAGACTTACGGAGACTATCGGAGACACCATTCGTTCCCGTCAAGTCTACAGGAAGCGAAGGTGTAATCCAGAGGTTGTCACCTAAGAGGTGTTACTTTGCCGGAATAGATGTCGCAAAGCTGCATGCGAAGCACTTTTCTGTCATTGATTTTGGCGCGCGTGCGAAAAAATTCCTAGAAGCCTGTGGGGTCCAGTATAGACCATCCGTAGAGGAGATAGCCCAGATCTTGCTAGTAGACCCACGAAAATTCTACGAGCTTGCAAATGGCCGCGAACAGTAGGTGCAGATCAATTTTTTGAAATGATGTCCAAGATGACCTTCTCTTTTAGCTACCTCGTCGAGCTTCGCAACTTCGCGGAATATAGGTGGAGTCTTGCAAAGGAAACGATTGACCGCATGAAGCAGTCAAACGTACTTCTTGGATCCCGGCGCGTAAGGGGAAGCGGCGGCGAAGGTCACTGGGTTCTTCAAGACGACTTGCTTCAGCCCAATAAAGTGGCTATTGCAGACGATACCGACGCATATCAGCTCTTCGGTGGTCACATCTTCTGTGCACCTCAAGAGAATATCTTAGAAGGTACTCTACTTGAATCGCTCTGCCTTTTTGGCTATTTGTTCATCTATCTTCAGAGCTGTACCTCCTCTTGGGTTCCCCGCGTTTGACTTCCTTGATCAAGGAGGATTGCAAAGCAACAATCGAGATACCTTCTTCAACAATTGGGCCGGAAATTAGACGTTTGATCTTGGAGCGCCTTCCTCTTTTCTTTCATGGGCACCCCCAGTCCCGCACCAACGTCAAGACCAAAGTCTCGTTTAATTGGCTGAATAAGGATATGAATTTCGCAGTGAAAGTGTTTGAAAATCTGCAGCTCACCATGTCCTTGCAGCATGGTGATGTCCGCCACTTTGAGACTCGGGAAGTGTCCGCATTCGCCCGAAGGGATGCCCAGGGTCCGATTGAGCTCTGGCTCGCCGGAAACATACCAGTGGACATGCACGAGTAAGCTCTGTTCTCTTAGATGGGTGGTCGGGTTTATTTGACGCCTTTAGGGTTTCTGCTTCTTTGTCTCGTTTCATCTTCGAGTCGCCCAGGACCGTCGATATCTTCTTATTCGCGACAATCCTTTCGATAGACATGGAGACCCAAGTGGAGACCCTCAAACGAAGGGGTTATAACGGTGCCCCCTTGTCGAAGCGTCTCGTATTCTTTGGTTCACTGATTGGATTACTTTTTCCCCATTAGTCGATGGGATTCTGCGCCAGCAGAAGGCCGAACGCAAAGCATACGAGGCGTCAAAAGGACAAGACCTCGACAGCTCTAATTCTAGCGGCCCTAATGTCACTCCGCTGAGTACCATTGGTGTGTTTTTCGAATCTGACGCACCAAAATGGTATCTCATCCCCCATTCCCTCCTAGACAACAATATTGAGATGGCGATTGGAGCGTGCGTGCCCGTAGGGAGCAATCAACCTAGGATCCGCGAGGAGATACAAATAGTGAGAGAGTCATTGCACACGGGCTGCTACGATGTGTCCGACCGGGGTGGGAAATTTAAGCTAGTTGGTACGTGTCCGGTCCCTATGAGACCTTTCCTATTTACCATTATGAGATTTCATAGGTAGCATAGGTGGCGTGAAAGTCTTCGCTGCGGAAGGTGCGATTGCTTTACTGGAACTGCCACTGTCAATGACCGCCAGATTCCTCTAGACTTTCCCGAGAGCGAGTCGATCGTTCAACGCAAGCACGATGTGCTTACCCGCTTCCTCCTTGTGCTCAATCCCCTCGTAGCGATTTATAAGATTCCGCAGTCTAGCCTGAATATTCTCGCAGCAGATGATGGGCTCATTGCTTTTAATAGAAACGGAAGCTTATTCATGAATTTACGGTATTTCGAAGCCTGGCGTACGTACAACCTTTTCACGCCTGCCCGACCGACATTCACGGCTCACCCATTTTAGACGACCATGATGTCCAGCGAGCTGATTTTAGCAAGGCTTACATTTCCTGGTCTGGTCCGCCATACTTTTTCTTAGAGCTTGTCTAATGCTCCCTCGACAGGTACCTCACTCTCGCTCACGAGATCGCTCACAATCTTGTCCGTACTCACGACTCTGTACACGAATTTTACTTCTCGGCTATCTGCGGGGCATACTTTGCTGCTTTAAGCAAGTTATTGCGTTAATACCCTATCGGACGATATATACTTCAAGATTGTTCCGGTTCTATATTGTAGCTACAAGTTACGGACTTTCATGGGTTAGATAGATTTTAGCACGCAGGATAGAGTCCTGGGATTTCAAATATATATCCTACTATCTCCGTTCACAAGGGTGGGTTGGCCGACGTGGTGACCACTCTAGCAGGTTATGTCCGCGACGGGGAACGTAGCTCACGCGCGAAGGAGAACGGGGTGCGGAAGCACTAGATAGACACGAAATACTCAGGAATCGCGTTACGAGCAATGACTATATGTAATTACCTGTCACGAAATACTATTCAGGCGTAAGCGTAGAGTAATAGAACTGAGGCGGGGATATTTCTCACCTCAGGAATCGGGTTACGAGCGATGACTGAGGCTTACATGGTAAACTACGTGGGTATTTAAGTGTGCGTCGAAGAACGCGGGGTCTCGAAGTTAGTAAGGGCAGTTCGTAAATGTATTAGATAGCAAACAAAGTGAATGACGATGTGCGCGAGCGTTGTCGGCACACGAGAAGATGGTTATCGGAGAGCGCGCGCAGAGATACAGAGGGCAGAGGAGCTGATGATCAATTCCGATGGAAGACAAAATATTTTATAGCTAAGGAACTAGGAACTGTACAGTAGGAAGTTTTATGCTCTGCTTCCGCAGAGCAACGCCATACCGGATCCCGCGGAGGACTGGTACGACCGGGCGATGGTCCGGGACATCGATCCGAGGATCCGAGGATCCGAGGTAGTAGAATACGAGCAATCGAGACATAAGTATAAACTTGAGCGCGGGTTTGCACAACGCACGCATGGGACACGAAGATACGAACGAACTAAGCTTGAATCTCACATACTGTATGGTATATTCCAAAACGGGGTGCAAATACGATGCGGGTATCGTCGCCAACGCGACTCGGAGCCACACCGGCCTCGCGTGCGTTGGGAACTCAACAACCGTATCCCATACTCTACGAAACGAACGACGCTCTGACTTGGAATGAACGACAAAAGACAGTATGTTCAAAGTGTTACCTATCTCTTGACTTGGGCTTGCCCTCGTCTCTCGGACTGCGCATTAACAACCACGCGATGCTCAAGAAGTTGGGCAAGCTTGGGCCTCCTACGGCTTACCAGATCAAGTGGGGTTTTACCAGATCTGGACCTGATGTTCGCGTCTGCCCCGTGCTTCAATAATACCCTCGCAACATCGACGCCGGCTTCTTCGTAGTCGTATTCGCCTTTTGATACGTCGTGCAATGGCGTTTCGCCCCAGTCGTCCGCAGCATCTACTTTTGCACCGTGGTCGAGAAGTAACTGTACGATCTCGAGCCTTCCATTGTAGGATGCGAAATGTAACGGCGTCCCCTGATTCTTGGTTTGTCCGTTCACATCCCCACCACGCTCCAATAATAGCCGTACAAGACCAATGCCAGCTTCTTCAGAGTCGTATGTGCCGAATGATACGTAGTGCAACGGGGTTCGGCCCAAGTCGTCCACAGCATCCATTTTGGCACCGTGGTCAAGAAGCAGTCGTGCGATCTCGAGCCTCCCATTGTAGGACGCGGAGTGTAATGGTGTCCGCTGTTCCTTGCTTTGTTCGTTCACATCTCCACCACGCTCTAATAATAGCCTTGCAAGACCAACACCGGCTTCTTCAGAGTCATATTTGCCTTGTGATACGTTGTGCAACGGGGTATCGCCCAAGTCGTCCGCAGCACCCACTTTTGCACCGTGGTCAAGAAGCAGTCTTGCGATCTCGAGCTTCCCATTCTTGGATGCGGCATGCAATGGCGTCTGCTGTCTCTTGCTTTGTCCGTTCACATCCCCGTCGCGCTCCAATAAAAGCCGTGTAATGTTAACGCCAGCTTCTTCAGAGTCGTATTTGCCTTGTGACACATCGTGGAGTGGCGTTTCGCCTAAGTCGTCCACGGCACGCACTTTTGCACCATGACCGAGAAGGAACTGTGCGATCTCGACCTTTCCGTTGTAAGATGCGACGTGCAAGGGTGTCCGCTGTTCGTTGCTTCGTCCATTTACATCTCCGCCACGCTCCAATAATAGCCGTGCAAGACCAATGCAGGTTTCTTCAGAGTCATATTTGCCCTGTGATACGTTATGCAACGGGGTATCGCCCAAGTCGTCCACGGCGTTCACGTTCCCATCATGATCGAGAAGCAGTCGTGCGATCTCGAGCCTCCCATTGTAGGACGCGACATGTAATGGTGTCTGCTGCCTCTTGTTTTGTCCGTTCACGTTCCCCCCACACTCTAATAATAGCCGAGCAACTTGGACGCCATCCTGGGGTTTGGATTTGCCGCACGACACAAAGTGCAACGGGGTGTAGCCGAAGTTGTCCACAGTATCCGCTTTTGCACCGTGGACGAGGAGCAGTCGTAAAATCTCGAGCCTCCCATAGTATGATGCTGCGTGTAATGGGGTATAGTTGTCCTTGCGTTGTGCGTTCGCGTCCACGCCGCGCTCTAGTAATAGCTGTGCAATACGGACACCATCTTCTTGGGGCTCGTGTTTGCCGTCGGTCGCTGTGTGCAAGGGTGTCTCTCCGTAGTCAGTCTCCGCGTTAGCTTTTGCACCATGGTCGAGAAGTAGTCGTGCGATCTCGAGTCTCCCCCAAGAACATGCAGAATGCAAAGGTGTCCAGTTGTCTTTGGTAAGTGCGTTCACATCCGCGCCGCTCCCTGGGAATGTGTAAGTAACGCGATGTTTATTTTTAAGGGGAAATATGCACCTCTTAAGCCTAAACGCCAGGGAGTCTGGCTCCGGGAAATCTTTACGGTAGCATGTCCAAGAAGCGCTCGTACGATTTCCAGCTTCCCATAGCGGGATGCCACATGTAATGGCGTTTCTTGATTCTTGTTTTGAACGTTTGCGTCCCCGCCATGCTCCAGCAACAACTCTACAAGACGGACACCAGCTTCTTGAGATTCAAAGTTGCGTTGTGAAACTTGGTGCGTGTTCCTTCCCTGCTCGTGTTCCGCCTTCGCTGTTCCACAGTGATCGACAAGCACTCGTGCAATCTCGAGTCTCCTATCATAGGACGCAGCATGTAGCGAGGTCTGGTCGCTCTTGTCTTGAGCGATCGCATCTGTGCCGCGCTCCAATAATAGTTCTGTAACACAAGCACTATCATTTGGAGAATCATATTCGCCTCGTGACACAAGATGCAACGGGGTTTCCCCCTGGTCGTTTTTGGCGTTTACTTTCGCATCATGGTCGAGAAGTAGCCGTGCGATCTCGGGGTGCCCCCGGAAGCACGCAAAGTGTAGTGGGGTTTGCACGTTCAAGTCGACGGTGCGCTCTAGAAAAAGTGTGAGTACCAAGGTTGTGTTCTTGGGGGTAATATTTACCTTTTGGGCCGACATGCAATAGAGTACGGACCCTGTCATTCTTCAAAGTGGCGTGTCCAAGAAGTAGCTTTGCAATCTCGAGCTTCCCACACCAGGATGCTAAATGTAGTGGGGTTACGTGCTTCATATCTTGGGCGTTCACGTCTACATCGCGATCGAGTAAGAGCCGTGCAATACCGATGCCATTTACTTGAGATTCGTATTCGCCTTTCGACACTTGATGCAATGGGGTCTCACCCCGGTCGTTCTTCGCGCTCGCTTTGGCATCATGGTCGAGGAGCACGCGTGCGATTTCGAGCCTCCCATTATAGGACGCAGAATGTAACGGGGTGTCGTGGTCCATGTCTTGCGCGTCCACATCCACTCCGCTCTCCAGCAATAGCTGTGCAACGCGAACACCATCTTGCGAGCCGTGTTTGCTTCGTGATACCACATGCAAAGCAGTCTTGCCCAAGTGGTTCTTCGCATTCGATTTGACATCATGATTAAGCAGTACTTGTACCATGTCCGGCTTTCCATGGTATGATGCGGAATGTAACAGGATTGTCTCATACTTGTCTTGTACGTTCCCATCCACACCGCAGTCTAAGGAAATATGAGACCGCGAGACTGTTCTTGGGGGTAGTACTCACCTTCTATCCATAGCCAGAATGCAGTCTGATCCCGGTTGGTCTCCGGCCCATCGCCCCAGAGAACCTGCCGGATTTTCTCCTTTCCAAAGCAGCACGCCAGATCTGACGTGGATACGTGATACTTGTCCCGTGCATACGCTTCTGCGCCGTGCTCCAGCAATAGGCGTGCAACTCCAACGCCATCTTCTTGCGCGTTATGGTTGCCCCTCAAAACTATCTGCAATGGGTTCTCGCCCTGATCTCTCTCTACACCGGCGTTCGCGCCATGGTCGAGTAACACCCGTACTATCTTGGGCCGCTTATTGTAGATTGCTAAATGCAGTGGTGTGGCGTTATCTTTGTCTTTTTCGTTCACCTTCGCGCGGCGCTCCAGTAATAACTTGGCAATTTCAGGATCATCGTCTTCATTCTGGGAAGTCTCTCGTCTCGACAAAACGTGCAATGGGGCCTGGCCGTCATCGTTCTGCAAGTTAACGTCGGCCTGACGCTCAAGTAGCATACGGGTCAATGTGAGTTCTCCAATGTTTGCCGCTAGATGTAGTGGAGTCCAGAGATTGTCGCGCTGGGCATTCACATCCGCGCCATGTTCAAGTAGAAATTGCACCGTATTGATGGCCAATTTGTCATACCGATCTATTGTTTTGTGCAGCGCAGTCTGTTTTTTCTTGTCCCGAACATCAACATTTCCACCGTGCTCGAGAAGGAGCTCCGCCACCGGAAAATGATTTCTGGATAGTGCTGCGACCAGTGGAAACTCGTATAAGCCACCAATCGCGTTGACATGCTGTGGGTATTTGATGGCGATGTGTCGAGTTAGGCCAGGGAATCCAAGGAGTGCCGAATAGTACAATGGGCTTGGTATCTCCGACGGCAACTCCCTTCCTGACTCTGCATCTATGTCGTATAGACCTATCCACGCCGCAAAATGTGGCCTGTCCAGGTCAAAGAGGGGCTTCATTCCATCCTCCACACGCGAGGCGACGTCCTCGAACTGAGCATGCGCGATCCAATGTCGGGCCGCATATTCGGCCAGAGGGGGGCTCTTGACACCGTTATCGTCGTTACGGCCGTCCAAATGGAGAAGGAATCCGAGACAGACCTGGGCGAGGATGGTGTGGGCGGGTCTGGGAAGAATGTGATATGCAGTGAGGTGCCCGGACGCAGATGCGAGATGATTTGATGTCAGGAACTCTTTGACGGACAGGTGAGAGAATTGCACCACTCGAGAGCCCCGGTTGTTGACGACGGTGATTAGACTCGAACATATGGACAGCACAGCCTCCTCTTCGTCCTTCGGCCGCCAGTCCGCATGGAACTTCGGAATGCCTCCCTGCGCCGTATCAAAGTCAAAAGCAAGGATTTCGGCCAGCTCCTCGACACGGAGCGGCCGGACAGAAACCGCGAGGCAATGAAGGAGACGACGAGCGTGTTGTCGGTTGTTCTCGTTGATATCCTTCAACACGCGTTCGTAAGTCTCATCCAATGTCCTCGGTAACTTTTCGAGAATCGCTCGAACATCTGGTTGGACTGCGTGCCGCAACATCTCGAATTGACAGAATACCCATTGGAACCTGTACGATACACGATCAGAGAACTTATCGCTGAGCATGAAGAAACGCCTTTACATTCCGTCCGCTCGTTCAGAGAGCTCCTCGACAACCAGTTTCTTATCCTCATCTCCCCATTTCCTCATGCGCTCGTCCGAGGACACAACTGAGCTGACGTAGTTGGCAATAACAATCTTTTGTCTGGTCTCGTCGTGAAGCGAAATCGCATTGATGGCAATCGGCTTGAGTTTAGTTTGGATGTCGACCTCCGGGCGACTTGTAACACATATATGCAAATTCGGAAGTTGTAGGCGAACGAGGTCCATCACAAAGTTAAGAACTGCCTCTCGTGGAGTTGGCATCCCATGGTCGGGACACTCGTCGAGTGCATCTACAATGATGAAAATTGGGGTTTGAGCCGGGACTGTGAGCATCTCCTTTAGGCAGTCAATCAAGACCCCGTTGCTTGGTTGTTGCGCTCCCTTCCCGTGTGCCGTATAAAGACGGTAGACGATGTCGCAACAAGGCCTTGAATATGCAGAAAGCTGGACAAGGACGGAGGTTACAACGTCGCGGACATTTTGTTTTTCGTCGTCCCGAAAATCGAAGTAGAAATACGCCAACGTTGCCTTTCCGGCATCGCGTAATGCCATAATATGTTGAATGATTGCAGAACTTGTTGTCGTTGTCAACGTGAGTACTGTAACTAGCGAGAACGATCAGGAATTAACGAACCAAAGAATACTCTTCCCGGAGCCGGCTACACGGATAGGGAGACGATTAGGAGTTGAGCTGTGAAATATGACAAACAACGTACGTTTCCCGTGGACCCACAGGAGTGATCCGCTTGACATCCAGTCCATGAATACACTGGCCTCGAAGAACCATGTAGGAGGTACGTTATGATAGACATCGCACGCGGTGTTGTGGTTTGTTGACGGGTCTGGCGGAGAGAACCATTTTCGAACGTCCAGCTCCATTTGGTTTCCCGCGGCTGAGTTTCCGTAGACAATGGTTTAGCGTAAAGTGGGCAACTGGTCAGACGAACTACGCACCCTTCATAATCTGAGCTATGGCCATCCGGACCTCCTCCTGTATCAGGCCATCTAATCTCCTCAACGCGTCTTCAACGTCTGTCCTTCCCAACAGTCTCCTGAAATATATTTCTGATCAAATATGAGAGCGGTCAATTGAAGTATATCAACTTGACTTACTTGCTCGCTTTCGCCTCACCTCCTTCGTCGCGATGGCGAGGATAGAAAGTACCTCAGCCACGATCTTCACAAATACCTCCGCCATTTCGGTGGTCAATGAAATCTGAGTATAAACCCCAAGGCGCTTGAGGAAGCTCTCGATACGCTCAAAGAATTCGACGAGCGCATCGTGACTTGAGCTCACACCTTTGGCCGCCTATACAATGTCGGCATTAAGAGGGGTCCGTGAATAGCAGCAGAAAATATACGGACGGCAAGGAGGATACCGATCCCAGTAAAGATAACCCCTGCAGGGGGGAAAGGCTGCACAATACAGTTAGGGTGTCATCATGGACTGGATTTCAGGGACATACGATGTTGGCAACTCCGCCGAGGGTCTCAGAGAACGTGTATAGCACATCTACCACCGGACTGACCCACTTCATCAGCCTCTGATCGCCATCCCTAAACTGCTGAAACGCCTCGGCTTGGCCCTGAAATACGGCCAAGATTGCATCGACTGAGTCACATCGTTGCAGCTCAGTAGCCAGGGGATGGCTGAAAAGTTGTTTCCCAGTCTTCTTCTTGTACCCGCTCAAGGCAGCATCAAGGATTGATTTAAAGTCCGAGGTATACGTCTGTCCCGGGGTGGAGTTGGAGGAGGACATGGCGACTCCAAGGGCGCGTGGGACCGAAAATTCGTAAGAGTAGCGTCAGGCTGAAGCGCCGAGAGCCTGTCCAGTATTTGGTCATATTTTGGTCCGTTAGATCCGCCAGATAGGTCATCCAGATTTATCCTCGCTCAAACATGCCTGGCGGCGAAAAAGCGGCGAAAAAATGACGAAGAGCCACGAAGAATCCGACTCGAGGTTATCCCAAAAATCGATGTTGACGTCTCAAATTTGACACCGCTATTGCCTGAAGTTATTTCAAAATAAGTGAGTACGGATCGCGTTCGTATGTTCTCAGGGCTATCCTCAGGCAACTATCAATCTTGGTGCGTGTGCGCTCGCAATATCCACCGGACAGATCTGCTTACACGTCTCGTACGGACACAGGTACCGTCGGACATGTTGCACATGGTAAATCGACGGTCGTAATGGCTATCTCAGGTGTCATGACGGTTCGTTTCAAGAACGAACTTATTCGGAATATCACTACTGAATTGGGGTATGCAAAAGCGAAGGTGCGTGAGGCGCTCCCCCTTCGTTCGTTGTTCTCTTCCCAAGTACTATGGCGGAATCGTTCCAATTCCTGTACAGCTTAACCACAACATCGATGCGGTGAATTAAAGCGTATCGGATCCCAATTCGGGACTTCACCTCGGACCTGCGACTGATCATGATCGCCTCTGCGGGCGGAGAGACGAACAGGCTACAATTCGCGGAGCCCGGCGGACTGATGGGGGGCGGGACGAAGACCGGCCCAATGCTGTGCCGCGCAGACTGGGTCGTCGCAGGTGTTCGGCGCCGTGGGCAAGCTCCCGCAAATATTCACCGGTGCGCGCGTGCGGCGCGTCCCTCCTGACGTTGGCCAATCACGGCGCCAGATCGAAGTATCGAAGTATCGAAGGTGGTCAAGGGCAAGCTGCTCCTGATCAACATCGGCTCGACGTCGACCAGCTCCCACGTGCTTCGGTCTGGCGCGAACTTGGCGAAGATCCATCCGACGTTGCCTGCGTGGACGGAGATCTGGGAGAAAGTTGCTCTTCTCCACGTCCATTAACTTTCCTTCGTTCGCGCTGGGCCGTGCGGTTTGCGTCAGTTGGGGAAATTACAGCGCGCAACGTGGGACTATATTAGGCGCCGACTAGCAAATATTATATTATTCCAGAGTGAATTTTTATTACTCCCTTTCTCGTTTTACGTGCGCGAGAATCGAACTCACACCCCAATCCCGTTTCCCGAGACGGGAGATCGATAAAATAAAAGGCACTAAGGGTGGCGATAATAAGCTTAGAGGGGAGGTGCATCGGGTGGCGAGCCCAATGACACGACGTGCACGACGGAGGATTAGACCCTTCGACGTGGGCGAAGCCTGTTCCTGCCAACGTTGAAGGGTGATCGACCTTGGAGGGTGCCACATCCGCAGAGAGACATGCCATACCAAAGTGCGTTCCAGGCTGGGCGACGGCAAACTCGGAACAGAATACCGGAATTGCAATTCGAAGAGCGGATGGTAGCGACGTAGGTGGAAGTCAAGCGAGAGGCGATCTAGTAAAAAAGTCACCAATGATGTTCTCCGTCGCTCATCGGGCATGGGAATGGACGGACGGATAAATGGAAAAGCGTGGACAGATAGGATCCTCACTCAAGCACTTTGACGAAATTGGCGGAGTCAGGACGGAATGAGCTGGGTGTTTGAGCTTTCACGTCAAAAGCATTGCTGAAATGCGTGAGGAACTGGAAGACGTGACGTGACGCTTGGAATGGAGGAAGGTATGTTGGTTCCGTTGGTCGGATGCGGCTGCGTTCTGGGAATAGAAAGATGCTAATGCTTTCCACCGGAGTGGGTCCGTATGGATGAGCAGATGACACATGAGAGTGGATGTGGAGAGGGGGAGGGATAAATGGAGCGTTCGCATTTCGAGGTAGAGACAGTCCATACCAGAGGGCGGGTCCCAAATAAAAAAAAGGAGCAGCGACCAAATGTTGCAGCAGATGACCGGAACAGGGCGGCAGACTCACCGACGTGTCCTGGGTTAAGGGGGATTGGCAGCAACATTGAATATTGAGCACCCGAATGACGTCTGTGGTTTGGGAGGGGGTCAGGGCAGCATCGGATGCGGCTGCGCCAGGGAGCAAGTGATTGATAACTTAAAGCTCATGCCAGTGGAAGCGTGATGTTATCAGAGCGGGCAAGACGAAGATGAGTGCATGCATGCGGCACGCTACGGTGGCCTCGGCAGTTGCCAGTGTTACGTCCAGACCGGCCCGTGCGACAGATGCCCAACTGTGCCGACGATCGAGAGTCGATCAGCAAGTCGATCAGAGTCATCCCTGAAACCAATATTGCCTTTTGAGTGATGACCACTTTCAAAGAAGCTTTGGTATGTGGATATTACTTATGATGGCATCTATTGCCCGCATTGATTTGGTCCTCGACGATAGTGGGCAACTGGACGTGACGAGACAGTTGAAGTGAACCAACGGGCTCTTATTGACAAGGTCCTGGCACGATATTCTGGTGAATTTACGGGTTAGTTCCTTTCCCAAGTGCTATGACGATTGGGTTGGACATGATTTCGACGAAATACAGTGTTTCGTGAGCTTCTGCAGAACTCGGATGATGCTGGCGCCCATTCAGTGGAAATTCGTTTCGAAACCGAGAGTTATTTATTCCGAGAGAAACCGAGTGATATCGAGGCAGATATATCCCAAGAAAATCTCCCAAACCTGAAAACAACTGTGGTTCGTGGTTTTGTTATCTTGACCTTGACTGACCAGCACACTTTGATCTGACTACTCGCCGATCTCGTCCTTGGTCTCATCACTTATACAGGTCCACCAATGGACAGTCAAAAATAACGGCATGAAACTTAGAGATGAGGATTGGAATCGGCTTAAGAAGATCGGTGCGTGAGACCTTGAAGTCATTGGTATCGTCGCCTTATATATCCTTAGCCGAGGGTAATCCCGATGAGGAGAAGATCGGCGCCTTCGGTGTAGGTGGGTGGAATCGTTGTTCGAATCGTTTTTTGCAGCCAAATAGGGGTTTCAATCCCACAGGGTTTTATAGCTTATTTTCGGTCACCGAGGAGCCGTGGGTCACTTCGGGAGGTGAGCTAGACTTGTTTTTGGCGGGATCACACCGACTACATTGTGCACCAGGTCAATGGATGAATTTTTATTGGAAGGACAAAAAAAACCAAGCTAGTCCTTCGTTTCATATCATTCTGACACTCACGCTAACATGTTCATCCTAGCTATACGCCCGCCGCGGCGATCTGCCGGCTCCGCCAGACGGAACTGTCGATCCATGGACTACTTTTCAAATGACACTGAGGGAACCTGGCCCAATGCCGCCTGCCTTAGAGTTCACTCGCTTCCTGGTTTCTTCGATCACGTTCATGGCGCACCTTTCTGAGGTCAGCGTATACTTCGATGACAAGCCATTGGTCCGGCTGTCCAAACATGGCGGTAGGCCAAGAGAAGTTCCTATGCTAGAGGGACTCGATAACAAAACCCCCGATGGTATGATGACTGTTAGATCAGTCCAGACTGTCCGTGAGTTAGATTGCGACACGGTATCCGCGTGGGCTCTTCTATATTTTCGTCAGGGCTTCACATCGAGGCCGAAGTTGCACGATCTGTATACACTATTGGGCCGGAGAAGCATTTGGCTCACAGAACGGATACACTGAAGGCAGTTTCCCGCAAAGGCGGCGGGTTCTTCTCGTCACTCTTCTCTAGTAGACCTTCCTCTCCACGGAGATCAACGCCGACGCCTGCTGCACCCGAGGAGCCTATCAATCTATTGGGGGCATCTCCATCGAGCGTTGTCTTTACGATCTTTACTGCTAATGTCGACGTCCGGCTCGATAAGAATATGACTGCAGAACTGTTGCGAGCAACGAAGAAGAACCCTCCTAGCCGCTTACGCTACGAGCTGACATATGTAGGGACCTTCGTTCTGATACCTCCGTTTTAATTTGGTTCTGACATTTAACTAGATGGAAAAAGACGAATATGATTCAAGCGTTAAGGCGGAGGAGAGAGCGGCTTGTCCCGCTGGGAGTGTGTTTCAAGGGCTTCGGGCTGATCTTGAAGGGCAAGTGGCATCATTCGGAATTGGTGCTACATTGACATGTTACACAGGACTGGTTCTACTCGTGTGTTTATCGTAAGTGTTAAGTGCCTCAATGACGCGAGAATGTTTATTCTCTATAGGGACATTCGACTGGGCAAACCACGGGTATCGGGGGGCATATGGCCACACGATTTATTCCCACTGTGGAACGCGAGTCTATTGATCTAGTGTATGTCCCCATTTAATTCCTTGATAAAGAACTTGATACGTTCTAGTGATCGCAATGTGGCAGGTACACACTTTCTCTCCCCCGTATGCTGTTTCTTATCCCCCGGCGCAGTTTGGAATAAGGGTCTCCTTCACGTGGGCGGTTTCCTCGCACGCTTTGCATACGAACAAGAAATGGAGACGATAAAGAAGCTTTGGGATGGGGCAGCAGCCGCGGACGGCCCAGGTGGACTCCCTGGTGCGGGACTTCAAGCCGGGTTACGAGCACGCACACTCCACGCTCTCAAATTCTTCACGTTCCGTCCTTCTACGCCATCCCCTGTGGTATCTGCCTCCATGCAAGCCGCCTTCTTTAGCTGTGCAACCGCACGTCCATTCTCGATCATCTCCTCTGAGGGTGTCCGTAGTTCCAGTCTGGTCTACGTCCCTGATCCCAATTTCTCCGGTTTCCTCAAGCGTCTACCCGTGATTTCCGAGGACATCGTCAACGGCGCAAATATTATGATCGCCGCTCTCCGCGCCAGAAATATGATCAAGACTATAACATTTGAGGACGTGCTCAACGAACTTCGCTCAAGACTCCTTTCCGAAACGGAAACGGTGGCATGTCTCAAGTGGTGGATCGGTTTCGATAAACAAGGAAAAGACCTCAACAAGCCTCTTCAAGGGCGATCGCAGCTGTTAGACGCACTCGTGGTATCAATAAATGGGCCACCTGAGAGAATCATGAAGCTTTCAGACGCACGATATTTCTTGAACTCTACGGTTGGTGGAGAGATTCCAACTGACGGGCCCCTGCCAAGCGCGCTACTCCCTACAGGCGTTACCGTGTCATTTGACCCAGATGTTCTGAGGACCGTCTTTCCTTGGAAGCAGTTGACCATCATTGAGTGGCTGAGGCACATCACTGACCCGGAGGTGGCTGCTCTCAACACAGAGTTCGACATTACGCTCTCCGCTTCTTGGGCAGGACGTGTCCTGTCGGTGCTTGCCAGAGCTTGGCCATCTCTGCCTGAAAGCGCCAAAGAAGATATTATCAAAATTTTGAGTCCAATCCCTTGTGTTCCAACATCTGCCGGACAGAAGGTACCAGACCAAGCCTACTTTGCTAGCGTAGACTTGTTCCAAGATCTCCCCACTGTCACCGTGCCCTCTGATGCCAGTATCGAAAAGTCACTAGAAACAGTGCTGCAGTCACTTGGCGTACGCAAGCACGCGGAATTGCAGATTGTTTTCGACAGGTCCGTCTTGTTTCTTTCTCGAGTCCGACCAAGAGTCCGACGCTCTAATCTGAATTTCCAGAATGATAAATAACGGCGAATGGACAACTCTCGATTTTGTCAAGTACCTTGTGTCTATTCGATCAGATCTGACAGCACAAGGGCTTGAATATTTGCATAACATAACTGCATTTCCGAAAGAAGGCACGGACAAGGAACCATCAGAGCCCACGACTAGTGACGAAGTCCAGCTCCAACGATACAAGGCTATGGATCTCTACGAACCAGTTGATATCTTTCGTGAGCTTGGCTTGCCTATCATCGACTGGGGTGTCGATAATAGATGGGAAACGTCGTCTAGCGAAGGCGAGTCATTGCAGTAGATCTATGATAATTTCGGTGAATTACTGATTGAACAGCTAAGTTCCTTTTTTCTCTGGGCTTGAGAGACTCTCCCCCCCTGTCGGAACTTCTCAACCTTACCGCCTCTGACAATCAAATCGTGCGTGAGAATGCGCTGGCCTTCTTCTTGAGCAACTTATCCCTCAAATATTCCAATTATGACCCAAATAATTACCGAGATCTTGCCTTCGTTCCCGCAGTCCGTGGGTCGGAGAAATTATTAGCAAAACCATTTGAAGTAAGAAGTTCGCTCATTCCAGCCTTACCTCACCTAGATGACTCTGGACAGCTGTACGCCAGCCCCGAATGGGCGACGCTGGGTTTCCTTGTGGTTGATCCTCTGCTCCAAGACGGTGCAGCCAGCAAACTCAAACTCAACAGCCATCCCCCAACACCCGAGATTGTGACACTCTTGGAGGGATCTCCGCCAATAGATGAGACAAAAGCGCGCCAGTGGTTCGAGGTATTATCGGACTTTGTTCCAGGTAGCGTCTCTCAACCGTCGACTTGAAACTACATCACCCTTGACGTCACCTATTGTGCTTGTAGAATTCTCTCCGACAGAGTTACGGAAACTGTCAAAGACACCGTTCGTTCCCGTAAAGTCTACGGGAGGCGAAGGTGTGATTCAGGGGTTGTCACCTGCTCAGTGTTACTTTGCCAGGATAGGGGTCGCAGAGCTGCATGCGAAGCTCTTTTCTTTCGTTGATTTTGGCTCGCGTGCCAACATATTCCTAGCAGCCTGTGGTATCAAGGACGAGCCATCCGTAGAGGAAATCGCGCAGATCTTGCTAGCGGACCCAAGGCAATTCTACAAGCTTGCAAATGGTTACGAAAAGTAGGTGCGGATTGATTTTTTGAAACGCTGTTCAAGATGACTTCGATTAGCTACCTTGTGGAGCTCCGCAACATCGCGGTACATAGGCGGCTCCTTGCAAGGGAAACGGTTGACCGCATGAAGCACTCAAAGGTGCTTTTTGGATCGCGGCGAAAGAGAAGCGGCGCTAGATCCTTTAATGAGGACGACGAAGATTACTGGGTCCTTCAAGACGACCTGCTTCAGCCCAATGAAGTGGCTGTCGCGGATGATACCAACGCATATCAGCTCTTCGGTGATCGGGTCTTCTGTGCACCGCAAGAAGATAACTTAGAAGGTACTAATTTAATTGTTCTGCCTTAAGCTGTTCGCTCATCTATCTTCAGAGCTATACCTCTTCTTGGGTTCCCCGCGTTTGACTTCCTTGATCAGGGAGGATTGCAAAACAACAGTTGAGATTCCTTCCTCAACAATCGGGCCCGAAACTAGACGTTTGATCTTGGAGCGGCTTCCCCTTTTCTTTCACGAGCACCCACAGTCTCGCACCAAAGTCTCCTTTCATTGGCTGAATGAGGATACGAATTTCACAGTAAAAGTATTTGAAAGTATACAGCTTACCAAGTCCATGCAGCATGGTGACGTCCGCCACTTTGAGACGCACGAAGCGTCCGCAGTCGTTAAAAGGGATGGCCAGGGTCCGATTGAGCTCTTACTTGCCGGAAACACACCAGTGGACATGTATGAGTAAGTGTCCGTTCTCTTAGATGGGTGGTCGGGTTTACTTGACGCTTTTAGGGCTTCTACTTCTTTGTATCGTTTTATCCTCGAGTCGCCCAGGACCAGCGATACCCTCTTATTCATTACAATCCTTTCGACAGAAGTCAAGACCCTCAGACGATGGGGTTATGACGGTACCCCCTTGTTAGAGCGTTTCGTATTATTCGGTTCACTGATTGGATTACTTTTTTCCCACTAGTCGATAGGATTTTGTGCCGGCAGAAGGCCAAACGCGAAGCAGCCAAAAGAACACAAGAAACGTCAAATGCACTATGCAGTCCTAATGCTAGCGGCCCCAGCATCACTCCGCTGAGTACCATTGGTGTGTTCTGCGAATCCGACGCGCCAGAATGCTATCTCATTCTCCATTCCATCCTAGGTCACAATATAGAGATGGCGATGGGAGCGTGCGCGCCTGTGGGGAGCGATTTACCGAGGATCCGCAAGGAAATACAAACAGTGAGAGAGTCGATGCACGCGGGCTGCTGCGATGTGTCCGACCGGGCTAAATTAAACCCCGTCGGTATGTCACCAGTCCCGCTGCACGAGGCCTTCCTGCTTACCATTATGGAATTTGGTAGGTAGTATAGGTGGCGTGAAAGTCTTCGCTGCGGAAGGTGTGATTCCTTCACTGGAAACTACTACCGTGGTACTGTCAATGACCGCGAGATTCCTCTAGACCTTCCTGAGAGCAAGTCGCTCGTTGGACGCAAACATGACGTGCTCACCCGCTTCCTCCTTGTGCTCGATCCCCTCGTAGAAATATATAAGATCCCGAAGTCTAGCCTGCATATTTTCGCAGAGAATGAAGGGCTCGTTGCTTTTAATAGAAATGGAAGCTTATTCATGAATTTACGGTATTTTGAGGCCTGGCGTACGTACAACTTTTTCACGCCTGCCCGACCGACATTCACAGCTCACCCATTCTAGACGACCGTGATGTCCAGCGGGGTGATTTGAGCAACGCTTACATTTCCTGGTATGGTCCGCCATACTTCAGCTTAGAGCTCGGCTAATACCTCCTCAACAGGTACCTCACTCTTGCTCACGAGATCGCCCACAATCTTGTCCGTACTCATGACTCTGAACACGAGTTTTACTTCTCAGCTATATGCGGGACATACCTTGTTTCCCTAAGCAAATTATTACGTTAACACCCCATTAGATGACTTGTTGCCTAGACCTCCTCCCGGTTCTATATTCCAAGTTGCAGACTTTCCTAGGTACTGGAGGTTCTGGTAAGGTAAAATCGAGCACGCCTGCCAGTGATAGAGTCCTGAACTTTCGACCGATATCCCGCCATCTCCATTCACAAGGGCGGGGCCGGCGTGGTGAGTCTGGTGACCGCATGATCCTATGAAACGAATGGCGCTCCGAGTCAGACGACTCGGAGGAATGAACGACAAAAGACAATCTGTCAAAAGTATTGCAACGTAGCAGGTTAAGGGGATCGGCTGGCACACCAAATGCAGCGTAAACGAATAGGCACACTACGCATCCTTAAGTACATCGTGAAGACTTCGTAAATACACGTGAAACAATGTGACATGTGTGGACACCCACACAGTTTGTACAGACCTCGCTCGCGTGCGTTTATACACTTGTTTACACACTTACTTTTAAATACTCACTTAATCATTATTCCTGAGCGTCCATACCTCTAACGCTTCCCGCATCTAGTCTCGAAAAAAACTATACCATTTGATGCAATGATTCGATGCACAACTTTGCTGCTATCGGATCTTCGGATGGCAGAGGGGTCCCACACCACAGCGATCAGCAAGGCGATAAGACCTTGCTGATGGGGCGGTCCGGGAAAATGCAGCCGGGCCGGTTTTCCCGATTTGGCTCTGTGTGGGAGCGCAGTGCCAATGCTGGCTAGTAGCTGGCTACTTAAAGCCGAGCAGGAAGCTTCCCTCCTCCCCACTCGCGTTCACTCATATTGCAACCAGTCTACCAGGGGTCGCGCCGCGCCGTGCCATGTTATTTGCCGACTTCCATGGTAAGACTGGTAGGCTCCCTAAACTTGAATGGACTCGGAAGGCGCAGCGGTCGGGGTAGCCCCCTGACGAGAACTTTCACAGGTTCGGAACCGCTACTGACTGCCTGGCCTTGCCCGCTCCTGGCCCGGGGCATACTGTACTGACCCTTATCCTCGGAGACGGGTGGCAGAAGGATGTACCATGTGGCCCTGGGTCCGACAGCCCGAGTGCCCCTCGCACAAAGACATTGCCTCTGCCCTAGCTGGCAGAGGCCGCGCATTTTTATGGTGATTCAAACATCATAATTGCGTAGCCGTACAGTAGGAATTGAGAGAAATAAATTATGCTAGCATACCGGCGGCCGGCCAGGCCGGCCCCCATCAAAACTTGCCGTTTTTGGAAGAAAGAAAAACCTGCCCGCACCCTATTTTCCGCAAACAACTGTAAGCTAGCTATCTAGTTATCTCTTGAAAAAATTGGCCCTACTCAAGCTCGACCTCGGTCTCTCAGTCCGCGCATTAACAATCACGCGATGCTCGAAAAGAAGTTGGGCGAGCTTGGGCCTCCTACTGCGGGATACCAGATCAAGTGGGGTTTTACCAGATCCAGACATGGTGTTCGCGTCTGCCCCGTGCTTCAATAATGCCCTTGCAACGTCGACGCCGGATTCTTCATATTCGTATTCGCCTTTTGATACGTCGTGCAATGGCGTTTCGCCCCAGTCGTCCACAGCATCCGCAGTTGCGCCATGATCGAGAAGCAGCTGTACGATCTCGAGCCTTCCATTGTACGATGCGAAGTGTAACGGCGTCCCCTTGTTCTTGGTTTGTCCGTTCACATACCCACCACGCTCCAATAATAGCCGTACGAGACCAATGCCGGCTTCTTTAGAGTTGTACATGCTGGATGACACGTAGTGCAACGGGGTTCGGCCCAAGTCGTCCACAGCATCCACTTTTGCACCATGGTCAAGAAGTAGTTGTGCGATCTCGAGACTCCCATTGTAGGACGCGGAGTGTAATGGTGTCCGCTGTTCCCTGTTTTGTCCGTTCACATCCCCGCCACGCTCTAATAATAGCTGTGCAAGACCAACACCGGCTTCTTCAGAGTCATAGTTGCTTTGTGATATGTTGTGCAATGGGGTATTGCTCAAGTCGTCCGCAGCACCCACTTTTGCACCATGGTCAAGAAGCAGCCGCGCGACCTCAAGCTTCCCATTTTTGGATGCGAGATGTAATGGCGTCTGCTGTTTCTTGCTTTGTCTGTTCACGTCCCCTCCGTGTTCCAATAAAAGCCGTGTAAGACCAATTTCGGCATCTTCAGAGCCGTATTTGCCTTGTGACACGTCGTGCAATGGAGTTTCGCCCAAGCCATCCACAGCGTCCACTTTTGCACCCTGGCTGAGAAGTAGGCGTGCAATCTCGAGTTTTCCATTGAAGGATGCGACGTGTAACGGCGTCCGCTGTTCCTTGCTTTGTTCGTTCGCATCCCCGCCATGCTCTAATAATAGCCGTGCAAGACAGATTCCGGCTTCTTCAGAGTCATATTTGCCTTGAGATACGTTGTGCAACGGAGTGTCGCCCAAGTCGTCCGTAGTATCCACTTTTGCACCGTAGTCAAGAAGCAACTGTGCGATCTCGAGCCTCCGATTATAGGATGCGACATGTAATGGTGTCTTCTGCCTCTTGCTTTGTCCATTCACATCCCCACCACACTCCAGTAATAGCCGTGCAACTTGGACACCATCCTCGGGTTTGAATTCGCCGCACGACACAAAGTGCAGTGGGGTGTAGCCGAAGTTGTTCACAGTATCCGCTTTTGCACCACGGTTGAGGAGCAGTCGTACGATTTCGAGCTTCCCATAGTATGATGCAGCGTGTAACGGTGTACAGTTGTCGTTGCGTCGTGCATTCGCATCCACTCCGTGACCCAATAAGAGCTGTGCAGTACGGACACCATCTTCTTGGAAGTCGTTGCCATTGGTCACGGCGTGCAAGGGTGTCTCTCCGTAATCAGTATCCGCGTTCGCTTTTGCACCATAGTCGAGAAGCAGTCGTGCAATCTCAAGCCTCCCCCAATAGGATGCAGAATGCAAAGGGGTCCAGTTATTTTTGGCAAGTGCGTTCACATCCGTGCCGCTCCCTAGATATGTGTGAGCAACACGGTGTCTAGTATTGTCAAGAAGCACTATGCACCTTTTAAGCTTAAACGCCAGTGAGTCTGGCTCCGGAAATTCTTCACTGCACCATGTCCAAGAAGCGCTCGTACGATCTCTAGCCTCCCACAGCGGGATGCCACGTGTAGTGGAGTTTCCTGATTCTTGTTTTGAGCGTTTGCGTCCCCACCATGCTCCAACAATAGCTCTACAATACGAACACCAGCTTCTTGAGATCCAAAGTTTCCTTGCGACACTTCAAGTTGGTGCAATGGGGTCTTTCCCTTCCCATGTTCTGCCTTCGCCGTTCCACGGAGATCGAGAAGTACCTGTGCAGTCTCATGCTTCCTATCGCAGGACGCAGCATGTAATGGCGCCCAGTCGCTCTTATCTTGAGTGTTCATATCTACGGCACGCTCCAATGATAAACGAACGTCACTGGCACCATTTGGAGACTCGTATTCCCCTCGTGACACAAGGTGCAACGGGGTTTCCCCCTGATTATTTTCCGCGCTCACTTTCGCACCATGTTTGAGAAGTAGCCGTACGATCTCGGGCTGCCTCCGGAAGCATGCAAAGTGTAGCGGTGTTTCTTGGTCCTTTCGTTGCACGTTCAAGCTCTCGGTGCGCTCTAGAAAAAGTCTGAGTACTAAGGTCGTGTTCGTGGGCGTAATATTCACCTCTCGAGCTGACATGCAATAGGGTACGGACCCTGTCGTTCTTCGAATGTGGCGTGTTCAAGAAGTAGTCGTGCAATTTCGAGCTTCCCACACCAGGATGCTAAATGTAGCGGGGTTACGCCATCCATATCTTGAGCGTTCACGTCCACGCCGCGATCTAGTAAGAGCTGCGCAATACCGACGCCATTTGCTTGAGGTTCATATCCGCCTTGCGACACTTGGTGCAGCGGGGTCTCACCCCAGTCGTTCTTCTCGCTCGCATTTGCACCGTGGTCTAGGAGCACACGTACGATCTCGAGCCTCCCACTGGAGGATGCATAATGTAACGGGGTGCTGTGGTCCTTGTCTTCCGCGTTCGCATCCGCTTCGTGCTCCAGTAATAACTGTGCAACTCGAACACCATCTTGCGAGTCATATTTACCTCGTGACACCACATGTAATGCAGTCTCACCCCGGTGGTTCTGTGTATTCGATTTGACACCTCGATTAAGCAGTATTTGGGCCATCTCTAGCCTTCCATGGTATGATGCGGAATGTAACAGGATTGTCTCATATTTGTCTTGTACGTTCCCATCCACGCCGCACTCTAGGGAGAATGTGACACTCTCGAACTGTGCTCTTGGGAGTAATACTCACCTTCTATCCATAGTCGGAATGCGGTCTCATCCTGGTTGTTCTCTGGTTTGAAGTCTTTCCCATCTCGAAGGAGCACCTGCCCGATGTTCTTCCCAAAGTAGCACGCCAAATCTGACGTGGATACGTGATACTTGTCTCGTGCATACGCTTCTGCGCCACGCTCCAGTAATAGCCGTGCAACGCCGGTGGCATCGTCTTGCGCGTTGTGGTTGCCCCTCAAAACCATCTGCAATGGCGTCTCGCCCTGGTCTTTCTCTGCGTCGGCGTTTGCGCCATGGTCGAGTAGCACCTTTATGATCTTGAACCTCTTATTGTAGGATGCCAAATGCAGTGGTGTTGCGTTATTCTTGTCTTTCTCGTTCGCGTTCGCGCCCCGCTCTAGTAATAACTTGGCAATATCAGAACAATTGTCTTCATCCTGAGGAGTCTTCCGTCTCGATAACAGGTGCAAGGGAGCCTGGCCGTCATCGTTCCGCGAATTGACGTCGGCTCGATGCCCAAGTAACACCTGAGCAACCAAGAGCTCTCCGGTGTCCACTGCTAGGTGTAGTGGAGTCCAGAGATCGTCGCGCCGGGCGTTCACATCCGCGCCACGTTTGAGTAGAAACTGCACCGCGTCGATAGCCGCTTTGTTGTGCCGATCTATTGTTCTGTGCAGCACAGTCTGCTTTCTTGTGTCCCGGACATCAACGCTCCCACCGTGCTCGAGCAGGAGCTCCGCCACCGGCACGTGATTTCTGCATAATGCTGCAACCAGCGGAAACCCGTAAGATCCACCGATAGCGTTTACGTGCTGTGGGTGTTTGATGGCAAGGTGTCGAACTAGGTCATGAAATCCACAGAGTGCCGAATAGTACAATACACTTGGTATCACCAGCGGCGATTTCCCGCCTGACTCTGCATCGACGTCGTATAGCCCTATCCACGCCATAAAATGTGGTTTATCGAGGTCAAAAAGGGACTTCATTCCGTCCTCCACGCGTGGAGCAACGTCCTCGTATTGCGCATGAGCGACCCAGTGCCGAGCTGCATACTCAGCCAAAGGGGAGCTATTGGTACTATTATTGTCGTTGCGATCATCCAATTGGAGAAGAAATCCGAGACAGACCTGCGCGAGGATGGTGTGCGCGGGTTTGGGAAGAATGTGATATGAGGCGAGGAGTCCAGTTGAAGATGCGAGATGATCAGATGTCAAGAACTCTTTGACGGACAAGTGAGAGAATTGCACCACCCGTGAGCCCCGGTTGTCGACGATGGCAACTAGACTCGAACATATGGATAGCACAGCCTTCTCTTGGTCCTTCGGCCGTCGGTCCGCATGGAACTTCGGAATGCCTCCCTGGGCCGTGTCAAAGTCAAAAGTGAGGACTTCGGCCAGCTCCTCGACGTGAAGAGGCCGGACGGCAACCGCGAGGCAGTGAAGGAGACGACGAGCGTGCTCTCGGTTGTTCTCGTTGATACCCTTCAACACGCGCTCGTAGGTCTCATCCAATGTCTTCGGTAACTTGTTGAGAATGGCTCTAACATCTGGTTGGACTGCGTGCCGCAGCATCTCAAGTTGACAGAATACCCATTGGAACCTGTATTATACATGATTAGATAATTTTTCGCTGGGCGTGAAGGAACACCCTTACATTCCGTCCGCTCGTTCAGAGAGCTCCTCGACAACCAGTTTCTTATCCTCGTCCCGCCATTGCTTCATCTGCTCATCTGAGGACACAACAGAGCTGACGTAGTTGGTAATAACGATCTTTTGTCTGGTCTCGTCGTGGAGTGAGATCGCGCTAACGGCCAATGGCTCGAGCTTGGTTTGAATGTCGATCTCCGGGCGACTCGTAACACATATATGCAAATTTGGAAGTTGTAGGTGAACGAGGTCCATCACAAAGTTAAGGACTGCCTCTCGTGGAGTTGGCATCCCATAGTCGGGACACTCGTCGAGCGCATCCATAATGATGAAAATGGGGTGTTGATCTGAGACTGTGAGCATCTCCTTTAGACGGTCAACCAAGATCATATCGCTTGGCTGTTGCGCTCCCTTCCCGTATGCCAAATAGAGACGGTAGATGATATGGCAACAAGGCTTTGAGTATGCGGAGAGCTGGACTAGGAGAGAGGTAACGATGTCGCGGACGTTTTGTTTTTCGTCGCCCCGAAAATCGAAGTAGAAATACGCCAACGTTGCCCTTCCCGCGTCGCGTAATGTCATGATGTGTTGTATGATCGCAGAACTTGCAATCAACGTGAGCACTGTAACCGGTAACAATATTCAGGAAATGACAAACCAAAGGATGCTCTTCCCCGACCCCGCTGTGCAAATAGGAAGACGGTTAGGAGTTGAGCTGGGAAATATGATAGGGACGTACGTTTTCCGTGGACCCACAAGAGGGACCCATTTGACATCCAGTCCTTGAATACCACGGCATCGAAGAACCACGTGGGCGGTACATTATGGTAGACACCGCACGCGGTATTGTGGTTTGTCGATGGGTCCGGAGGAGAGAACCATTTCCGAACCTCCAGTTCTATCTGGTTCCCTGCAGCCGGGTTTCAGGGTTCACAATGCAGGTGATGGAAGTAACAGATCACGAACACTTTATTTCGTCTATGCTGTCGTTGGCTTTCTTGGCATCTGGGCGGACAATGGTTGAACGTAAAGTGGGTAACTGGTTGCATGTGCTGCGCACCGCCTTTGAGGTCGTAAGTGGCCTTCATAGTCTGAGCTATGGCCATCCGGACCTCCTCCTGTATCAGGTTATCTAATCTCCTTAATGCGTCTTCAATATCTGTCCTTCCCAGCAGTTTCCTGAAATATATTTCTGATCAAATATGGAGCGGTCAAAAGTGAATTATATTTCACAGAAAAAACTTACTCGTTCGCTTTCGCTTGACCTCCTTCGTCGCGATGGAGACGATAGAGAGTACCTCAGCCACGATCTTCACAAATACCTCCGCCATTTCGTCGGTCAACGAAATCTGAGTATAAACGCCAAGGCGTTTGAAGAAGCTCTGGACACGCTCAAAGAGTTCGACGAGGGCATCGTGGCTCGCTCTAACATCCTTTGCTGCCTATACAACATCGGTGTTAGGAGTGGCCCATGAATAAGCGGCAGCGAAGATACGGACAGCAAGGAGGACACCAATTCCAACAAAGATGACTTTTGCAGGAGGGAACGCCTGTACAATTATGTCAGAATGCACTTCAAGTCGCCATGCATTCAATCCCTGAGACGTACGAAGGCAACACCCTCGCTAAGTGTCCCAGAAAACGTGAAGAGGACATCGACCATTGGACTGATCCATTTCATCAACATCTGGTCACCATCCCTAAACTGCTGAAAAGCCTCGGCTTGTCCTTGAAATATGGCTAAGATGACATCGACAGAGTCACAGTGTTGCAGCTCAGTAGCGAGGGGATGGTCGAGAAGTTCTTTCCCAGTCTTCTTCTTGTATTCGCACAAGGCGGCATCAAGGATTGACCCGAAGTCCGAGGACGGGGTAGATTTCTGTCCCGGAGTCACGGTGGAGGAAGACATGGTGCTTGCAAGGGTGCGTAGGACGGTAAGGTAGTGATGATATCAGAATGGCAAGCGGGAAACACGAGGCCTTGTAGTATGGGCGGAGTCATGCTGGCCTTGATGCTGACTGTCTAAGCCTGCACTCGTGTTTTTTTCTTTTCAAATCCATTACAGTGCATCTTGGGGTACAGAACCCTATGTAACACTTACAACACGATTTCCACCATTCTACACCGTGAATTAGAGTGTACATAAATCTCTCAGGATCAAGTCGTCAAGCGCGTCAAGTATTTGGTCATATTTTGGTCCGTTAGATCCGCCAGATAGAGTCATCCTGATTTATCGCGTTCGACCTCAATCAACATGCCCGGCGACGAAAAACTGACGAAGAGCCACGATGAATCCGACTCGGACTCGGACGACGAACCCGAGGTTATCCCAAAAATCGACATCGACGTTTCAAATCTGACACCGCTATCGCCTGAAGTTATTTCTAAACAAGTGAGTACTACGGATCGCGTTCGTATCTTCTCTCTCGTTCTCAGAGTTATTCTCAGGCAACGATCAATCTCGGTGCGTGTGCGCTCGCAAATATCCACCGGGCAGATCTGCTTACACGTCTCGCGCGGACGCAGGGACCATCGGACATGTCGCGCACGGCAAATCGACGGTCGTGAAGGCCATCTCAGGCGTCATGACCGTCCGATTCAAGAACGAGCTCGTCCGGAACATCACCATCAAGCTGGGGTATGCCAACGCGAAGGTGCGTCGAGCGCTGGCGATGCTGCAGTTGTAAAACCATATCGTGCGACAGATATACAAATGCGAGAACGACGCCTGTCCCCGGCCGGGGAACTACCGTTCGTATCGCTCCGACAAGGAGGACAACCCGCCGTGCGAGCGGCCGGGCTGTGGGCACCGCATGCGGCTCATCCGCCACGTGTCGTTCGTCGACTGCCCGGGACACGACATCCTCATGGCGACGATGCTGAACGGCGCGGCGGTCATGGACGCCGCGCTCCTCCTCATCGCGGCGAACGAGACGTGCCCACAGCCGCAAACGTCGGAGCACCTGGCTGCCGTAGAAATAATGAAGCTCGAGCACCTCATCATCCTCCAAAACAAGGTGGACCTGATCAAGGAGGCCCAGTCCCTGGAGCATCAAAAGAGCATCACGGCGTTCGTAAAAGGCGAGGCGTTTCTCAACTATCCTTGCTCTCCAATTCATCCACTCCATTCAGGCACCGTGGCGGAATCGTCGCCCATCGTGCCGATTTCCGCACAGCTCAAGTACAACATCGACGCGGTGAACGAATACATCGTCAAGCGCATCCCGATCCCGCTCCGGGACTTCACCTCGGACCCCCGGCTGATCGTGATCCGGTCGTTCGACGTGAACAAGCCGGGCGCGGAGGTCGACGATCTGAAGGGCGGCGTCGCGGGCGGCTCGATCCTGAAGGGCGTCCTGCGCCTCGGGATGGAGGTCGAGATCCGGCCCGGCATCGTCACGAAGGACAGCACGGGCCGCAACCGCTGCCAGCCGATCTACTCGCGCATCGTCTCGCTGCACGCCGAGACGAACCACCTGCAGTTCGCGGTCCCCGGCGGGCTCATCGGCGTCGGGACGAAGATCGACCCGACGCTGTGCCGCGCAGACCGGCTCGTCGGGCAGGTGTTGGGCGCCGTGGGCAAGCTCCCGCAGATATTCACCGGTGCGCTTCCTCCTCTCTCTACTTCACGAATTGGCTAATGGATAATGGCGGTAAGAACTGGAGATCAGCTTGTTCTTGCTGCGCCGTCTGCTGGGCGTCAAGACGGAGGACAAGAAACAGACGAAAGTGGCCAAGCTGGTCAAGGGCGAGCTGCTCTTGATCAATATTGGCTCGACGTCGACGGGTGGGCGCGTGCTCAGCGTCCGGGCGGACTTGGCGAAGATCCAGCTGACGTCGCCTGCGTGTACGGAGATTGGGGAGAAGGTCGCGCTTTCGCGGCGTATCGAGAAGCACTGGCGGCTGGTCGGTGAGTACCACCGCGTCCTTTGTCCTTCGTT
Organism: Lactarius pseudohatsudake; assembly: GCA_021525015.1. Taxonomy (NCBI): domain Eukaryota; kingdom Fungi; phylum Basidiomycota; class Agaricomycetes; order Russulales; family Russulaceae; genus Lactarius; species Lactarius pseudohatsudake. The sequence goes on along the minus strand of JAKELH010000044.1, from coordinate 160,425 downwards.
CGCGCTGAGACGTGCTGTGTCCCGTAGGTTGGGGAAGTGTACAACGTGGAACTGTATTAGAGGTCGACTAGCGCGTGTTACCAGAGTTGTCTTTTTTCTTTCTTTCTTTCTCCCCTAGACGGGATATCAAATATTGCAAAAAGAGTTCGTAAAAACAGAGTGGTGGGAACCGAATGCAAGTGCTACATGGCTACTTGCCACCTTTTCTTACTCGCGTCGGTCGATGAGGTCGAGCTCAGCCAAGTCAACACCGGAAAAAGACTTGCTCTTGATGCGACGGTTCTCCAGCTCCTTCTTGGCCAGTCGCAAATGGAGGATCTTCAGTCCGTCCTTCACCTACGTAAATCCGTTTAGCATTCCTTAGGACAAACGTTATTTTCACTGACCACAAGAAAGACGGCGAGTCCGAGAACATTCCGCCACCTAAACAATGTCAGCAACGGATGAGCCCACCAACGGTCAGTGTACGTACCAAACCGGATCGCTCATCGCCCACTCCTGGCTCGTAGTCAAGAACAACCCGCTGAGCACCTTACCGCCCAACGCCGCCACACCGCCCCCACCCAACACGATCTGCTGCCGTTCCTGCTCTCCACGCCAACCACCAAGCAGCCGCGACCTCTGCAAGTTATTCCAGAGCCCAAGGAGGCCCACAGCAGCGGCGGGCATGGGCGCGGCGGGGACCTGCTCGCGCGGGGCGATGATGGCGCGGACGAGGGGGATGACGTGGGAGAGGCGCAGGAGCGCGGCGCCCATCACGCGCGCGATAGTCGGCATCACGAGCGCGCCGCCGACGAGCCGCCCGAAGCTCGCAGTCGTCAAGCGGATCGTGCGCGCCGCCGCAGCCGCAAAGTCCTCCTCGTTCATCGGCGGGTCGGCCGCCTGCTCTTGCGGCTGCGGCTGTGGCTCGGGTTGTTGAGGCTGCTCGTCCTGTTCTGGCGGGGCCTGTTGCTCGTCGTTGGCGTCCGCGGGCGCGGGTGCCGCCGCAGGTGCAGGGGGGTCGACCGCGGGTCCGACGCGGATGTGGGCGCGTATCTGGAGATCAAAGTGCTCGCGGATCTGCAGCCCAAAGCGCTGCGGACCGCCTCCCGCCTCCTGTTGCTGCGGGCGCGGCTGGTCCTGTGGCTGCTGCTGCTGGGGCTGGGGCGGACGCGCGGGCGAGGGGGGCACGAGGGCGTTCGTGACGCGCCGGCGGAGGCGGGTGTAGAGCGCTCGGATGGAGGGGAAGAGCGCGCAGACGAGCACGGGCGGCGGGGGCCAGAGCTGCGGGCGCGCGGGGGTGAAGCGCAGGGCGGTCGCTGCGGCTGCGGCGGTGGCGTTGGCGGGGGAGACGGGGGTGGTGGAGGGCCAGGAGAAGAGGAGGGGCACGAGGGGGGAGGTAGTCCAGAGGACGAGGGGCGTGCGGGAGGCGATGAGGGTGAGTGGGACGAGGGGGAAGTTGATCCATGCGTGCCAGGGCCAGCGCGTCGGGTTTTCGGTGAGCAGGACGTCGAAGAGGTCTGGGCCGATGAACTCGCGCACGGCAAAGGCGCCGTAGGTCGTGAAGGTGAAGTAAACGCCTGTCGGGTGTTAGTGGGGAGAGATCAATAGGCGTGTTGGCTCACCTGCGCCGAAGGAGAGGACGATGGTCCCGGCGCAGCATACGGTTACGAGGCGCCCGGAGTTGGAGAGAATGTGGTTGACAGTGTCGAGGATTCGGAGGGTGGGGGAGTTGAAGCCCTCGGTCTCGTAGCGGTCACCGCATTGGGGACACTTTAGCGCTTTTGAGCGGCCAAAATCGTGCTGCTGGGTTTTGATCCAGTGATGGAGACAGGATTCGTGGGCGACGAGGGTGCACTTGCATGGGTGTACCCATGCGGTTGGTGGATCCTGTGGGCCTGAAAGAGGATTCTGTGAGTAGGGTGACTCAGGAATTTGGGAGGTGGGTCATACTGTCATAGCGTTCCTCCTCACGGCAGATATAGCATAGCTTCACCTGTAAAACATAGGTGAGATACCAACACGAACAGGTTTAAAACATACTCGAAGGTCGTCTACGGTTGGAACGCGGGGAGAATCGTTCATGTGGTGAGAGCAACGTGTAAAGAGATATCAGACGCTCGGTGGCGCAAACAAGGAATAAGATTGAGGCTAGGCTAGGCTACTACGTTATAAGATACGTCGCAGGCACACAACGTCGGACTTTTTTTTTTCTGACAGAAATTGACTGGCACAAGTGAAACAGAGACCGCCATAAAGTGCAACTTTTCTTAATCCACGCGAGAGGGCGACATGCCAGAATCTTCACCCTTGCGAGGAGGTGGGGACCTAGCGTTGTCTTCCTCCTTGAGGGGTGCCGGGGATGGGCTACGCTTGCGGTCGGGACTCCTGCTGCGGCGCTGTTCATCCTTATCCTTGTCCCGCACGTCGCGGTCGCGATCCCTGCGGTCCCTATCCCTGTCTTTATCCTTATCCTTGTCTCCCCTATCTCTGTCCCTGCGGTCACGTTCCGTATCGCGGTCTCGGTCGCGGTCCCGATCTCTCTCACGGTCGCGGTCACCACGGCCATTGCGGCGGCGAGGGCTACGGGAACGTTCTCGGCGCGGGGGCGGTGAACGCCTATCGATGCGCCACACGGAGGACGGAGGGTTCTTGGCCCACTGAATGAAAGTGAATAAAAAGTGCATGGTATATGGTATCAAAGCTGACCTGAAGGCCTAGGCGAGAACCCTCGAACATGCGTCCGTGCCTGGGAGGGGCTAAGTTGAAAAATAGAAGGGGATAAGATAAAACACGAACATGTCGTAGTAAGCATCCTCAGCGTCGCGAGTGCTGCGAAACTCAACAAAAGCGTAACTGCGATAGTCGGGGAGTTGAGCTTTCGTTCGGACTCGACGCGAGATCGAAGGGCGCGGAAGACGACGGCGCTCGAAATCGAAATTAAAATATGCGAGCGAGCGTGCATGTGTGCGTGCGGAGACGACGGGCGATCGTACGGCGAAGAAGGCACTCGTGGCACTGCGACGGAAGAGTAGGGAGAGAGAAAGAATGGAGGGACCTACGGGTTCGAGTGTGCGGAAGGATTGCGAGGAGCGGGGACGTCACAGCGAATCAGGGGGCCAAACCTTGAATCGGGTGAGACAAAGCAGAAAGAGACAAGACAAGACAAACCGTTCAAACTCGTAAGCAAGATCTCTGGCGCGGGTCGCGGGATGAAAACCGCTCACAAAGAGGATTCGCGGCATTGAAATAAGACGCGTGAAAACAAAAAAAGATTTGGTTTGGGTTTTCAAGGAGCGGTGTTTTGATCTGTTTGTCTGATACACGAGCAAACACAGCACAAGCGAGAAACGCGGAACAACGGCGTCGGTCGATGATCTTGCGAACTCGACTCTGGTTTCGCGGTTACAACAACTACGCTCTTCATCAGCGAATAACACATCTTCTCAAATTTGTCAATGACTCTCGTGATGACAAGTCTTGGGCTCAGGTCACCAAACTCGCGACTCTTGATTCTGCCATTGCAAAGATCGACTCCGTAGACGACATTTCTATGTCCCCACCAACCTCGCTGCTCGTCAGACTCTGCTATAAAGTTCGGTCCCAAACAGATGCTGAAAAGGCTTCACATTTAATCGTCACAAATTTGCCTTACATTCCTCCAGACCTGCGTCCCCCCGTGCTCATCCTCGTCGTTCACCTTCTGTCCGCGTACAAGGTCCTTCCCTCTCTCGACCGCGTCGTAAAGCTCTTCATCGGTCTCCCCATCTTTCATGAATATTGGCACTTCAATCGTCTCTTGCGTGCCCTCATGCAGTACGCCGATTCTCCTATTGACGGTCGCACCATCGGGCGCCTTGCAGTACTGCTTCTCAAAACGATGACCGAACGCGAGCTCACCCTCACCAAAAAGACGTATCGCTTTCTCCTCCAGAACCGCTACGTTACCATGGAACTCACCGAGGAGCTTCGTCAGCGCATGATACGCGACAAGATCGTCCCAGACCGTGCCCATCTCGAGTCTTTCCTCCGCATCTCTGCGAACCGCGGCTCCGTGCACGATGCCGCCGCCTACGCTCGTGAAATCCAGACCGTGGACCGGAACCGGCAGGTACCGCCCCACGTCGCGACCTCACCGTCGAATGCCACCGTCGAGTATCTCAGCCACCTCGTGCACGAGAATGCGCAGCGCACCGAGTCCGACGCCGACGCCGAGTGGCTGCGATTCGTCAAGACGGGCCTGTCCCATCGCTTTCGCAACAAGCGCCAGACCACTTCCGCCGCATGGGCAGCGCGTCTCATGAGCCTCTCGCGCACCCGCTCCTTCTCCCCCGAAAGCCTCGTCGCGTTCTTCGAGTGGTCCCACGCCCAACGCTTTCCCTTCCGCACACACACCACCCTCTCTTACACCATCGTCCTCCACGGGCTTCTCCGGAAGGGCGCGTACCCTCTCGCTCTGGAAGTATGGGAGCGCTATCGCAAGCACGGGACCCGCAAGCTGCGCCTCGACCCGGTCGCCCTCGGCGTCGGCGTCGAGGTGCTGGCCCGCTCACGGCACCCAGACCGCGCGCTGGCGCTTGTCGACGCGCAACGCACACCGAGGACGGCGCAGGTCCCGTCGTCCGTCGTCACCCGCTTGATGCGCGTGCTCGCCGCGACCAACCCGAGCGCGGCGCTGCGCCTCTGGGAGCACATGGGCATCCTATACGGGACGACGCCGGACACGCACGCCTTTTCCATCATGCTCGACGCCGCGCGCCACGCGACGCTCAACGGCGACAGCTTGGTAGGCGCGATGCAGGAGCTCGGCATCCCCTTCCGCGTGCCCTTCTCCCGCCGGCCCTCTCCAGTCGTGACACCGTCGTCCTCCCTCGACCGCGCGCGCCGCACCAGCTACGCGCAGCTCAAGCGTGCGCTCGCTACAAACGAGGGCGACATGTGGGGCAGCGAGCGCGCCTGGCGCCGCGCATACCGCATCTTCACCGACGCGCTGCTCGCAGCGTGGCCCGCGCTCGCGCAAGTCCGCGCGCCCGCACACGCCATGCGCGCGTCCGGCGACGGAGCAGCCACAGCGCCGCTGCGCGACCTCGGGCGCTTCCTCGTCAGCAGTCCCGTCGAAAAAGCCGACGTCATTGCTGCTGACGACGATGGCCCGCCGCCGCTGTTGCCCGTGCATACGCACGCCGCGGGGTATTGCCCGTCCTTCGCGCCGGACGACGCGGCGTTCCGCGCGGCGGTGCTGCTGCTCGGCGCTGCGCGCGCAGCGGGCGAGATACCGCTGGCGCTGGCGTGGATGCGCGCGCTCGGCGTCGTGCCGCGCACGCGCACGCTCGCGTACGCCCTCGTGTTCTGGGCGGAAGTGAGCGTCGGCGCGCCGCTGCTCGAGCGGCTGCGGGGTGCGCACCGCGGGGAGTACATGCGGTTTGTGCGGTGGATGGAGGAGTGGGTCGGCGTGGCGAACGTGCCTGACGATGCGGCGATCGGCGAGGCAATGAGGCGGGTCGACGGCATGCGGCGGGGACAGTGAGCAGCAGCTGTATTGAGAAAAGCAAAAATCCATAAAATTAAATAAAACTAATATTTAATTCACGCGTGCGTGGCCATCACGCGCGGCTGCACTCCCTCGTCCAGCAGCTCCCACTCCTTCGTCCTGGCGTCGCCGGACGCCGTCACCCCGCCGGTGGTTGCTGTGCGCGCGCGGAGGCGCGGGTCGGTAGGCGGCGCAGCGACCGCCGTGCTGGTGTCCGACTCGGCGGGATCGACGTCGACGGGCGTCGGCTCGTCGTCGTCGTCTGCGTCGCCAGGCTCGTCCTCGTCCGGACTGAGGTCCATCGCCTCCTCGACGCTCATCTCCATCTCGTCGTCCATCTCGTCGTCGTTGTCGTCGTGCGGGGGCGGCATGTTGTCCGCGCGGAGCGGCGTCGTGGGGGTGGTGGCGGAGTCGGGTGGACGGCTGCGCTTGGCGCGCTCGAGGCGGTGCAGGACCTTGTGGATGTACTCCCTTGCGAACTTTTTGATCTTTGTCTGTTTCTCGTCCGAGAGCGCCTCGAGCTTGTTCTCCCTGTAGCTCGACGACTTCTTCTCCTTCTCCGCGATGATGTGCGTGAGCTGTACAATTCATTCATCAGCGAGAACGTCAATAACGAATAGAGCGGTGCCGCACCTCCTTGGCGTGCTTCTTGAACGTGTCCACCTCCATCCGCGCGCGGTACTTCGACATCGTCTTGACCACGACGGCACCGACGAGCTTCAGCAGCCGCTTCTCGCGATTATCCTCGCCGCCGCCCGTCCCACGGCGCCCCTTGCCGTCCTCGCGCTCCTTCCTGTCCTTCCGCCTCCGCTCGCGCTCGGCCTTCCGCTCCTCCTCTTTGCTCTGCGCCTCAGCCGCAGCCGCAGCCTCCAAGAGCGCGCGCTGCTCCTCGGCCTTCTGCGCTGCGGCCGCGGCGGCGATGATCGCGGCCGTCTCGGCCTTTTTGCGCTCGAGGCGCGCGAGGCGCGCCTGGTCCATCATCTCGATCTGCCGGGCGAGGCTCTCGTTCTGTGCGCGGTAGTCGTGCGGCGTGGGCCCGCGGTAGGTGGCGCTCGGCCGCGGGGTCGTGAATGCGACGAGCGTGGACTCTGACGCGACGAGGTCGTCTAGCTTTGAGCGCTTCGGGAGCCGGTCTTCGGGAGCCGGAGACGGTGGGGATGCCCAGTCGTCGTTTGTCTCCTCGGCTGCGTCGTCCTGAGTTTTGGCGTAAGAACGGCGAAAAGAGATGAGGTGAGGGGATGAGAGGACTGCACCTTCAAGCGCTTCGGTATCCGATAGGTAGTCTCCAGGGTATTCCACTGGTCCAGGAGCTAAGCCCGCAGCGAGGTTAACCAGGGACGACGGTAGAAAGAAGGACGGCTCACGTCTTGGGCTGCCTTCTTGAGAACCACATTCTCGGAGTCGGTGCACCTTTCGACGGGGACGCTGACTTTGGAATCCTCCACTTTGTTGCGCGTTATGAGTGGCCATGTACTCATGCAGTCGATAGCCTACACATCCCTGAGACCCAATCAAAATGTGAAACGTTGAGGACACATACGAGCATGAGCACTTCAAGATCCTTCTCATAGTCGTCCATGATGTTTGTCATGAGACTGAACCCTCGTAATCGCATCATTTGACGAAGAGCAGACTGGTCTTCTGACATCTGAATGGAACTCAGTGGGGGCAGTAGGCAGCAACCCAAGAGACCGACCTTTATTCGCGTAAGCAGCTTGACGAGGACCTTGCGGCTCTGGGTTTGCCGCATGGCCTGAATGACCTTCGGGACCTCTTTGAGGGCCAAGGGCTTGAGTATGGGCTGCAAACGCGCGCTTCAGTACTTGCGCACGAACAGGAATTATCCGCAACGAGTACCATCCAGTCCTCATCCAGCTTCTTGCTCTTCTTCTTCTTGCTCCCCTTGAGCCCAAGTCTGTCGACCTCATCCGCAATCCCGAGTGCTGTGAGGGGAGCCCATAAGCAAGACGATGCACAAAACAGGCAAACAGACGAAGCGCACCGTCAAGATAGAGGTCGTCCATCCCAGCCAGATCCGTCTGCGTCTTACCGCCGATAAAGCCGACGCACTTGCCCTCTCCACAATAACACGGCTGCGCATCGTGCCTGCCCAAGTCGTCAGTCCCGGCGGGAGAGCGCGAACGCGCGAACTCTCACCCGTAGCGGTCGACGTTATAGTTGAAAGTGAGCTCCTCGTGCTTCTTGATCGCGCGGTTCGCGAAGATCCCCATTCGGACGTGTTGGCCGATCGTCCACTTTGCGACGTAGCAGTTTGGGTTGCAGGAATGGTTCGCGAACCGACCGATGCCACCGCGCTTCGTCGCGTCGATGAACTGAACGGGAATTGGTATTTCTCTCTGGGTGAAGGGGGGGAACACTCACCTCGTCCTTCTGCAGCATCATAAAGTAAAAATGCTTGATGCCCTCGTCTGCATAGTCCCGCATCCGCTTGATAAACGACGGATTTGAAACGACGTCGCCGACATATTCATAGATGAACGTGTCTCTGCACCGGCCCGCGTCAGCTCAGAGCCGCACAATCATCCCACGCAAAAGCGCACCTTGTCATGTCCTCCGCCGCACGGAGCCCATACCCCTTTTTCTCCGTCTTGACGATATTGATCTTCGCGTATTCCCGTCGCTGGAACCTGGCAGCGCCATCAGCCGAGCGGGCCCGCGCGAGCCGTGAAGCGCCCAAAAAAAAAAAAAAACCGCACCGTTGGTTCATGCAAAAGCGGCCGCCCTTGCAGTCGTCTGGGAGACACTCCACTTGCGTCAGGCGGTTGATGCAGTCTTCCACGCAAATGGCACCTTGAGGGACGTCAGTTTTACCCCCCACAAAACCGAAGAGTGAGCACGTACGGGAGCCATTCGGGGGACACTCGCAGGTCATGCTCTCCAGCGCCTCTCTGCTCCGCCCGAGCGTCGAGTACTGATAGTGGTTTTCCTGTATCTCGACGAAGGTCTTCATCGCCTCCTCGGTCGTTATGGGCAGGTCCCCGATGAGCTGGGGGCCCTTCCTTAGGGGCTTCGTCGGTGCTGATGGGGTGGTGGACTCGGGTCTGGGCGAGGCGGATGCTGATGTTGAGGTTCTGGGTTCTGACTTTGTGGTGAGGAGGCTTTCAGGTTTGGGGGAACGGTCGGTCTTTCGTGGTGCTCGGTCCTCGTCGTCCATCTTGACGTCGTCTGGTGGTGAGTCGGGGGACGGTCGCCCACGACGCGGTTTGACAGGGTTACACTCTGTCTTGACATGGTTCGACATATCCTCAGGTTTTACCTTGGATGGGGACCTCGACAGGGGATCCTCCAGGGTGAGGGAGGACGTAGAGGCGAGCGGCGAGGGGTAGTCGTCGTCTACTTCGACTTTGAGGGCCATAGCACGAAATTTGGACATGATGAGGACAGTGCCTCAGAGTTTCAACGAGCAAGGGACAAGCGCGCGTTGTTCAAAAGAAATACGAGTGTCCCTCTAGTAGGAAGAGAGCCTCAAATATCGCTCGACCTGTATCAGACAACGACGGTTAGTAGACGAAGAGCGAGGTCGCACGGACAGCCAACATGCAAGTCGCTAACAGACAAACAAAAAGTCCAGTCATCACTCGCAAGTCTCATCAACCATTGTCAACAAACCCACCCCCACGCCGACAGGTTTCTGGAATTGTACATGCTCGCGATAAACTATGTGGTTGATAGTAAATGTACTACATATCGCCAGAGAAAAGTGTGGGGGGTCATCCACCACAAAAAAGAATAGGCAGAACCAGTAGCGTTGAGCCACGATGCCACGGGTTGGCCGGCTATTATACGGAATATTCGGAAAAACTGGAACGACAAAGGGTAATCAGTATGATGAAGCTACGGCACGGAACAAAAAGGGAGAGCTCAGGCTCAGTAGTGCATGTTGTTTGGCTATGCTACGTGCCGCTCATCAACGCCAAGGGCTATGACTGGGGCGGCAAGGACTCATCTTAAGAGGGAATAGAAAGGGATAACACTCACCAGTGGACATATATCGGACATGCCTCACCACCTCTCAGTATAACCCTTCGCATCCCACCGACAAAAACAACGCAAGGACGTATTCCGGAGTTTACCGGAACCCACACTGGAATATCTCACTGCATCCAACTTGAAGTCTGAAAGAAAGATTGTCTATACACGTGTAGAAAAATATTACACATTAGGCGACGCGGGAAGAACAGCATTTTCATCCCTCCCTGAACGGCAACCGTTGTCAACCCACAGCCGACCGGAACCGACGATACAGGGAGAGCCCACCTTCGAAAAACTTTTGCAAAAAAGTTCTGTGCGGCCGCTCTCTATTGCCAGTCAACAATGGCCCGAGCACATGTGGCTCCTGCTTCCAGAAGTTCACCGTCTCCTGGTACTCCAGCCGGCTCTTGTGGAGCAGAATGTCGACGACCTTGGGGTCCGACACGTAGCGGTTCCGCTCGAAGCGCTGGCGGATGACCGCGCGCACCGCGGACGGGGGGACGTCGAGGGAGTACAGTGTGCAGATTTCAGGAGCCTGTTGTTGCGGATTTTGGGGAGGAGCGACGGGGGAAGGCGAACAAGTAAATAATAAGTTTAGAGCGGGAAGGAGGGAAACGTACCCCGCGCATCCATTCGCGATACAAGTCGAGCACACGCTGGCGCTGGTGAACAGAGCTTGTGGATTGCGTCGCCGCACGAGCGAGGCGTGTTGGTATAGTCGTCATTGCCTGTTCAAAACTGAAGTACCCGGACCAAAATATTACTGTCGGAATTTCCCGGGACTCACCGGCCCGGCGCCGGTCATTCTAACCCGGTTTGCGTTACAGCTTTCTCAAAACGTCTTTAGCCCCCCTCCGCTTAAAACTGCTTCACATATTCTGTTTTTTTCTCTATTTTTCATACAGGGAAGGGGTATAAGTACATTGTCTTGCCCGTTCTGGACACCTCTGTGAGGGTTTCATGTTGGAATCCTTATAGGATCCCTCCGCATATACTGAGCGATGTCGAACCCACTGGCTCTCTAGAATCGATCAGGTTCAGCAGACGGCCGACTCCCTGTAGCAATGCAAGGTAGATTCTTGCACTACACATGTTCTGGTCAGAATTGAATATTACATGACAAACTTTGGAAGGAATAAGGTGCGTTAAGTGGTGCCGTTGGTGACCCGGTCGTGTACTGCACGGCGAATGAAGAAAACACAGAAGCACCGGCACCAAGCTTGGGATTGGTCAGCAGGGCGACTGCCTGCCCTGCAACTTGAACTGTCTTTGCGATCCTCCGCGGACTTCGCCGAGGGTGTAAGGTTCTTCCGGGTGCTGAAGTTGTACTGGTACGTGCCATCCAACCCGCGTGCTTCATCGTGCGCAATATCCAATCGCTTCCAAGATCGTTCGTAAGCCCAAGCGTAAGTCGGCAATAATCGATGGGCCCGCTCGTACGCCTCGTGGGGCCCAAACATCGAGTCCCGAACGTTAGGCCTTAGCTCTCGACACTGACAGCAGGGCGTTTGAGTTGCATAAACACATATAAGCATTTTTGACCGATCGGAACGCTCTTCGCAAACCCCGGTCCCTGCTACTCCAGTTCCCACATCCGGTACGAAGTCTCATGGGGTTTAGCTCACGACACTTCAGAGAACAGAGCCATTGAGACTCCGAATGGGCATAGGCGCTCAGACTCAAGCATCACTTTGACCACGTCCGCGGGTCGGGGTAGGGGCAGGAGTCAGGATTGATTCGGTAAATAAGGACAAGGTAGAACACAATTACTGGATTAACAATAACCAATGTGTAAAAACTAGCAAGTAGCAATCGATACGGCATTCCTTGTTTGAGGCTCAACAGGCTTCGGCTTCATCGAGCTTCATCACCTCAGTGGTGCCATGAATAGAAAGCGGGGCTTCCTGTAATGAACACAACAAGGGTGAGTAACGGGCCGTACAGAAAATAAGCCATATAATATTCACCTTTACGTGACCCCGCAGACCATCATGATGTCGTCCCACTTTAGTTCCCGACCGGCTTGGACAACAATTCTCGGATCTGCTGCCGCCGCCCGAACCACGCTACATCTGATGCAGTCTTTCCGCTCTGGTCGCACACACCTGCATCCGCACCATGCTCCAGCAAAAACCGCAAAACGTGAAGGCGCCCCTTCGCCGATGCTTCGTGTAATGCCGTGATTCCCTCAGCATTCCGGGCGTTGACCTCCACCCTGCGCTCGAGTAGCATCCGAATAACTTCAAGGCTTCCGTTGACCGCCGCAAAATGTAGTAGAGTATTTCCAGTGTCGTCGTGCACGTGCGCATCCGCGTCGTGGTCTAGGAGTAATCGCACTACGTCTGACGTCCCATCTCTCGACGCCAAGTGTAGTGGGGTCCGTCCCTTGGTATCCCGAGCATTGATCTCCGCTTTGAGCTCGAGCAGTAGCCTAGAAATCTTGAGGTGTCCGCTGGCAGCTGCCACATGCAGTGGAGTCTTTCCGGTGTTGTCACGCACGTGCGCGTCCGCATCATGGCCCAGTAATAATCGCACGACTTCGAGTTGTCCTGCATCCGACGCTGCGTGAAATGGGGTAAATCCCTCGTCATTCCGAGCGTTAGCCTCCGCCTGCTGCTCGAGTAGCATCTGAATGAGATCAAGGTTTCCATAGGCTGCTGCCCAGTACAGAGGACAGTTCCCGCTGTTGTCGCGCACATTCGCGTCTGCGCCATTGTCTAGTAATAACCGTGCAACATCAGAGTACCCCCGAGTCAACGCGCAGTGCAGTGAGGTAGATCCACTTTTAAGGCTCCGGGCATTGATTTGCGCATTGTGCTCGAGTAATATCTGGACGACGTCGAGTTTTCCAAAATACGCTGCGGTATGCAGTGGAGTACAGCCATATGAAGCCTGAGACTGGGCAGTCACATCTGCACCATGGTCGAGCAGCCACTTCACGGTGTCCAGTTGTCCAAATTGTGACGCAAAGTGCAGCGCAGTCATGCTGTTATCCCCACAGGAATTTATGTCAGCACCATGCGCAACCAAGATCTGGGCAACCTTGGTGCATCCCTGCAATACCGAGGAATGCAAAGGAGTACCGCGCCGCCCACAACGGGCGCTGACGTGCTGTGGATATTTGGCTATGTGGCGCTCTACTAGGCCATGGAGTCCAGATAGTGCCGCATAGTATAAGGGAGTGGCCGAAGTTATATCCCGTTTCAGGCTCAGATCGAACCACAAGGGATCCTCTATGTCATGTATTTGGACCCACGCCGAAAAATGCGGTTTGTCCATGTCGAAGAACTGATCCACCGCATCCTTTACATGGAATTCCACCTTCTCGAATCGGACGTGCTTGACCCAGTAATGAGCAGCATATTCGACAAGACGGACCTTCTTCATTTTGTCTCCGTTGGCGTGGCCATCCAGGAAGAATAAGGCGGCAAGACAAGCTTCAGCGAGAATTGCGTGGGCAGGCTCGAGGGTAATATGAAACCGGGAGATATCTTCAACGGAATTCGCAAGGCGGTCCGATGAAAGGAATTCTTTCACGGAGAAATGAGAGAATTGAACAACCTGGGAACCACCGTCGCTGATCACCGACACCAAACTGGAACACGCCGACAGCACCGCTTCTTCATGGTTTTCCCAGCACCAGGCTGCGTTGAAATTTGGGACCACTCCCACACTCGCGTCGAAATTGACCGCGAGTATATCCGCAAGTTCCTCTATCCGAAGGGGCCGAACAGATACTGCAAGACATTGCAGCAGTCGATGGGCATGCCGTCGGTTTGCCTTGTTGATCCCCTTCAGTATCCGTTCGTACGTCTCGTCCAGCGATTCAGGCAGTTCCTCCAGGGTCTGACGCACATTTGATGGGAAGCAGTGTCGTAGAACCTCCAATTGGCAGAAAACCCAACGGAACCTGTGCGAGAGCATGAGAAAGAGACGGTCACGAGTACTCGAGGATGCCCTCACATTCCATCCACTTTCTCTGTAAGCTTCTCGATGATCATATCCTTTTCCTCGTCTCGCCATCCCTTCATCCTTTTGTCTGAGCGAACGACAAAAGCAACATAATCAATAATGTCCTGCTTTTGTCCAGTTTCGTCGTGGAGGGATACCTGTTGAGTGACCCAAGGCTGAAGCGCGATACGGATGTCGAACTCTGGACGACTTGTAATGCATAACCGCAGATTTGGATGGCGAAACTCGACGAGTTCTCTAACGAGCCCCAACACCTTTTCCCGCGGCGATGGTATGCCAGGAAAATCAGGACATTCGTCGAGAGCATCCACGATGAGATAGGTCGGAAGTGGCCCTATTGTCGTAAGCATAGTCTTCAGGCATAGCATAAGTGAGTCGATAGTCGGTTGTTCCGATCCGCGTTTGTGTCTCGAGTAGAAGGAGAAAAGAGCATCACAGCATGGATCGGATTGATCAGAGAGCTGGATAAGGAGGGATGATAATAATGCGCGGGCGTCCTGTTTTCCTGTGTCCTTGAAGTCAAAGTAGAAATAGGCCATGAGAGCCGACCCGACGCTGGACAACGCTTTCATGTCCTGAATGATCGCGGAGCTGGTCGACCATAAATGGTTAACACGGATGCAGCTCTCTGGTAAGTAACATACGATTACGTACCTAAGAATAGTTTTGCCGGAGCCAGCTGAGAAACCAGAAAGTCGTTAGCACAGATTAAGGTTAGAGCGTACTAATTATTTTGATAGGATACTTGCGTTTTCCATAAATCCACAGCAAAGCACCAGATGTCTGCCAATCAGCGAAGGTATTGCCTTGGGTGCACCACGCCGAAGTACCCATGTGGTGAGCGTCACACGCTGTGTTGTAGTTGAAAGATGGATCAGGGGGGGAGAGCCACCTTCGCTGGTAGAACCGCATTCCGTTCCCTGTTAGTGTGCCTGAGCTCTCATGGTCGGCGGCAGTGAGATTAGGAGATGACGAACGGCTTATGTCGTTGACCTGATTTCCCACCTGTTGAATCACTACTCTAGTCTCTTTGTCGAACGAGTAAGGGGTCAGTTGGAATTAGAGGCCGTCTAACCCATAACTCACCTTCGAGGGCTATATCAACTTTGTCACCAACGACTTTCACTCTATCGTCAACTCCTTTCACCCTTTCGTCGACGCCCTGCATCGTCCGGTCAACATCTTGGACCTTATCAGCCACGTTCTTCACATCTTCCTCAATGCCGTGGGTGATCTTCAGGACTTCTGCCGACGCCATGCGGGCCTCTTCTTGCGTCAATTTGTCTAGCCTTCGCAGCGCGCCCTCGATGTCCTTCCTTCCTATCAGCACTTTGAGATACTTCTCTAAAGGGAGGTCAATTTTTGGGGATATATCGACAGGGAGAGACATACTTATTCGCCCTTGCTTGATCTCCTTCGTCACAATTCCGAGAATCAAAAGAACCTCAACCATTATCTTCACAGTGATCTCTGTCATGGCCGCGGTCGGTTTGACCTCTATGTATGTCTCAAGCCGCCTGAAGAAGTATCCGATGTGGTCAAAGAGGTCGAAAAGAGCCTCTTGGCTATCCCTTACGTCCTTGACAACCTAGGGGATAGGTGCGTCAGAAAGACATACATATCAGGTTCGAGGACGGTGCTCACTTGGAGAAGGACTCCGATTCCGGCAAATACCACTTTTGCTGGAGAGAAG
The DNA here is from genome assembly GCA_021525015.1 of Lactarius pseudohatsudake. NCBI lineage: Eukaryota > Fungi > Basidiomycota > Agaricomycetes > Russulales > Russulaceae > Lactarius > Lactarius pseudohatsudake. The sequence continues at coordinate 145,258 of JAKELH010000044.1, read as the reverse complement.
ACCTGTAGGCACACACGTCAGAGCGGAGGTCATAAGAAAAAAAATTAAACGTAATTTACCATCCCAACACCCTGACCAAGGGTCGCAGAAAACGCGTACAAAACATGGACCGTCGGATCGAGCCATTTTGTCAATCTGTCATCTGCGCTCCTGGATTGATCGAATACCTGGACTTGAGCTTGGAGCACAGAGAGAATGGCATCGGGAGAGTCGCAGGTTTGCAGTTCTGCAGCTAGCGGATGGGAAGCAATGTCTTTCTTTGTCCGCTTTTTGTACGCCTGCAAAGAAGATGTGAAGATTGTCTCAAAGCTTGTGGAAGATGTAGCTGTAGCGAGAACTTGGGACATGAGAGCTTAAGGATGACGGGAAGGTATGTGAAGGGAAGAGACGACGATCCGTATAACATGTCGCTGGAATTTAACAGAGGCGGCTCGGCCTTTTTCTCTATACTTCGACCCTAATTGTTGTGAGAGCGCACATGCCATGCTTCTTCATGGCGCCAAGTCTAGTCCATCTGAGCTCCTGGTGAGGGTAAACCTGATGTGTGACAAAGTGCGAAATCTCGGGCATGGAGCAGGATAAGGCGCATCAAAGATAGAAGCTGTATTGGTGACCAGAGAGTGACTCGGAACGATTTTGGTGAAATTGGCAACAAGTTGGAGCGTCTAATAAGCCTGCAGTGTTTTCGAAAAAGCAGAACCACGCCGTGACCAACTAACCGAGCACGTTGTCCTGAACACGAAACGCACTGTCGTTGATTCGGTCAACGATTTAGTACTCTGTTTTTTTAAAAAGTAATCATTTAGCCACCCCAACAAGTCAAGGCAAAAGCGATCAAGACGGGGACTCCAACCCAGACCTTGGGGAATATGTGGAATGATGGTCAATGTGTACGCTTTTAGCACAGGGTGCTAATAACCTCGATGAAAACGCAAACAAGGTAACTCTGTCGGAGTCTGTCCTGTGCCAATGAACGTCGAAGCGGAGATTTTCTGCACTCCTAGAAGCCACGTTGCCAAAATCGTGGAGGGGCTGTTCAATTCAAGGTTCAATTGGTTGCGAGATTCCTTTTTTTTTTTTTTTGGATCCATTTGCGAGATCCCTTCCACCAAGTACAGTGGCTATACGAGATAGAAGTGACGGAGTATCGAGTATCGTCGGCATTTCCCGGGAAGCTCCGGCCCGGTGTATTCATTGTCATTCCGTTCTGGGCTGACCCAAAAAATCCTACAACAACGATCTTTTCACCCACAACGATGGTCAGAGGATCCGGTATGTACGACACTATCACAGAATACCTCTGTCAATAACGATGTATGCTTTGATAAAATAACAGGAAAGTTCAAGACGAAGCGCGGGGGTGGTAGATCCTTCAGGTCCGTCGCAGCTTGTCTTTGTCCTTCCTGCCAGGCTCACCGTGAACTCGATCGCCATCGTACATAGTCGAAACATGACGCTCGACGCAGATGGGACAGCCGTAGGCGAGCCAAGACGGTGCGTGCCACCGCCGCCTCCCCCCACAAGTATCTTACCTCTCCCAGTCCAACCCGCAGAGCCTTGGAGAAAGCCTTGGAGGAAGATGACGACGATGACGACGACGAAGAGGAAGAAGACAGCGAAGAGGAGAGCTCCGACGAGGAAGACGGGGACGGGGAGCCGTCTTCCGTCCCAGGCGGGCCCGAGCTCTCGCGCGCGGAGCGCAAAGAGCTCAAGAAGAAGCAGACGGAGCAGGCAGCGGCCACGATAGCGGAGGAGGACGGGGAGGACGACCTGACCGCGAACCCGAACCGCCTCACGAAGAAGCTGAACATCTCCGACCTGAGCGCACCCCGCGAGCTGACGCGCCGAGAGCGGTGCGTCCCTTCCTTCCCAGATGAACACCCTCTCACAATTATTTATATTTGATCAGAGAGCAGAAGGAGAAGCAAGAGGCTAAGGACCGCTATTGGAAGGTAAATACAAATCACTCGCCCTCGATCTCGCTCACGAGTGATTTGTTTGCTGTCTCGTTCATCAGCTGCACGTCGAAGGAAAGACGGATCAGGCTAAAGCGGATCTGTCCCGCCTTGCGAGGATCCGCGCGGAACGCGAGGCCGCCGCAGCCAAGAGGAAAGCCGAAGCTGAAGGTCAGGCATCTCAATCCTCTGCGCCCCCGCGATCGGTACTGATTATTCTTTTTCGCCTATAGAAAGGGCAAAGGCTTTAGAGGCCGCCAAGGCTGCGCGGGCCAAGCGCTAGTGTGATGATGCGGTGTAAGGAATATCTTGTAATCTTGAGTATCATATCCTGTTGTTGTGTTCCCTCGCGGGGTGAATTGTGTAGAATTTTAACTTGAGCGCTGCTCCCGTTTGAATGGGCATATATAGATAGGAAACGAAGAACAAATCTCGCTGGAAAAAAAAATGGTGATATCAACATTGGAAGATTGTTTCAACAGATACAATACAGATGAAAAGCAGTAGCAAAACCCAACACGATACATATACCAAAAAAGAAAAATTACCCGATCAAGACCGAAGAAAGTCAATGGGATCGTCGTCGTCAATATCCTGCGGTGCTCCAAGGGTTTGCGCGTTGACCTTGATGCGTCGCAACACGTCGGGGGGAAGTCCACGGGAGCGAGGCCGAGTCGCACCAGGGCGTAATGGAGGTTTGCCTTTTGCGGTCGGTTTTCGATGCGCCACCGTGGGTGACAGCGGCTGTAAAAAAAAGAACCAGTCAGGGTCTTGAAAGGAAGCGAAAAAAAACAAGAACGGTACCTTGCCCGTCCCCCCCTTAGATGCCTTGTTCGCCGGCTTGCTTTGCTTTATTGTGTTCTCGTTCTCCTTCCCCCGGCGACGGCTATACGCAGAGAAGAATGAGCGAGTAAGTCACACAAGAAAAAACAATGGAAGGGTGGAGCCAGGGTGTATTAGGCGCCCGATGATAAGAAGGACATATGGACGTCTGACGTGCTGCACGAGCATCACCGGGTGAAACAGTGACGACATACCTGGCAGCAGTGGTAGTTTGGGGATCCGCGCGACGGCGCTTCTTCGTCGGCGGCCCGTTCTCGTTCTCATTGTTGGCGGCGCGGATCGCGTCGTTACCATCGTCGACATTCTTCGCGCGCTCCTTGCGCTTACGCGGCGCGCTCTTCTCCTGTAGCACTCGCGCACGTTTTGTCGGCGGTAAGTCGACGTCCGGCACGTCATCTCCCCCGCGGGGTGGCGCCACAGGTGACACCGCCTCTTCGCGTCCGCGCCCCTCTCCGGCTCCGCGCTTCCGCGAATTCTCCGGTGCTTCCCTTCCAGTAGTGACTTCGGTTGCAGTCGCACTGCCCGTCTGTGTTCTCACAACGGTCGACTTACCCGTGCGTTTTGTCTGCTCGTTCTCGTCAGCGTCGTCAACTGCCACGACAATACGTTTTGCTTTTGAAACTTTTGAGGTGGTGCGCTTCCCGCGTGCAGCTGGGGCTCGTGCGTCCTTCGTGTCTTTCTTCTTGCCAGGCTTTGGGCGTGTGTCAGCGGGTGCTGTTTTTCCGAGCTTCTGGGCTAATGGCAGGCCCGATTGATCGCTATCGTCATTGTCGCCTCCCCGCGGCAGTGAGGGTGAGGGCGTCTTACGACCCAGGTCCACAGCGGTACTTTGCACCGCCCTCCCACGGGAGTTTTGATTTTCTCGCTTTCCCTTGCCTGTGCTTGTCATTTGCAGGGACGAAGAGCTGGGCGCGGGGCGCGACAGCTTCACGGAGGTTGAGATAGAATCTGGTGGACAGTGACCTGCAGCAGAGTTGACTGCAATGCACGGCGGAGATCAGCTCTTTGGTACGTCCGAGTTACAGAAACACGCACGAGCATCTGCGAGCTGGTGGGCAAAGGATTTGCGTGGTCGTGTGGGGGCATGTGGACGAGAGGGACCCGTAGAATCTAGTGGAGGCGCGGCATCCACATCTATGCAAATGCCATCGCACGATAAGCGCGCATATAATAGGTGGTGTGTGCAAAAGCGGGGCGAGAGGGAGGGGCAGTTCAGATCGATGAAGCTATGACCTGGTGTAACAGACGCACCACTACCGTCAATGTCAACCTCCTTCGTTTTCGGCCGGCTGCGCTGGCCCCGCGACTTTGGGGCTGGGGCCTTCGACTTTGACGTGCTACTCCGCTTGTTCTTCTTCGTGCTCGCAGGCACGATCCTCGGTTGCGGCAGGGGAAGATTCTCATCCTCCAGGTTTGCATCCGGAACGACAGTAGATTTACGAGCTCGTTTTGGAGCCGTGCGCGGCGTCTTGGTGGCAACCTTGGCCGACCGCGCACTTTTGGGGGTCGTGCGGCGCGCAGCGGTTGATTTGCGGGGTGAGCGCCGTTTGATCGGGGACTCACCGTTCACACCGCGCGCGAGGAGGAGTTGGGCAAGACCGTTTCCCTCGGCCGGCACGAAAATCCTGGTGTGTACAGCGTTCAGGCGCGAGAGAACACGAGAGTGTAACTTAGAAAGAACTAGAAACATACCCACCACGGTCGCGAAAGCGCGATTTGAGGCGTTCTTGACGCTTGGCTTTGCTATCCTGTACGGTTCCTACTAGCTGACCTGGAGACATGAACCAAAGTTGGATGAAAAGGAGCAATTAGTCTCGATTGTTAAACACAGCAGAGGAAACGTTTGGTCAAGCGTTGAGTCCGGCTAAGCACGTGATTAGTCACGCTATGTCACGTGTATGACCAATTGCACCGTCTTATACGTGCTCGTCCAACTCAATGGCTGCCCCCTCCTTGGCCCCCTCGCTCTCATTCGTTTTTCGGTCTGTGACAAACCATGCGCGCATCCTCCCTTCCGACCCGCGGCATCATGACGCATCTGCGTGCTTTCGCCCTTCTTACTGTTCCCAGGCTCGAGTTTGCTCGCCTGTTGCTCTTAGGTGGTCCTGCTTATTGTTACGTGTTCTGCAGGTGCAGGAAGGGGTACCTATATGATGGCCACGGCAAGGAGCTGTTGATCGCAAGCTTGTAAAGGCACTGGGGGATGTGCAGAAGAACAGATGATCCGTATGTGAACGAGTACCGAGCTACGTCAATTAGAGCCATCAATCCACTCATGGTGTACCGCTAGCGAAAGAAAGACCGTCGACCATGGTTCGTGATTTTTAAGACTCGTATTATGCCGTGTGATTCCCAAGCCCAGCACCTTCATTACACTATAGATCCATATAACCTCTAGCGAACAACACGACCATATCCTCAAGGTGGGCAAGAAAGAGGGAACTCTAGACGCCAAGTAAGTTAAGACCCACATGTTGGCTGTCTACTTGCAGTTATCTCCCGCGCAATGTTCCAATTTCAAACCTTTCAACCCCCATTCGTCCTTTGGCGTACGTTCGTTACACGTGTCACTGCTCAGCAACCGTCACGAGAAATACATTATCCCCATCCTGCGTACCGTTACCCCAGCGAGACCGATATACACGACCCTACCACCCCCACATCCATCTACACCCGCCCTGTGGCACTCTGAAACTCACGGTGTTCTTTCAAGTGATGCTCAGGTCCGGCTGCCCCTTGTGGCAAATGCGGGGGTGCCCGAGTTTGTTTGACGCGCGCATAGACAGGGACGGACCGGCGTAGCCCGCACACATCCGGTCGTTACTTGGACCCGGATCCACTTGGGGCCCATGCCTGGAGATGAAGATGCGCGTGTGCATTCTCAGCATTGGCTTCGTGCGCGCTTGTAGCGAGCGAGTTGGTGGAGGAGCTGCTCTGGCGCGCCGTCTCGAGACCGGTGTCAGGAATCTCATTTGTCTTCAAGCATCTTCCCGGTGGCAGTGGTACCTTGATGGTGCGACACTTGTTACCCAATAGGCTTTTGATGGTGCCGTACGAGTCGAGGGATGAAACAGCTGGCTTACAGGGCAGGGGAAATCGAAAATTAATTTGTTCTGAAATACCCATGGCCGCTGTCAGATGGAACGAGGGATGTCCCTTCGTCGCGAGGAACGACCTTGTGGCGCATGAGAAGAAGGGTTCTATGCGCTCCGCTATCATATATGTACTGTAGTATGAATCCTGGATTCCGACTGGCGCGAACGGTTTAAGCAAAGTCACGTTGGCCTACGGGGAAAGGTTGGTTGGAGACGGGTTCCGGCACTAAATCGCCACGTATCGCCCCTCCAATACAATTTCGAAGCTGTGAATATGTCAAAATTATTACGGGCGCGGGTTGCGATCGGTCGTGGATGGTTCGCGTGAACCGAAGCGCTCCGTGTGGTTTATCCTGAAAAGATCTATGTGTGGGGGCGTAGGTGTCGACGCACTTAGTAGTAGACGCGTGGGGAGTGGGGAGCAGCTATTAGGTAACTTACTGTAAGGACCTGTGTGAGCTACGGTATAGCCAAGATGTAGCCCCAGTAAAACAAAAATTATGTGCAGTGAAAGGCTATGGATGGTGTCGTCCCGTGGCTGTTGGGGACGTTGCTACGTATGACACTGTTCTCAGGGAGGATATTTGTTGTACGTCTTCAGCTCAACAACAGCCAATACGTGGACTGACGTACTCATGTAATTGAAAACAACGAGTTACAGTACCGTACAGGGTCATCCGGCTGCATTGCATCCATGAGGGCGCAAATTCTGTCGATGTCAAAGCAAAATAGAAGTTTTGGTACCAGTTTGGTCTATGTGGGGTTGGTAGGGCGAACCAAGTTCCTGGTTTACGGTAGAATTCCCATAAATGGAAGGAAAGCGCGCGCGCACCTTTTATAGGTCTTGTCTCCGACTCTCCGTTGTTATAATCGCGCTCTGGGTCCTCTCAGTCAACACCTCAGTAACTTGCTCGGTTCGGGTGCCGTAGGCCTGTATTACACAGCTATGCAAATGCTGCACGCCGTGTGGCTCATGAGTTAAACCCATCGTGAGTGAACTTGGCTTGCTGTCGCCGCTATATATATTGTACCCCGTTCCCACCGGTAGGCCAGGCACACGCGCTATTCGTTTTTCTCATGACTTCGCACACGCCCGGGTGAAGCCTGAATGACGATAGTCACAAAGTTTTTTCTGGTTTGGATTTGGTCATTCCTGTTTCTTTATCATCCCCCATCCTCTCGCTCCTTCCCGACCCCGACTGGGCCTGCCTCCTCTCCCCCCTTCGTTCGTCCGCTTCTAACCTTCCCTCGGCAACCCATTCTTGACTTCCCCACAACCATTAGCCGAGTCAGACTGTCAGGTTCACCTTTGACCCGTTCAAGTGGCCTCGGAGCGCTCCAGTATGGTAGACTGGAATAGCCCACAGACACTTCTCTTGAACTCTTGTACGTAGCTAGCCTCTGTCTCACTTCCAGTGGAGTGTTAACATGCTATCATTTGACAAGTGACACTCGTGAAACTTCTCCACGTAGTTGATGGCATCTACATGTGCGTCCTGGTCTACTTTTCACACACACCTCCTGCTTAATTCACGTCTCTTGCGACAACCGTACAGATGGGAATACTTCACCACGTTGTGGTTCGAGTGGGAGGTGCTCACCAAGAGACGACCATGGAGACGGACCATGCTGGTGCGTCCCCTTCTCTAAAAATGGTCGGGTACCTCTGACCCCCGACCAGATATACTTTGCGACACGCATTACAGCCCTTGCCGGCGTGTGTACGGAGCTTGTGGGCTTCAATTTGACCACCCGTTTCAATTGTCAGGCTTGGCTCCTCGCTGTCCTTGTGCGTCCTATTCCGTTCCATTCCGTTTCGTTTGGGCTTACGAAGCGCTCAGATCACCGTCTACCCGGCGTTTGCTCTCAACTCCTTACTCATCCTGCTGAGGACGTGCGTGGCGGTTCCTCCATTGATAACCGGCCACCCTTATCGACTACTGATTATACTTGCAGGATCGCCATATGGGAACGAAAGCTTATTATATCCGTCGCTTTGACTGCCGTGTGGTTGACGAATGTCGCCTTCCTTATTCATGGTGCGCACCTTTCACTGCTGACTTGCTTCAATGTTTTGACCCCCAGTTGGCCTCCAGGAATCACCCTTGTGCGTACACGCAGTCCATTTCTAACATCACCAAGTGATTAACCGGGAGCCTAGGCGGAGGGCGTCTGGCTTCCGTTACAAAATGCCTGCTTCGTTGCAAATTCTCAGAAGGCGAAGCTCAACGTGCTCGTATCGACCATAACCGACTTAGTACTTCTTCTCGCTATGATTATTGGTGTCTTGCGATTAGAATCGGACTCTTCAATCTGGCGCATGCTCTATCGACATGTATGTCATCTGTGTGAAATCACGCGGTGCGATGTTTTCGCTGAACAGGTGTTTTATGCAGGGTATAGTCTGGATTGTACTAGCGACAATCGGACTGGTTCCACCGACGGTGCATTTCCTCCATCTCCAATCACTTTTGACCTATACTCAATCGTATCTAGATATTCCTTTTCCTAAATTTAAATGGTGAGGATCGCCGAGGTTCCGTGAGGATCGGCAGCTGATGTAGTGATGCTTCCCCCGATTTAGAACCCATGAATCTCGTAAGTCCTCTGCTTCGTCTGCGGTAACCTTTTGAAAACCAAATACTCTCGCCTCCCTTACCCAAAGATGTTCCAAACACCAGGTCGTAAGTGTCGTTTGCCTCTGAACAAAGTGATAATTTTAACCAATCGAATCACTAGTGGTCATTATGTTCGGCGGTTTCTTCGTTCTCAGCCGATCCGACCTTCTCACGGTATTTCTTCCGCAGGACAATTTGCGCGACCCGTCTCTACCGCTCGTTAGCGACCTTTGGACATCGATCAACAGTCTCGTGTGTATTTTCTTTTTGACCTCGGCATCGGTCGACTGCCTGATCTTCTGACACGTTGCCTCCTAGTGATTCTTTCCTCGCCAGCGCCCCTCTGGCGTCCGTCCAAACCCCTCCCGCGGAGTGTCCGCTTCCAGCGGAACTCCTCCGGTGGGACACAGTCGCTTTCCACAAACTCGGGTCCGACGGGCACGAGTGCGTCGCTCGAGGTGGAGTTTCCGACGTCGTATGGGCGCTATCGTGCCGAAGACCTCGAGCTAGTAAACGATCGCTTGAAGGCGATCAACGAGGAAGGCGAGGATTTTCGCGGTGAAAACGTCAAGGCGAAACAGGCACTTTGAAACTCGTGCGACGAGCAAGCCACTCTCAGGTCTGGATCTGATTGTACTAGGCTGGGCTCTAACCCTGGAGTCCCCTCTGTCCGTGATACAATGATCACGCGCTATTTATTTTCACTGGCAGTGGGTCGTCCTCCGGAAGGGAAGAGAGGGGGGTGTTTTGTTGTTTCTGTCCATTATCACTATTACTATCACTACTGACCAGATCTGTGACTATTTACTGCGTAGATATCATTATATCAAATGGATGGAGGGGAGGGATTTTGATTGTGCGCATCGTGCGCTACCCTATATACACATGATACCGCTGGCCCCACGCACCCTTCACGCGTCTTGATCGTACCTTGCGGTATAATTCATCTTGGGATTCAGAAACCCAAGACCCCACGCCTTACAATTCCCCTCGGTCCAGGAGTGGTGCTGTGGCTTCCCAAAGCGTCGAGTGTAGCGTGGCGTAACGACGCTTGCGTACGCGCGTTGGAGATACTGTAAGTGGGAATTTCGTTTTTTGGATGTGGCGGGGCGCCTGTTTGGATCACCCCACCCTTTCTATGGGGCAAAAGCAAGCGAGCAGACTCGGAACTCGTTGCTGGTGTGCTGTCTCAATTTTGATGACCTCGGGATGTTCCGCCCGAAAGAAAGACGCCAACCAGAGGGAAGATCACTCGCATCATGATGGCGTGGAGGGTAACGGGTTCTAGCTCGTGGAGCGTGAGGGAGGCCCCTCGATCTGATCCGTTCGTTGGGAAAAAAGTCTCTAGCTATTCCCATGATTCGCACGCCGAGAGGGGGGCAGAACACAGAACACTATCTACTAGCTATAGTCAGGGGATCGAACTTCGAAGATTTATATGAAGGGAATGTGTGCTGGGCTGCTGGGCGAGGACGGGCAAATAGGGTTTTGTGATGAGCAATCATCATGCAGGAAATGAATGGAACTACGACAAATGGTGATTTGACTGGCGAAAGTGGCACTTGAAAGGAAGGGATCACGACGGTCGGGCTTTATGTGGGGCATCAGGTGTGGAGCACGGGAGTCTATGATAGCTGCAGTAGGAAGTGGCTTGGGATCATGAGGATGGCGCGCTCGCTGACCTCGCTCGGGCCGCCCAATGGCTCCGGGCAATGGAAGATACAGTTGCATCCATGGACAACGGACAACTTACACCCTGAGGTCGTTAGGCATAAGCCTAGAGTGCCAGCGGGGGAGGGCTCACGTGAGCAGTATCTAGTCGACTTAAAAACCTGCAACTACCAGGGAGATGGTTCATGGGCGACTGACGCCGGAAAAAGCAACGCATGCGTGCGCGCGACGCAACTGACCCGTCTCGCTGAGGATCGCCAGGACGAAACGTCGGGGCCTGGGGGGCCTAGGGCAACAACTTGAACCTGCCTCGAACACCTCCTTTCCCATTCCCATTCGATCAACGAAAAATGCGCGGTTTTCACCGGCGCAACTTCCATCGTGTGCGTGATCGTCGTTTTACTTGCCGCAGTCGTTATTGGTTCTGAGGGTGACCTGCCAAGGTGTGTAAATATCGTATATCCTGTAGCATGTCCGAGTTCGCAGGTAAAAGCTGCGTAGATGCCTCACATTGCGTGTGGGCATATTGACGTACTGTGGTGCATGCTCGGAGGGTGTTCTCCGATTGTCGCGTAACTTATTACGGTGTCACCGTGACGGCGTCCCCATGCCCGAGGGGTCTGTCCGGTGAAACTCAAGTCGCACACCTGGTGACGGAACTGGTTGTACAGTGCCAGTGTGGTCATCCGTCATCGGGGATACCAATGATCACTATTATCTGTATCTGTGGCACGGTCACTACGGTTTGGCAGCGCGGGAGTGCAGTGGTTTCTAAGTCGAAGGTGCAGCCAACAGGTGGCGGGTTCTGGCCGTTCCAATTTCGGTTACCGGGGTTTTGGCCCCGGCGCGAATGAAAGGGACATCAAAGCAAGGTCAATCACATTTAAAATTTCCTCCCTTCTGATTCATTTGTCCATCTCCTGATTCTCGTTGATACCTCATGGGCGCAGGATTGTCATTATTGTAACTGTGAGGGACTTGTAAAGAATAAGTGACAATCTGATAGGGGGGGTATAACGTACTAATACGGTACATGCATCCAATCCGCGCCTTCCTCGGGACCCCAAATCAGCATCAAGTCACTAGTCACTTGGCATTTGTGACAGATTCACGTACGTCAATAACCATCGGAATGTGGGCAATAGGTCAGCTTGGCACCTGGGCAGACGGAGGAGGAGCAGAGTTTGACGTCCCGGTCACTTCGGAGAGATATTGTACTTATTTGGAAAGATGTTCCCACACAGGTGGAAGCAAAAGACTGGAAGCAATACGTTGTTGCCCAAAGGGGAAACGTACTAAGTAGAGTTGATGCTGTGTCTGACTTCGTGGAAGACGCCTTTTTTTTTATCACACCTCATCTCTGAATCTTTTATATCCCGGGATGCAAGCTTCCCCCATCATCTTCTCTTTCATCGCCTCGGTTTCTGACCCTCCCTCGGCGGCTCATCTTTTTCTTTCCCCACAACCATTGGCCGAGTCCGATCACCTTTGACCCGTCCAGGTCACCTCGGATCTCCCCAGTATGGTAGACTGGAATAGCCCCCAGACAATTCTCGCGAACTCTCGTACGTGGTCCCCCCGCCATCCTCTATCTCGCTTCCAATCCGATGGAGTGCTAACATACTGTTACCCCACAAGTGACACTCGTGAAACTTATCCACATAATTGATGGCATCTACATGTGCGTTCCAGTCTGCGTTTCACGCCCTTTGCTTCATTCACATCTCTTGCGACAACTGTGCAGATGGGAATACTTCACCACGCTATGGTTCGAGTGGGAGGTGTTGGTCACCAAGAGACGACAGTGGAGATGGACCATGTTAGTGCGTCTCCGCTTTACCCTACTTCTAAAAACGGTACCTCTAACGCCGGTTAGATATACATTGGGACACGCCTCACTGCACTTGGCGGCGTCTGTACGGAGCTCGTGGGCTTCAATTTGACCACACGTTTCAACTGTCAGGCGTGGCTCCTCGCTGTCTATGTGCGCCGCACTCCGTCCTGTTCCATTCCAGTGGGGCTCACGAAGCGCCCAGATCACCTGCTACCCGGCGTTTGCTCTGAACTCCTTACTAATCCTGCTTAGGACGTGCGTGACGGTTCCTCCATCGGAGACTAGTCCCCCTTATCGACTACTGCATACGCTTGCAGGGTCGCCATATGGGAACGAAAGCTCGTTATATCCGTCGTTTTGACTGCCGTGTGGTTGACGAATGTCGCCTTCCTCATTCATGGTGCGCGCCTTTCACTGCCGGCTTTGCTTCAATGATTTGACCCCCAATTACCCCCTAGGAGTCACCCTTGTGCGTAACGCAGTCCAATTTTTAACAACACCAGGCGATTGACCGAGATCCTAGGCGAAAGGCGTCTGGCTTCCGTTGGCGAATGCCTGCTTTGTTGCAGATTCTCAGAAGGCGAAGCTCAATGTGCTCATGTCGACCGTGACCGACTTGATACTTCTTTTTGCCATGATTATTGGTGTCTTGCGGTTACAATCGGACTCTTCAACTTGGCGCATGCTCTATCGACATGTGCGTCATCTGTGTGCAATCGCACAGCGTAATCCTTCTGAATAGATGTTTTATGCAGGGTATAGTCTGGATTTTACTGGCGACAGTCGGGCTGGTTCCTCCAACGGTGCATTTCCTCCTTCTCCAATCACGTTTAACCCAAACTCATATATAAATGCGCATAGATATTCCTTTTTCTAAACTTAAATGGTGAGGACCGTCGAAGTTCCGTGGTTAGTAAGGATCGGGAGCTGATGTAGTGGTGCTTCCCCCGATCTAGAACCCATGAATATCGTAAGTCCTGCTTCATCTACGGTAGCCCTTTTCGGGACTAAGTACTCTCGCTTTTTTTTTTTACAAAGATGTTCCAAACACCAGCTAGTAAGTGTCCTCTGCCTCCGGAAAAGCGATATAATCTTAACCAATCGAATCACTAGTGGTTGTTATGTTCGTCGGCGGTTTTTTTTCGCTCTCGGTTGGTCCGACCATCTCATGATATTTCCTCCGCAGGACAATTTGCGCGACCCGTCTCTATCGCTCATTAGTGACCTTTGGACATCAATCAACAGTCTCGTGTGTATTTTCTTTTTGACCGGCATCGTCGACTGCCCGTTTCTGACTCGCGCTGCCTCCTAGTGACTCTTTCCTCACTAGCGCCCCTCTGGCGTCCATCCAAGATCTCCCGCGGACTGTCCGTCTCCCACGGGGCTACTCAGGTGGGACACCGTCACTTTCCACAGGCTCGCGTTCGACGGGCCCCAACGCCGTGGAGTTCCCGACGTCGTATGGGCGCTATCGTGCCGAAGACCTGGTAAATGATGGCTTGAAGGTGATCAACGAGGAAGGCAGGGAAGGCGAAAACGACAAGGCGAAAGGAGTATTTTGAGACTCTTGCTACGAGCAAGGTCTGGATCTGACTGTACTGGGCTCACCTCCATCTACCCTGGAATTCTCTCTATCTGTGGTCACGCGTTGTATCTATGTATTTCTTGCTTTCCTCAATGGGTCGCTCTCCGGGAGAAATGGGAGGGTGTTTTCTTGTTCGTGTCTACTATTACTACTACTACTGACCAGACTCGCGGACACTTACTGTGTAGTAAAATACCAAATGGATGAAGGGCGCGGGATTTTGATTGTGTGCATTGCACGGCCCCTTACCCGGAGTGTACGATGCTGGGCTACTGAGCACCCTCTTCTTTCGCATTCTGTTTGCTTACAAAATCATTCATCTTGGGATACTTAAACCCACGAAAGTTCGTTTTTTCCCGCCACGCCACTCCCATCGGTCCAAAAGAGCTGCTTCGGCTCGTCACTGGTAAAGCGTTGATAAGTAAGGAGCGGGGCGCAACGAAGCGCCGCTCGGCGATATGAGAAAAAGGAGGGCGATTTCGTTTTCTGATGTGATGGGGCGCCTATTTTGGAGCACCCCTCGCTTTCTATCAGGCAAGAACAAACGAACAAAGACACAGATCAGCACAGTGCTTGTTGCTGAAGATTTGTGTACTGCCAAGCTTTGTTTTAGTGATTTCGGGATGTTCCGCCCGAGAGAATGATATTGATCAGAGGAAGGGTCACACTGGCATCTTGATGGAGGTGGCTGTGGGCGATGCGGTGTGGAAGAAAGGTGTTCTTAGCTTGGTTCTCAGTTTCTAGTTCTCGGAGTGCGAAGCTCGTCGATCAAAGTCGATCGGACGGCGGTCGTTGGGAAGAAAAAACCAACACAAATCAGATGGCTTTTTGTTATTCACACGGAAAGAAAGGAACAAACACAGAATGATATATATATTAGTGGAGGTCGGAGATTTATGAAGAGAGAAGAGTGCATTGCACGAGCAGATGCGGAAGTAGGGTCCTGTGATGAAAAATGCAGGGCATGATAGGAATCGGGATTTGACATACAGTAGGCCAAAGTGATTCTTGAAGGGGTGGGCCTTTATGCGGAGCACGTGGGGCCCTAGCTGCAGTGAGCGCGATTCGACAGTGCTTGGCGACTGTGGGGGTGACTTCGCGGGCGGCGCGCTCACTGGTGCCTCAGGCCGCACAATGGCCCACGGTAGGTTAATGCAAGTATCCGTGGACAGCTTGCGCCCTGAGGTCGTTGGGTATGAGCCCAAAGTGGGTAGGTGGGTTGCCTGCACCCCATTGTTGTCGACGACAGCAGGGGACCCCATATGAGCAGTACCAAGGCAGCGTACAACCAACATCCGGTGTTCAAAAGTAGTCGGAGATACGACCTTGACCAGAGTACCGGAGCTACGTTAGGGAAATGGTGCTGGTACGAGTTCAAGGAGGGCTGGCGCACATCTCTGCGCGACGCAACCAACTCGTAGTTGGTCCGAGTCGTCGTGCTGAGGTTGTCCAGGGCTCCGAGACGTCGGGGGACTGAGACCTGAGGCAAACGAGAGGTCAACGACCAATCACAACCTACTCAGAGACCGTACGCACCCTTTCGAACACCTCCGTTCCCATTCCCCTTCGATCCGTGGAAAATGCGGAGTTTTCACTGGTGCGACTGCCTTCGTGTGCACGTCGTCATTGGTTTCGGGGGTAACCTGCCAGGGGGTGCGGGTATCGTAGACACTGTAGCATGTCCGGTTCGTGGGACTTTAATTGGGTAGAGGCCTCGCATTGCGTGTGGTCATCGACAGGTTTTTGAGTAGCGAATGGACCAAGCTGCCTCGCTGAAGGGTGTTCGTTGATTGTCGCGTATTGCGTCTCCGTGCCCCAAGGGGTCTTCCCACCGATATGTACACCCGGTGACGGACTGGAAGTGGAGAAAGAGACATGGTGTAATCATTCGTGGCACGGTCACCACGATACGATTTGACAGCTGTAAGTCGAAGCGACAGGTTCAGTTTCAGGTTCGGCGGCTTGCTTCACTATTACAGTAACTTATCACACGGCCAGCAACCTTTTCCGTTTAATTAGGTGGGCCTCAGACGGCCAATGAAGCCTTGGTACAGTATCATGGACTCCTCGGCTCGGCTTTAGTAGTGCTACGAACTAGTAATATTCGGTATACCGCCGTATACGTCGCTGACCGATGAATGGAATCCCAGCGAATAAGCACCTGTGGGTCGCAATGCCGTCTCAACGGCTGGGACGCTCCGGTGACTTGACGTTTTCCCAGACTCGGGATTTGCCCACGGATAGCAGTGCCCGTCGACCATGGTTCCCAATCCGGGCATATGCGCCTGGGAAAGCGCAACCTGAGAACGCCGCGGCAGCGCAGAGTGACTCTAAATGGGTGCGACTCGGATTACACTCGGTAGTCCACTGATTCGGTCCCGGGCCGCTTCTCTTTCCCAGTCGCGTGGTCCAATTAGTCCGCCCAGGGTTATATCGTCTGAACAAGCACTGCCGAACGCGCGGGGATTCTCTTATCGGAAGAGAACACTGCCCCACTTTGGAGGCGCCCAGGGCGTAATCAAGATGCCATCCAACTGATGTTCTCTGTCATAGCCTTGAGCGTGTGCAAAGACGTGATATGGCCATGTTGTCTGAGGTGTCTATATAGGAGTGGAGGAAGCGCCGTACCCCCAGATCGCTCCTCTGCTATCCCCCACCTTGTTGTTTGCCTGTCAAGATGGTCAATTTCCACGATCCCGGCGTCATCCTACAGGACTCCCGTGTGTACACTTCCTGGCCTGGGTCTAGGGCCTAGACACTCCGCTGAACTCGTTCTTTACCTTGGCAGTGTCGGTAGTGAAGCTCTGGCACACCATAGACGGCCTTTTCATGTGAGTCCTCGCAGTCCCCGCAGCGGTCTCCTCTCACCCCCACCATTTGCTTTCCTGTTCCAGATGGGAGTTCTTCATCACTCTTGAATATGAATTGAGCGTCCTCCGAAAGCGTCGCCCATACCAGTGGCCGATATTGGTCTGTCCTTTTTTCGGGTTCCGTTGCCCGCGCGCTCAGGGCGTGTTGATCACCCCTCTGTAGATTTACTCTTTGACACGCGCGTGCACCCTCATTGCCGTAATTCTTAATATGCTCGGATTCGACGCCTCAAGTCCGATCAATTGTCATGTGCGTATCATTTCCGTCCTTCCTGCACTCGCCTGACCTCCGCAAAGCTATGGATTATCTTTGAACTCGTGAGTCGTCTCTTTCCGATGGAGAACGACGGCTGAGGGCCTCCATTTCGGTAGATATTTGCTTACTCGGCCTTCGCGGCCGCCTCACTTCTGATCGTGCTTCGCATGTGCGTCTATTTCACGATGCAATTCTTCCTCCATGAAATGACCGCTCGTATTGTGATTGTTGCTACGTAGATTCGCCATCTGGGATGGCAACAAAATCGCCGTGTCGATTGCGATGAGCGCCTGGCTCACCAACGTTGCATTCCTTATCCACGGTACGTACCCACCCCTTCTCTCCAAAAGGTCAGAAAGCTCATAGGCCCGCTTTTGTTGTGCAGATATCACGAAGGTGAGCTTACCTGTCCGCCCGCCTAAGGTTGCCGACTCACTGTCTGCAGCTCCGCGCTACATGGGTGCCTGTGCCAGGCGTCTGCGCAGTGCTAAATATCGAGAGCAGCAAAAATACCGTCATCCTCACGCTTGTTACAGATGTGATCTTATGCCTCACTATGCTTGTTGGCTTACTTCGCCTGCGCCAAAACGGCACCACCATGGTGGCCTTGTGGAACTTCCTCTGGAGGCAGGTAGGTAGTGGGTCATATCTTGCCCTCTCCGATCGCTTATACGTTTCCCATTTGAAAGGGTCTCATTTGGGTATTCTTGGCCACCGTCGTGCAGATCGTCCCGACGGTCAGTCTGATCACGCCCTTCGTTTTCTTGTCTTTGTCTCACTGTCGTTTTTCTACTGCAGGTGTTTATCAGCTTGAATTTGAACGGTAAGATCCATTTCGTCGTCAGTCTGGTAACGAAGAATAACGAGCTTTGGTTCCGTTGGGAAAACCAGATCCTTTCGATCTCGTAGGTTTCCTAGGAGGTTTGCTGCTACACGTGTGTTTCTCACGCCGTCCCTACCATACAGATGTTCCAAACACCCTCACTCATCGTCATGTCAATCGCTGCGACGCGGATGTATCGCTCTTTGACCGACTTTACGAGCACCTCTGGGCTGTATGCTCTCCCACTTCCTCCGTTCTGTCCTCACGCTAACCGCGGCCGACGTCGCAGTCTCGATAGCACCCAGACTCGGAGTGGGCGCACGACCACTTCAGAACCGAAACGGATCTCCACAGCGCCAATTCCGCTCGACCGGATAGGGATGGAGGTGGCCGTGCACAGGTCCTACGAGGGGGATTACCCGCCGGTGCATGGGGACCGATATAGCTCGTATGTCAGCACGGATAGTCACTCGCAGGACAAGCCGCCCGCGCTGGACGCCGACAACGACCTCGAGAACGGTGTCAAGGCATGATGAGCCCTCTGGTGGCAGAAAATATCACCTGCGGCCCACGGCGTGTTTGTCGTTTGTACGGAGTGGCGGTTAGTCGACCTATCTTAGGTTTCTGGTCCAAGTAGTAGTAGTAGTAGTAACTTATTTCATTGATTCTTGGGAGAGGGCTTTTCCTTGGCGATGAGGAATCTTACGTTCGTGGGTTCACCAATTGGGGACACGCGGATAGGGATTGTTGTAACTTCCTTTTTGGATAGCTTGCCAAGTAGCTTGGGGGACCCCAACCTACTGTAATCTCAAGTGTCTACTTGTGTGACCATCAAGTGGCATCAACTCGTGAAACAATATGGCACACCTCATCCTACAACATGCAGAGCCATCACAGAAGACGACCAGACGGAAGGCACGGGCACCTCGGAGATAATGGGGACAGAATGGGTTTGGTAACGGGGCTATGCACGTTCACATGGTATAGCTTGGAGTTGAGTGCAGCGATCCGAGTCGAGATCATGAGATCCACGCTGCGAATCATACAACGCTCCGCGGAATCGTGTTGATCACAGGTAGCACTGTCCTAGGAGCGTGGATACGAAGAGCACCTCGGCCGACTTGGAAATTCCTCTCACTGCATGTCCAAGGCTTTGTAGGAAACCCTTCAGATGCCCCCTAGACTCCATTTCACTCTAGACGATCTGTATTTTCCGGAACAAAGAGTTCCTTGACTTCACACTCATAGTACACCGTACCGTGCCATCGAGGCTCAAGCTTGAGTCTTAGGATGGATACGGTTTAGTTATGGTATCCTGTCATCGTACTAGTGGCATGTTCTACTACTAGTATTTCACGTGTCCATACCGGTAATAACCACCACTACCCGGACGGTGTGTCCTCCAAAGCCCATGTTTCACACGTACCACGCCCCGACAAGACCTTTGCGATCCTGTGCTCTCCGTGTGCCATCGCTTCTTGTATTGGAGTCCGTCCATACTCGTTCCGGGTGTCCACATCTGCGCCACACTCTACTAAGAGCAGGCAAATATCGAGGTGC
This sequence comes from Lactarius pseudohatsudake, assembly GCA_021525015.1. Taxonomy (NCBI): domain Eukaryota; kingdom Fungi; phylum Basidiomycota; class Agaricomycetes; order Russulales; family Russulaceae; genus Lactarius; species Lactarius pseudohatsudake. The sequence goes on along the minus strand of JAKELH010000044.1, from coordinate 126,148 downwards.
CCCATCGCCGATCCGCGATGCAATGCTGTCGCCCCTCGCCTCGTTTTTCTATTCACATCGGCACCATGGTCGAGTAATAATCGCGTAACCTCCAGATGTCCAGAATTTGACGCCTGAAGCAGCGGGGTCCAGCCGCCTCGGGTCCGCGAGTTCACGTTTGCGCCACGTTCAATCAGCAATTTTGCCACCTCCAGTCTCCCCTCGGCCGACGCGGCTTGCAATGCAGTGTCCATTTCGTCGACATCCGAACCTCGGTCAAGTAATGATCGTACGACGTCCAGCTGTCCGTTTTCTGACGCAGTGTGCAACGAGGGTTTCTCAATGTCAAGGAGTTCTACCTTTTCTCCGTGTTTCGGTGGCGGCTGAACAGTATTAGGGGGCTCATTTCGCGGTCGGAGCATCGGCACTGCACCCGCCATGTGTCCAGATAGGAAATTTGCCACCTCGAGTTTCCCGTTGTCGAATGCCAGGTCCAATGGCGTCTTATTGTCGTCATTACATATGTTGAAATCTGCGCCACTCTCGAGAAGGAGCTTCACGACGTCAAGATGGCCATTGTTTGCTGCTGAATGCAACGGGGTCCGACCTTCGTCGTTGGGGGTATCCGGGTCTGCACCGTTGTCAATTATGAGCCGAACGACATCCAAATGACCGTTTCCCGATGCTATATTCAGTGGATTCCAGCCGTTTAAGGTTCGATGGTTCACGTCCGCCCCGCGGTGGATTAGTAGCCGTGATATCTCCATATGTCCGACAGTGGAAGCCTCGGCTAATGGAGTAGAGTGATAATTGCTCTCTGGAAGATCGACATCTGCGTTGTGCTCGAGTAATAGCCGTACAATGTCAGCGCGTCCTAGCGATGCCCGGTGCAGTGGGTTGTGCCCCGTAGAATCCAGAGCATTTACATTAGCGCCACACCGAAGAAGCGAGAATGCGACATCAGTGTCGCCAAGGTCTAATGCCGCGATCCATGAAGTGTTGTGATACCCTCCCCTGGCATCAACATCCCCCGGGTAGGTCGCAATCAGGTGATCCACAAGCCAGCGGAGACGGCAATGTATCGCGTAATATAATGGCGGCGCCTCCGGTCGCTCGGGGTGCTTCGTAGGCATCGATTCTCGCCAAGGGTCGTCGATGTCGTATATCCACACCCATGCAGAGAACTGTGGATTCTCCCGGTCAAACAGCCGCTCCGTGGCCTCCCGGATTGTCGATGACACATTCTCGAACTGGCCGTGTTCGAACCAGTGTCGTGCCGCGTAATCCGCGAGTGGAAAGTCCTTAATGCTCTCTTTGTCGATGTGGTCGTCGAGTTTGAGTAAGACCCCGAGGGAGGCTTGCACGAGGGTGGCATGTGCCAAGTGAGGGACGATGCGATAGAAAGACACATCCTTGCTCGCGGCGACAAGCCGATCGGATGTCAGGAATTCCTTCACGGAAAAGTGGGAAAACTGAACGATTCGAGACCCGTTCACATCGACAACGGTGATGAGACTTGAGCATGCCGAAAGTACGGCTTCTTCTGCGTCGCCTAGTCGCCAGCCAACGTTGAACTGTGGGACCGCTCCTGGACCGAACCGGACCGCCAGAATCTCTGCAAGTTCCTCGACGCGAAGTGGTCTAACGGATACGGCGAGACATTGCAAGAGTCGGTGTGCGAATTGCCGCTTCACTTTATTTATCCTGCGTAACATGTGTTCGTATGTTTCGTCCAACGTCTCCGGCATGTGGTCCAAAATACTATGGATACTTGCAGGGAAACATTGGCGCAAGATATCCAACAAGCAGTAAACCCATCTGAACCTGCCGCATTCATCAACTGACAGTCCAGAAGAACTATAGAAGGAATGGCTCACATGCCGTCTGCCTTCTCTGAGAGTCTATTGATAACCAATTGCCTATTCTCTGACTTCCATCTTCGCATATGTCGATCGGACTGGACCACTGATTTGATGTATCCTAAAATGTCCGCCGTTTGTCCACTTTCTTCGTGAAGTGAAATACGGAACGACGCCAATGGTTCGAGAATGGACCGGATGTCGATCTCTGGCCGACTGGAAACACATAGATGTACATTTGGAAGTTGCGAACCGACGAAATCTTCCAGGAACTGGAGCATATTTTCACGAGACGTCGGCATGCCGGAGATGTTCGGAGATTCGTCGAGAGCATCTATGATGATATACGTCGCAGGCTGTCCTGGGATCTTGAGCATGTCCGTCAGACATTGGGAAAGTGCGTCGTCTGAAGGCTGCTGCGATCCTTCATCGTGGTCCAAATAGAAACGAGAGAAAATATCATGGCAGGCGTCAGACCTGGCACTGAGCTGGAAGAGGAGGGAGGAGAGTAGATTGCGTCGTTGTTGTTTGTGAGTGTCCCTGAAGTCGAAGAAGAAGTAGGCCATCAAAGCCAGCCCGGCCTTGCGCATCCTGTCGATCTCTCGGACAATCGTAGACCTGGAAATATGCGTGAATATCCACAATCGGAGTGGTGGGGCGCCACGTACATAAGAATAGTTTTCCCGGAACCGGCTACAGCGAGAGGAATGAATCAGGATTGTGGCAAGGTCAATAATGGAAACTCACGCTTTCCGTGGATCCACAACAGGGAGCCCTTCGCATTCCACTCTGCGAAGACGCTTCCCTCGCAAAACCACGTTGCAGTTCCGTCTTGATGGATGTCGCGTGCAATGTTATAGTTGGATGACGGATCTGGAGGGGAGAGCCAACTTCGGGACTCCCTTTGCAAGCGGTCACCTGCGACTAGCTTTAGCACCACAGGACCACAATGGTAGAATCGATTAATAACGGACGCTTGATCTTGTTTATATCGTTCGCAATCTGTTGCATCATATCTGCCGTCATGATCAGCTTCTGCGACGCCGACTCATCATGATAAACACAGTAAATGCTCACCCAAAGCCTTCCAGATGCTGTCCACCGATACTTTGCCATCTATCAAGACAGCTCCGAATTAGACCGTTTACTGCCATCTGAGAAACTTTGCGGACCATTGATGACCACCTTGACAGTGCTCACAAGTCCGCAGACGACTTCGAGCGTCTGGGTCATAGTCATCCGACCCTCCTCTTGGGTGAGACGGTCTAGCCTGCGTAGCACAGACTCTATCTCGCTTTCTCCCAAGAGCTTCTTTGCGAATTTCTCTGCGTAGCGTTGAGCCTTCGCGTATCAAAGAGACGGATCGACTTACTGAATCTACCCTGCTTAATCTGTTTGGTAGCGAGAGCAAGCACAGCAAGTAGCTCGACCATTATTTTTACGCTTATCTCCGTTGTTGAAGGAGTCAAAGGGAGATCGGTGTAGATTCTTAGGCGCTTGAGGAAATTTGCGAGGCATTCAAACAAGTCGACGAGCGCATCGTAGCTCGAGCTGACGCCACTGGCTGCCTGTGGATCCAGACATGGAGAGGGGATGTAATCGGAGAATGGAATTGGATACGTACTGCGATGAGGACGTCCACTCCAGCAAAGACGGCCTTTGCTGGTTCGAACGGAACCTGGAAACAGGATTGGTGAAAAAAGGTAAATAGAAGAATGAGGATATTTGAGCTCACTAAGGCAACTGACGCTCCAAGAACAGTAGATAACGTGTGGAGGATCTGGACTAGAGGGCTAAGCCAGTTAAGCAACTTGCGATTTCCGTCACGAAAATCTTTGAACTTGTTAGCGTTATCTTCGAGTATCTTAAGGACGTCATCGGGAGAATCGCAAGACCGAAGGGCGTCGGCAAGAGGGTATGTTGCGAGGTCTATCCCAACCTGGTTGGTGTATTCGGCGAGAGCGGCATCAAGGATGGGTTTAAAAGAGATTGAAACCATTTGTTCACGGTCTCTCGCGGAGGGTGGTGAGTGAGTGGGGGAATGGCGCTCACTACTTAAGCCAAGGAAGGCTGCGGGCCCCAGTCACTTGCCCAAGCCAGCACTGCTTCTTGCATCATGTACTGTATTATGATTCTCCACCTGGACCGTGATGGATAGCTCGACGAGATGGAGAAGGGACCTCCCGAAGCCAGATGATGTGTTTCATAGGACAGTAACCGTCAGTCAGACGTCCAGTGATCGTACACATATACATCAGCTTCCTATTCTCCCCTTGATTCTTGCGAAGGCAGTTACTAGTACCAGGCAGGGCGCAACGAAGAAGGACTCGGATTGGGACAGGGGCGGTGATATGGCCAACTGCCGGCCCGGTAACCCGAGAGTCTGCGCAGTGTCTGCGCCTCGCGGTAAATCCGTCATCGCGTCATCCTGTTTCCCGTCCAATGTTTTTCGGCGAGTTCGAATCTGATGACCTCTAGCAATCCTGATCTCGCAGCAGTCTTGAGTCTTAAAGAAAAGGCTTCTCAGGTAAAAACCGCTGGAGTCAAATCATACAGTTTGTCGCGAGACAAGCTCGCCCCATCTGGTGACCCCTCCACAGCTAAAGCAAAGCCTCCTCCACCGCCACCGCCATTGCCGAGGAAGGTATCTGGAAAACAAAGGGGCGATCTGAGAACAGTTATCTCGCATCCTTCATCTTTGAATGTCCCCGAAGGAGCCACAGATGTCGATAGGATTGACTGGGCGAACCTTTCACTGTTTCACATCAAGACAGGCAAGTCTTCTTTACATGGCTTGATGAATTCTTCGCCCGCTATTTAAACCAGTCCCAACCTTCTGTACGTGTTTCTCCCGTCGATGGACCGAACACATCTACGCCATCGCCGCAGCTCTCCCCGTCTCTCCCGCCTCGCAGAGCCCCCAGGCGAGTCAGAACGCAGGTCCCGACCATCTGGACGTTTCTCCAGCCGCCCCAGTGGTTGGACGTCGGAACATTCCTCCTGTTTTGTCGCAGCGTGGACCTGTACGCCCTTTCTGTACTGCATGGAAACTGTGTCATTGAGCCGAAGATCAATCTCTCGACCAGACCCACGGCACCTTCTTGTGGTCATCGACACTTAAATTTTGTTTCTAAAGCGAAATATCCTAGTAACCGACCTTCAGATGTCGTTCCCTCCGCCTGCTGAAAACGGCTCTGCTGCTGCCGACCTCGCCTGGTACATGCACCCCTCCACGTCTTGGGATACCGACTGGTATGCCTCCAGGCCTTGAACTCGCCGATCCCGCCACACCTCAACGGCTCGCCGGAGATCCGCGACACGGGTGCCTTTGGCTCGGACGGGCGTACCAAGACGGCGCGCGGCGTGATGCTATTCTTGGACTTCAGCATGTGCTAGTTCTCCGTGACGTACGGCAGCGGGCCGCCCGTGCGCTTCCGGCCACGCCCGGAGCCGATGTCTACCGCTGCTCTGCGGCGCGCAGCACAGACGCACGGCACGGCGGCAGCAGCGTTCGCTGCGCGCGCAGAGGCGTCCAGCGCCCATCGCTCGCAGCGAGTGCTGGGATATCGCGCACGAAGCGCTCCTGCACGCTGCGATCCCCTGTGCGTACGACGCCTCGATCCTGAGCACCTCGCGTGCTCACGGGCACCTGTTCTTCTGTGGCGGGGACGACCGCCTTCGCGCGGGCGATGTCGTCGAATGGCGCTCGATACGTATCGGCGCGGCGCAGTTCGGGGCATTCGCGGTCCTGGACGACCCGGATCATACTGCGGTCCTCGTAGAGCACACCGTGTCCCACTGTGCTGTCGCGGATGGCGACGGCGTGCGGCCAGCTGACGTTGGCGTCTTGACGGTCGTCGAACAGACTGCGGGGCGCGCGCCGAGACGCGAGTCGTACGATCTCGCCAAATTGCTGGAGGGGGAGGTGTGGGTATGTAGTCCTGTTGGGATGGTCGAGTATCTCGTTTATATACCCTCAGGACTTGGGACTTATGCGCTCTAGGACCTCGATCCTGAGCGATTGTAAGGCGTCACGACAACAGTCGCGATATCGTCTTTGCTGGTAATACAGTGGAAGATGTATCTTCCTCGACCCCAGAGCGTGTACATGCGACTCTTACATTACTTTTTCTTGTCTTGAATACCCGCAGTCTCTATCCATTTCTTTGATACCCCCAAGCTCTCAAGCAGCTCTAACACCACTCGTGTCAATGTCTGTTTTCCTTGCACTATCACCTCCACCGCCAGCTACCGGCGATTCTTTGTGTACGCGCGCGACATCAGAAAGTGAGTTCAGCTTGCCAGATTCAGAAAGGACATGACATACTCGAGGTCGAAGATGCACAGCACACTCGTAGTGCATCAGCCAGGACATCCGCCGACAAATGGAATGGGTCAAGCCCCGTGATGTGTGTGCAGGTCTTGCCGCGTCGGCCCTGCCTGGCCTTGGCAGTCACTGTAATTGGGCGCAGCGCACCCTTTTTGACGATCGACCCGCCTCTGAGGACAGTTATGCGGTACCATGGCTGCATGTGCTTGCACAAGGCTCAACGCTTCCTCACGTTTTGCAAATTCCGGAGCGGGGGGGTGGTGGCCTGGGCGTTGGGTGAACCATAGAGCGCGGCGAAGACCGCGTGTGAGTCGATGGTGATGAATTGTTGCTCGAAGCAGTTTGCTAGATCGTGCTTCTCGACGTACGCGAACACCGCGGACTTGACCTCCGCAAGCGGATACAACGCCGTTATGCTACGATAGTGTAAGGCATTCATCAGCAGAGGAAATGAAGCAACGGCAGTAACTTACTCGAGTTCGAGGTCTCCAAACAGCGGCAGCGTGCCGAGGTGCGGCTTCCACAACTCCGTCGCCGTTGTAGTCGTCCCCGCGTTCGCGGCTTCCGCCGCTTGCTGTGCTTCACGCTCCTCCGCTCGTTGTCTCCGCTCATCTTCCTCCCCAACTGTGCGACGGGGTTCATGCGCGATAACGTCTGCATGTGTCGGGAACACCGCGGCAACCTGCACGCCCGGCCGGGCGTCATTCAGCCTAAGCATGCCTCCCTTCTCCGATGCGCGCAAAAACGCGGAGAGCGACTTGAACGAGGAATGCTCGATGTCAACAGGGGTGGTAGCGGCCCGCGAGAATGGGCGCGCAGGGAGGATGTGTGCCGTGTAGAAGGTAGTCGTAGGTATCAGAAATGCAGAATTTGGCAGTGCGGCAAGGGACGTTCGGAGTGCTTGCAGGCCCGGGAGCGCAGCACGCAGACGAACAGTCACTTCTGAGTAATCGGACCACATGATGAGGAACAAAGCGAACAGTGGGCACTGGTACGTACCTTCCGGCGTAAGCTTCTCTATTATCTCCTCAACTCGTACGGTGCCGTCCTGCGTCACCGCGGGAGCACTTTTCACAGTGCCAGGTTCCTGGGGCGCGCTGACCGCGGCTCCTGTTGCTGTTCGTACCGTCACTGACGTCACCCGCGACACCCGTCACCTCGTCTCCTGCTGCCGCTGCCACGGGGAGGCATTCGGCAGCCCGCATCTTGTCCCGAGAGCCCACAGGTGCCTTCCACGTATGCAGCACGACGACCGCCTTCCCCTTATTCACGCCGTTATTGTCGATCTTGTCCGTGTCGATGGTCATGCGGCCCACCGAGAGGGGCGGCCTCCGCGCAAACTGCGCGACGCTGACGAGGGCACCGGCGAGTGCGTGCGTTGGCACCTGCACAATTGCCAAAGGGAAAATACAGAAGAATGTGAAGGGAAAGAGGGAGGATCTCGCGTACCGTCTGGGTACCAGGAGTTCTGCGCCGCCGCCGAGGACGGGGATGACAGCGGCGGGGGTGGTGAGCACCAGGAGCAGCGTTGGCTGCTTCCAGAAAATCGATCGATCGATGTATGTCAGTACTCCTGAAGGTGAACATAGCATGCGCACCTCTGGGGATCAGCTCATCGAACGATGAACCCAAGCCTTTCCCACACTGAACCAGAGCAGGTCGCCGTTCCCTGACGTGTAGAAGACCAGTAAGATGAGCACGGCCGTACGCTTCGTCCCCCGTCTCGTCCGGGCGACCCACAAGAGGGTCCATACATCGGGTTCGCCGTTGTATGCGCTAAACATTTGTACGAGAAGACCATCAAGCACGAGCGTGTCGGCAATTTCGGGGGCCAGGCCCGGCTGGAACCGCTCGGTTGTGCGCGGCTCTGAATTTGTGTCTGTCAGACGATCCGAGAGGGGCTGGCGAGACAAGTCTATGAGATGTGACTCAACTGAAACGACTATTTTTACTTGATATCTTACTGTATCCCGAACTAGAAAAGGGGAGGCCTTTTGCGTTTGGGTTAGAGACTGGCTAGGCTCAGCTGGCTATGCTCGCAAACTGGTGCGCCAAGACGGACGAGACGAAGGTCCGGGCCGGTTCAGTCAGCAAATCAGAGCTTGGTTTGTATTCTACCTGATTCTCTGGCGAAGATGTGATATGGCCTTGCTGTCCGAGGTGTCTATATAGGAGCGAGGAATCGCCGTACCCCCAGATCGCTCCTCTGCTATCCCCTCCCCCACCTTGTTACTCGCCTGTCAAGATGGTCAATTTCCACGATCCCGGCGTCATCCTGCAGGATTACCGTGTGTACACTTCCTGGCCTGGGTCTAGGGCCTAGACACTCCGCTGAACTCGTTCTTTACCTTGGCAGTGTCGGTAGTGAAGCTCTGGCACACCATAGACGGCCTTTTCATGCCGCCGAATCATGCGAGTCCTCGCAGTCCTCACAACAGTCCCCTCTCACCCCCCATTCGCTTTCCCGTTCCAGATGGGAGTTCTTCATCACTCTCGAATATGAATTGAGCGTCCTCCGAAGGCGTCGCCCATACCAGTGGCCAATATAGGTCTGTCCTTTTTTTCGGGTTCCGTTGCCCGCGCGCTCAGGGCCTCGTGTTAATCACCCCTCTCTGTAGATTTACTCTCTGACATGCGTGTGCACCCTCATTGCCGTAATTCTTAATATGCTCGGATTCGACGCCTCAAGTCCGATCAATTGTCATGTGCGTATCATTTCCGCCCTTCCTACGCTTGCCTGACCTCCGCAAAGCTATGGATTATCTTTGAATTCGTGAGTCGTCTCTTTCCGGTGGAGAACGACGGCTGAGGGCCTCCATTTCGGTAGATATTTGCTTACTCGGCCTTCGCCGCCGCCTCACTTCTGATCGTGCTTCGCATGTGCGTCTATTTCGCGATGCAAATCTTCCTCCACGAAACGACCGCTCATATTGTGATTGTTGGTACGTAGATTCGCCATCTGGGATGGCAACAAAATCGCCGTGTCGATTGCGATGAGCGCCTGGCTCACCAACGTTGCATTCCTTATCCACGGTACGTCCCCACCCCGTTTCTCCAAAGGATCAGAAAGCTCATAGGCCCGGTTTTGTTGTGTAGATATCACGAAGGTGAGTTTACCTGTCCACCCGCCTAGGGTTGCCGACTCACTGTCTGCAGCTCCGCGCTACATGGGTGCCTGTGCCAGGCGTCTGCGCAGTGCTAAATATCGAGAGCAGCAAAAATACCGTCATCGTCACGCTCGTTTTTTTTTTTTTTTTTTTTTTGAATCCATTTACGTGCGCCTTGGGGCCTAATACCCTATGTAGCACGAATCTGTAGAGCTAATACATGTGGAATTGTGCGTCCGTTTATGGGTCTGAATATCGTAAATCCCCCCCACTCCCGGATGGGAGTGGCTAGGCTTCCCATCAAGCGATGTGTAAAGAGGGGCGGGTGTGCCGCCTTGGCGTGAGTTGCGAGCCGCGTTTTGGATCTTGTGCGGTCCTGTTGGCGTACTTGGGGCTTGCTCCTACGTCTTCCGCTTTACTCAGCGAGTCTTGAATGGGCCTGAGTGGCCCGGCGAGTCGTGGGGATGGGTGAGAGTATTGTGAGTGGGTGGGTGGGTGGGGTGAAGGTGAAGGTCGTGGTGTGTGAAGGGTGTCGGGGTGATGGTCCAGCTCCGGATGATCGTGTCTCCTTTTCGTCTCTCCCTTTCGTCTCTCCCTTCCTGCTCTGTCCCTGTTTCCTATCTCTGTCTCCTGTCTCCTTTGCTTGACGCTGCGCCTCCCTGCATTAGTCTTCCTGTGTCTTGTATGTAGTTGACCAGCGGAATGATTGTCTTGGGGTCTTGTAGGAGCTTCGCGTAGAGTCCTCCTGTTGCCTTTTTGTCCTTGAGGAGCATCCAGCGCTCGTGCGCGTACACTGGGCAGTCTAGGATAAAATGCTGCGGCGTTTCTGGTCTGTGGCCACACACTGGGCAACTGGCGCTTTCCGCTCTTTTGAATCTGAATAGGTAGTCGTTGAGGGGGAAATGTCCCGCTCTTAGCTGGAATATCCAGCTTGCTCCTTTTCTGGAAAGGTTGGGAACGCTCGTCAGCTTCAGAAACTTTTGGGAAGGAATTGAAGTGTCTATCTGCTTGAGTCTGTGTGCCCGCGTTGACGCCTGCCAGTCGTTCTTCCACCATACTTTGAGCCTTTCTTTGAAGTGCTGCCTTGCGGCTGATTTGTTGATCTTGAGGGGTTGGCGAAGGTATGGCGGGAGGGCGGCGTGCGGCGACGTCTTGCCGCCCGCGGCAGCTTTCGCCTCTTCATCCGCTTTTTCGTTACCTTGTATGTTTACGTGCCCTGCCGTCCAGCGGATTTTGAGTGAGAGCTTGGCTCCTCCCGCTTTTCGTATTTTTGATGCTGCTGTGCGGAAGAGGTCTGCCAGTGAGTGTCCTGAGCAGCTGCCCGGCGTGGTAATCGCCGAGATTGCTGCCTGGTTGTCCACCCCTAATGCGATGCTGGTCTTGTTGTTCTTCTCGGTCTTGATGAGTTGGAGTCCCAGTAGGAGACCTACCAGCTCCGCCTCGAAGACCGTATGTTGCTCTGCTGGGCCTAAGTGATAGTGGAGCGTTCTCGTTTCTTTTCCCTCCCTGACGAGTATCGCTGCCGCCCCCACTACTCCGTCGTGCGCTGATCCATCGGAGTATACTTTTATTACCTTGGTCCCTTCCTTGTCGGCTTTGATTGATGCTTTTTTGTCCTTGGCAACATCTAATCCGAAGGGGCGTTTGTGGGAGAGAGCCGGGTCATGTAGTACGATGGGGATCTTCTCGAAGGTTTGCGGCTTAATTGAAAATGTTTGCATGAGGTAGTGTAATGGGGCTTTGTGCTTCTTTACTCTGCCATTTGCGCTTCTTTTTGCGGGGCCGTGGAGTGGGTGCTCCTTTGGGAGCGTGGCTATGCGAGTTGCCGCTCTGTGCAGATGTTTTTCAGCTTCTAGTTTTAGCGGAAGGATGAAGGCATGCGCGTCCAGGACGTCGGTAGGCGACGTCCTTAGACCTCCCGTGATAGCCAGTGCCCCAGCCCTTTGTATAGTCGTGAATTTGTTCCCTCGTCTTGATATTCTGTCGGTCTTCTGGTTCACTTTGTTGCGACCTTCTGCGCTGCCCCACACATCGACCGCGTAGAGTATACGGGGGATTGCGACACTTATGTATAGCCTTCTTGCATATTTCGGTGTGATGCCCCAGCTCGGGGCGGCCGCTCTCCTAATTTGTCCGGCCCACTTCATACCTTTTCCCAGAGCGTAGTTGTACTGTGCTCCCCAGGTGAGGTGTTGGTCGAAGTACACTCCCAGATACTTTGCGCTTTTCGACGGGGTGAGGGTGGTGTCGAGCAGCTTCATAGGATTTCTTTGCTTCTTGCAGTTCTGGTAGGAGAAGTCAATCAGCGCGAGCTTACTGAATTCGAAGCGAGAATTGTGGGCATTGGACCATTCGATCGCGCCTCCTTCCCTTGTCATCATATCCGATAGCGTGTCATGTGTATCTGCAAAGCTCTTTCCGGTGGCGATTAAGATCGCGTCGTCCACATATGCTATTGCTGATTCGCTAGCTTTGTTTGGGATGTCCAGGATGTCCGCGTTGTAATACTGGTATAGTATCATGGACATGGGATCTCCCTGCCCTATCCCGTTGTTGATCGGTATGTTATCTGAAATGAAGTCGTCGAATTTCAGCGTAGTGAATCGATTCCGGAGAAGGTTCCGGGTGAATTTAACCAGTTTGTCTGGTACTCGCCGTCTTTTCATGTTATGTATCAGTCTTTCGTTGACGGCGTTGGGGAATGCGCCTTCTATGTCTAAGAAAAGGACCGAGGCCACCTCCTTCCTTCTCCACGCGTCTTTGATCCGGAGCGTGAGCGTATGCATCGCGTCCGTAGTTGTGCGGGCTGGGCGTCCTCCATAGTGGTGTTGAGGGAGGAGTTGATGCTTCTCGGTGTAGTATGAGAGTTGTTCTGCCATTATGGATGTTAGTACTTTTGCGAGTGTGTTTAGGAGAGCAATAGGCCTGTAGGCCTTGGGAACGTCGTATCTCGGTTTTCCCGGCTTTCTAAGTACCACGGTCGTAAATGTCTTCCATGGGCTGTAATACCATTCGTTTTTGACGATGGTGTTGTATATCATCCATAATCTGTTGACGAGTATGTCAGCGCATTTGATCAGAACGATATTGGGAATCCCATCAGGGCCTGGGGCCTTGTAGGGGCTTAGCCGTGCTGTGTGTTTGCGGATTTGTTCCTTGGTGATGGCCTTCAGCGTGCCAATTGGTGTGGGGTACTTGTGGCTGTTTGGGTCGGTGGCCTGTTCAGGTGGCTTACTAGGGAAGAATGTCTTGGCCAGAACTGCACTCTTGTTGATGTTCTGGCTAATGGTTCTTTCGCCCAAGTCGTCTTGTACCTTTAGGCTAGGAATTCTTGTCTTACCTCCGTCGCTTGCCGGCGCCGAGATGTATCGGTGAGCCGTCCAGATGTCTGGGTCGGTCGCCTTTTCCAGCCAATCCCTCCAGTGGTGTTGTTTCGTGTATTGCATGGCCTTGTCGTATTTTCTGCGGGTGAGTTTGCACAAGGCATGGATCTGGTGATCCGGTTGGTCTCTGTATTTGTATGCCGATCGTCCAATCTTTTCCGTTTCTCTACGTAGGAGTTTGAGCTCCTTCGTCCACCAACGCTTTGATCTTGCGTTGATATCTGTGATGGGGACGTCAGCCGCGATGGTTTCCTGTATAGCTAGCGTCAGCCTGTCGCATTCTGCGTCTAGACGAGATTGGGTGGTTATCGGGTTGGGGACGCCCATGTTTGCGATTTTTCCCTCTAGCGTTTTGTGGAAGTTATCCCAGTCGACGTCTCTGAAGTTTCTGGTGACCTGTGCGGGAGCTTTAGTCAGCTCTATATCTATGACTGTGACGATAGGAACGTGGTCCGAGTTGACTCCTTGTGCCTCGGGGAGGGTGTCGCAGGTGACGACCGCGTCTAGGCTGTGTTCCGTCATGAACACATTGTCTAGTCTTGTCCACTTCTTTGTGACGTGGTGGACGTGGGTTGGGGTCCCCTTGGCGAGTACCATGTCCATCCCCAAGTTGGCTACGCTTTTGAGGAGGAGTTCCGCTGCGCGGATAGCATCTGGTGTGAATAGCCTGTTATCTTCCGGGGCGTCCCAATACGGGTGGTGTCGGTTGAAGTCGCCTAGCCAGATTAGGTGATGGTCTTGTCTGGACGTGTCGCTACCCAGGATGAGTCTTTCGTGCTTTTTGTGGTAGGTGGCTAGCGCTTTGAGGGTGTCATCATGTTCGCAGTCGTTGCATCAGGAAAACCCATGTTTTACTTGTTTGCACTTTCTGTTCTTTTCTCCCTTCTAGCAAGGGAGAAAAGGACCCTCTCAGAAAAGCACCCACTACTTGCAAAAAGAAATCCCCTCTTCTTTTTTATACTTTTTAGGCATATTTCTGGGGAAATTTTGGATTTTGGTCCGATTTTGGCCCGATTTTTTGAAAATTTGGTCCGATTTATTACCATATATGGAAATTCCGGGACCAAAAAATAAAGTTTGGTCCGATATTTCCATTTTTGGTCATTTTATTTTGTCCATTTTTGGTCATTTGGTACTCTACTTATCCTGTACTTTTTTTGGCAGTTCAGCAAGTAAAAAAAAAAGAAAGAGGGATGTCTTTTTCTTACTTTTTCTTCTTGTTTTCTGAAAAGAATGGAAAAGAATGGAAAAGAATGAATAAGTAAAGAGAGGGTTTTCCTGATGTGTAGACATTGAAAATTGATAGTGTTCCCCATTTTTCTCTTATGCGCAGGGCTGTAACGTCGCCGGACGGGAAGTCGATCTGTTCCCAGGTTTCTGTGAGTATATCGCCTCTTATTAAAATAATGGAACGCGTCTTATTCGGTTGCTCTTTGTGCGTTGAGGGGTATAAGGGACACCAGTCTTTAGATGCGATGGATTTGTTGAGGAAGTTGATGGATGGTTCTTGTAGCGCGATGATATCTATGCCGAGGCTTGCTAGTTTACCGCTGCTGATAAGACCGTGCTGGCATGTCGGGGATTTGTTGGTATTTTGCTGCCATATTGCCAGTTTCTTGATGAACAGCATACATAGAGAGCATACTCACAGTGGACTGGGAAGACTGTGGTGAGATATGCAAGTAAGCTTGAAGCAGCAACAGAGATCTAGCAAGTGAAGCAGATGGAGAGTCTGGCACACAACAGATGAGAACTGGTGTTTATACAGAGGATAAGACATACCTGGCACACAACAGATGAGAACTGGTGTGGTGCCAGAGCGTACATGGTACACTACTTATACTGCTACAGAGGGTGACGCTAGTAACACAGAGTCACAGTAAATACAAGGACGCATTGTTCTGTACACGGACAAAGGAGTGGACGCAAGGAGAACAGGGCGTAGAGAACAAGAAGAGTCTAGACTATGATATCATAGTGACATCACAATAAAGATAAGGAAACAAAAGGAAGTACATAGACGTAGTACAAGGACAGTCCAGAGTGGTCCATGATGTTATGTACATATGTGATGTCATAGATAAGAGAATACAAGAAGTCCGAGATTGTAAGGATCAAAATAATCTAATCTACAAGTCCTGTATATCTAATCTAAAGCAGTCCGTTATCTGCATGTCCTTTGAGCCGCTAAGTGTGCTCAGGCCACTTATCAACATCTCCCCGTGATCAGCAATCTAGGATTTAGCACAAGCCCATGTCTACATTGTGTTGGTGGAGCAGGGTGCGTGCGAGAGACTTGGTGAAGCCATCTGCAACCATTTCCAGTGTAGGGGTTCTAATAAGGGTGATGGTCCCCTTTTCGATGTACTCCCTAATGACATGATGCCGTATGGCAATGTGCTTGGATCGCCTCCCAGTGACAGGGTTCAAGGCCAAGTCAATGGCACCCTTATTGTCACCATGCAATGGGATGGGGTCGTCGACCTCGTACCCGAGTTCCGCAAGGAAGCTCTGATACCAAGCGGCTTGATTGGCCGCTTCGGTTATGGCCATGTATTCCGCCTCTGTAGTGTTTTGGGCCACAGTCTTTTGCTTTCGCGAGGACCAGCTTATTGCACCATTGGCTAAAAGGAACACATAACCGGAAGTGGAGTGTCTATCATCAACCTGGTCACCCAGGGAAGAATCACTATAGCCATGAAGGCCATCTCCACTGGCGCCATCGTAGACTATGCGCATGTCTATGGTACCTACTAGGTAGGACAAGACGTACATCGCAAGCCGTAGATGTTGGGGGGAAGGATTTGCTGCATACTGCGCCAAAC
This sequence comes from Lactarius pseudohatsudake, assembly GCA_021525015.1. NCBI lineage: Eukaryota > Fungi > Basidiomycota > Agaricomycetes > Russulales > Russulaceae > Lactarius > Lactarius pseudohatsudake. The sequence goes on along the minus strand of JAKELH010000044.1, from coordinate 110,665 downwards.
GTGATACAGCAAAGGAAATGTCAGGTCTAGTGCCAATCTGAACGTACAGCAGACTACCAATGAGTGACTGATAGTGCGTAATGTCAGAGGCAGAAGCCTGGCCCGTATATTTATGAAGGTGCTCGTCAGCACCAGCAGGTAAGGGTGTGGAGTGTGGAGTGGCATCAGACATGCCAAAGCGTTCAAGGACATCCTTGATATAGCCAGACTGGTCTATTTCAATGCGTCTCCGGGGGCGGTCGCGCACAATACGCATGCCAAGATATGAGTCTATCTCCCCGAGATCTGTCATTTCATAGCGTTCAGAGAGGTCTGACTTAAGACGCTTGATTTTCTCCATAGAAGCACCCATTATTGTGATGTCGTCAACGTAAACGATAACGAAGAGTGGTCCATCCCCCTCTCGTTGAGGCAACACATATACGCCGGCATCGGCAAATGTCCGCTTAAAGCCGAGTGTAACTAGCACTCCATGGAATTGCAAGTTCCATGCACGGGAGGCCTGTTTGAGACCATATATCGCCTTAATGAGGCGACACACCTTCGTCTCAGCACCAGCAGTGGTGAAACCTTGTGGCTGCTCCATGTAAATCTCCTCATCAAGCACGCCATTGAGAAACGCAGACTTGACATCCATCTGATGGATGTGCCAGTCCTCCAGCGCGGCCAACGCCAGAAGTAATCTCAGCGACTCAAATCGTGCGACGGGAGAGAAGGTTTCATCAAAATCTATGCCAGGGATTTGCGTAAACCCCTTAGCCACCAAGCGAGCTCTGTAGCAGCCATCCGCCTTGAGCTTGAAGACCCATTTGGATTTTACTGCCTTGCGATTAGGCGGGAGATCTACTAGCTCCCATGTGCCATTCTTGGCGAGCGCATCCATCTCATACTGACACGCCAGTGTCCACTCATCTGCATCTGCAGACCTCATGGCCTCTGCATAAGTTGCAGGGTCTCTGCCAACGTAAGCTGCAGCTAACAGCTCTGCATACCCCAGCCGTCTACCGCGCAGTGCCATATTGTCCCCACCGAAGTAGCGAGGGTTGGGCACAGGTGCACGGGTAGAGCGTCTTGGTGCATTATCCATTTCGCGCAACAGCTGACTTCACTGTACACGATCCTCAAAACCACCAGGCATGTCTGGCGAGGGAGGAGGGACAAAGCGCGCAATGCGCACTGCACTTTGACGCGGCGGTGGTGAAGTGGGAGTGGTGTGCTCATGCTTAGGAGTGGTGGGCAGAGTGGGCAGGGCAGGTGGTAGTGGTGGCGTGTGTGGGCGCTCTGGTTTAGGGTCTAAAATATCTTCAACATCCTCCTCTTCACTACTGTCAGAGTGTGTGGGGGAGGGTGCTCGCTGTGGTGGTAACGCCAATGTGCTAGGTACGGCAATTACTGGTGTAGGTAGTGGTGGTGAGGCCACTTGAGAAGGTGGTGGGTGTGTCTCGACACCCTGAAGGGACGGGAAGCTACTCTCGTCGAATGTCACATCCCTGGACAAACGGACAGAGCGGGTTGAGCGGTCCCAGAGCTTATAGCCCTTTGATTCGGGCTCAAACCCAATAAGCATGACCTCAATGGCCTTCGCATCCAATTTGCGACGCTTATCAGCGGGTACGTGCATGTACCCCTTGCATCCAAAGATGCGTAAATGTGAGACATCTGGTACTTTGCCAGAGTACCAGAGCTCATAGGGTGTGCGCCACTTGAGCGTACGGGTGGGAGAGCGGTTATAGATGTGTACCGCAGTGCTCATAGCATGTTCCCAGAAGCCTTTAGACATGCCAGCTGTGTGCAGCATGGCCATTGCCTTATCCGTAATGGTGCGGTTAAACCGCTCGGCTTTCCCGTTCGACTGTGGTGAACCTGGCATCGTAAGGTGATGCTCTATCCCCCTCTGCTTGAGAATGTCCTGTACTTGGCTCGCCATGTACTCGCCTCCGCGGTCAGAGTGGAGTGCGCGCAGTTTATGGGACGTCTGGGTTTCACCCCAGGCCAAATACATCTGCAGCGCTTTCACAAACTGATCCTTCGACCTAATGAAGTACACCACTGCATGCTTGGAGTGGTCGTCTATGAAGGTGGCGGTGTACGCGGAGCCTTGTAGGGACTGAGTTTGCATTGGACCGGCTAGGTCGCTATGTACAATCTCAAAGATACGGGTTGTCCTTTTGGTGGAGGACGCAGAGAAAGGTTGGCGAGTGGATTTACCCAACTCGCACCCACGACACACAGCAGTATGCGTGGTAGAGCTATCAATGTCCATGCCAGTAGTGGCAGAGGGACCATACGACTTAAGAGCGGCAGAGGAGATGTGTCCCATGCGCTGATGCCAGATATCAAGTGTGGTGGCAGCACTTTTGACGTGAGCATTGAGGCCAATGCTTGAAGCGTCCAACCAGTATAGGTTGTCCTCCAAGTAGCCAACAGCTACACAGCTTTTATTGACAGAGATTTTGAAAGAGCCACTGTCAAAGGCCACTTCCGCACCCTTTTGTGCTAGAGCACGCGTTGACAAGAAGCGTGTTTTCACCTGTGGTAGGTGCAGCACATTACTGAGGGTGATGGGAAGGCCTTGGCTCGTGATGAAGACGACGGAGCCTACACCAACTTGGTCGATGGTGGACTTATCTCCAAGGCGCACAGCACCTTTGCATGGAGTGTAGTCCTTGAAATCGGACCGATGTGGTGTGATGTGGTGTGTGGCACCACTGTCCATCATCCAACGCACACGCGAGGCAGCATACAAGGCAACTCTAACTGCGTTATCCGCCCAGTTAATGGCGGGCTCATCGACCTCCTTAATGGAGGCGGTGGTAGGTACTAGTACATGGGAGTTGGCAGCCTTGTTGCCAGTGTCCTTCGACTTCCCCGCAGCTTCATCCTTCTTCCTCTGCCTGCAGTCAGGCTTAATATGCCCCTTTTTGTTACAATAGTGGCAGGTAAGTTGAGAATGGTCTCTCTTCTTACGTGCGCCACCAGTAGGTTTAATGGGGGCGGCCTTGTGGAGCAAGGAGCCAGAGGGGCCAGAGCGACGCGCTTCCTCTGAGACAATGCGCGCAATGATCTCAGCGTGCTTGAGCTTGGAGGGGGCGCCACTGGCAAGGATGGTAGATGCCAGAACCTCATAGGAGGCTGGCAGGGCGTGGAGGAGAATGAGACAGAACTGGGTGTCAGTGACACCCATCTGTGTGTTGGAAAGACCGACTCTCAGCTCATTGAGCTTGGCCAACTGAGAGGCCATGGGAGAGGAGTCGTCGAGGCGGGCTTGAGTTAACTGAATCCACAAATTAAATATGGTGGTGCTGCCCGAAGCACCAGCATAGACATCCTTTAGCTTGTCCCACTTTGATTTGAACAGTGGGTAAGTGTATGGGTCGGCAACGAGAGAGTAAACATCGGGTTTGAGGTAAAGGCGGAGGTACGCCTTCGCCCGACGCTGGACTGATTCCCACTCATCTGGAGAGACTCCAGAGGGAGGGGCCATGAGGTAGAACACATCTTCAGCTTCATGCAGCGTGAGGATGGCCTCAAGGGTCCCAGACCATTCGTTCCAGTTGGTTCCATCAAACTGACCAAGATGGATGCCAGATGGCATACTGAAGGAGTTGCTATACGCATTGGAGATGCGCATTGAGGGAGTGGACCCAGATGGGATAGGGGGCAGGCCGGGTGAGGCACCTGCTGTCGCTCCTCCAGCCGCACCAGTGGTGGCAACACCGGTGGGGGAGGCAGCGTGAGAGGAGTGTGCAGAAGACATGGGGATGATTTATCTATCGCCGAGGAGCAGTCAGCGATAGTGCTTCAAAATAGTTGCAAGATATGGGGTAACCACTCCTGTCTGTGAATCTGTAAGGCCAGAACGCTAGTGCGTCCTGCCTCCTGAAGTACGCCAGTGATACAAGGGCTAGGCCCAGGATGGATAATCCCTTTGCCATACTAGGAGCTAGCTGCCAGCCAGGATGTGTCTAGGACACAGCTCACTAGTTTGCGTCAGGGGGATATGGAGGGAAGCTTTCAGAGCCCAAGGCTGTCTACCTCAGCCTTCTCGGCCTGTTGGTTGCCTCATCGCCACTAAGGGCTTCACTGAGTCCTTTCCCATTGCCGCTACAAGGCAGGTATCTGGTTGCAGAACACCATAAGGTGAACACCCCCCAGAGTCTGAACCAGGTTTTACACTCCCATGGTGAGGAGATCCTGCGCCCAGTGTGGAGCACCAGAGACAGCTGGCGCTAAGCTCCACAATACACAGCCCAGTGGGCCATGCACACCTGGATATGGATTAAGGGGCTACCAGATCCAATCTCCTTGCGCATAGCGCAGGGGCTAGGAAAACAGTGGGGGTGAAAGTAGGACTACTGGGCAGTACATGTACAGGAGGTTCCTCAGCAGAGACCACTGGCGCCCCAGTGTCTACTGCCTTGGGCAAGGCTGGTGAGGCCCCAGACAGACCTCAGCCTGGTGTGTGATCCTAAGAACACAGTGACCAGCCAAGTGGAGTGGCTTGGGTACCAGGGCCCATAACCTGATGAACAGCATACATAGAGAGCATACTCACAGTGGACTGGGAAGACTGTGGTGAGATATGCAAGTAAGCTTGAAGCAGCAACAGAGATCTAGCAAGTGAAGCAGATGGAGAGTCTGGCACACAACAGATGAGAACTGGTGTTTATACAGAGGATAAGACATACCTGGCACACAACAGATGAGAACTGGTGTGGTGCCAGAGCGTACATGGTACACTACTTATACTGCTACAGAGGGTGACGCTAGTAACACAGAGTCACAGTAAATACAAGGACGCATTGTTCTGTACACGGACAAAGGAGTGGACGCAAGGAGAACAGGGCGTAGAGAACAAGAAGAGTCTAGACTATGATATCATAGTGACATCACAATAAAGATAAGGAAACAAAAGGAAGTACATAGACGTAGTACAAGGACAGTCCAGAGTGGTCCATGATGTTATGTACATATGTGATGTCATAGATAAGAGAATACAAGAAGTCCGAGATTGTAAGGATCAAAATAATCTAATCTACAAGTCCTGTATATCTAATCTAAAGCAGTCCGTTATCTGCATGTCCTTTGAGCCGCTAAGTGCGCTCAGGCCACTTATCAACATTTCTTGCGGTCCTTGGTTAGGTCGTGTAAATTCATGGTTTATGGGTCTGGAGGAAATCCGCTGGCAATTCGTTGATGTCCCCTTCGAAGTGGATGTCGTAGTCGTCTTCGTCCGCATCGGGATTGGGAGGTCGGGAGTGCAGGAGTTGCGAGTGTGAGTCTACCATTCTCCCGAAGAAGTCTTCTAGTGTTGCCTGTTCGTCCGTCTTCCCGTTGGTTGGACGCTTTTTGTTCCTCTTGATTTGACGAGTTGGTGGTTGACGGTTGCCGCGATGGAGGGTGGGGAGAGAGCCCACCTGGAAGGTTTCTGGGAATTTGTCTTCGAGGGGGAGTCTGTCGGGTTGCAGGGTTAGCGTCCAGTCCTCGTCTGTTGGGAAGAATACTAGATTGTTTTCGGGGTGGTATCCGTTGTAATCATCACATTTTCTGAGGAAAGTTGGGCAGTTGCGGTCCCAGCTGGCGTGCGTGTCTGCCTTGCAGGATACGCAGAAGCGCTTCCCTTCTGTTTTGCAGTCCCTGGTTTTGTGTTGTTCGCTGCATGTGCCGCAGGTGTCATGCAGTGCGTGGCAGTTGATTGCGTAGTGCCCCCATTTTCTGCACTTCATGCATTGCTTGGGTTCGTACTTTAGTTTTTTGGGGAAGGTTCTCATGTTGCATACGTATATGCCGTCCTTAAGTATCTTGTTAGCTAAAGCGGCAGAGGAGAAGGTGAAGACGGCATAGGCAAATCTTTGTCCTTGAGAGCGTCTTTGCTCGGGCTTGATCCACTTGGCCTTTCGCAGTGCTTTTTCTGGAAGGCGGTTGACTTCTTCTATTTCTCTGAGGTGCTTCGCATTGGACGGGTCGAAGGTGGTCGGGATTCTGGGGACGACAACGGGGAAAGTTGTTTCTCTGACGGAGTAGCCTAGGTCAAATTTTCTTGTGAACTCTAGCTCGTTGATGGGGGTTTTGAACCACTCAGCCACGTCCTTTGATTCAAACTGGAGGATGATGCTTCCGCTCCTTAGTTTGATGACCTCCTCGACTTTTGCGCCTTCGGGCGGGGGGGAGGATGCCCGCCAGGACTTTGTCTGCGCGTTCCTGGATTTCGAAGGTGTTGAGATATGTGTCCTCTCCTTTCTCCGAGTCGAAGATTACTTGTCTGGCCTTCGTGTCCCTGCTCCTGTCAACGCCTGCAAGAATGTCTTGCGGGGAGCGACCGCCAACCGTGCGTGGAGGGAGGGATGGGGCTGGGGTTTGCTCCGCGATGAGTTGCGTGCTAGTGAGTGCTTCCTTGTAGGAGCGGGCGGTGTTGGCTGCTTGAGAGGTAGCTGCCGTGGCTTCAGTGATGCTCTTTGCCATGTCGGCGGCCGCCTTTTCGAGGGAGGTCGTAGTCTCTCCTAGCGCAGTTACGGCACTCTGCAGCATGTTTTGGTCAGCTATGGAGCTTTTGACTATGTCGCTTATCTTTCCCATCTCCCTTTGTAGCGAGTTCTCCAGACGTTCGCTAACTTTCTGTGCGAGGGCGTCCACTACGAGGGGTGGGGGTTGTGCAGACGTGTTGTTTTCATGCATGAGCGCTGCCAGTGCTTGAAGGGATCTGATCATTCCCTTGGGGGCAGAGGCTGTGTGCTTCATAATAATTAGCGTGAGGGTACGGAGGAGTGTGGTCGGCGTAATGGGGTTCTCTTCTACATAACATTCCTCATCTTTCAGCGCCTTCTTGGCTTCTGCCGAAGCATTTATGGTCTTGGGCTTCGTTTGCTCCATGCTTGGGGCGGCGATGGGAGTACTGGGCCGGGTGCTTGTTTTGGCTGCTGATCTGGTGTTTCTGAGGGGTGGATCTGGTGGGGAGCGCCCTGTGGGGCCCGGCCTGGTATTTCCTTTTGGGGTCATACCGTCCGGTTTCGCTCGTTTTGCTTCTGGTGAAACTTTTTATAACAGTAGGGAGGGGTCTAGCAATGCTAGTGTGGGTGTGTTTGGGGTGTGCGAGTGCGTATTTTTCCTTTCTGCAGTGTATCGTGCTACCTCTACCCTTAAGTCCGTGTGACGTGGCTTAGGTGGTGGTGGTTGCCGGAAAAGGAAGTCTCGTCACGCTCGTTACAGATGTGATCTTATGCCTCACTATGCTTGTTGGCTTACTTCGCCTGCGCCAAAATGGCACCACCATGGTGGTCTTGTGGAACTTCTTCTGGAGGCAGGTAGGTAGTGGGGGGTGTCTCGCCCTCTCCGATCGCTTATACGTTTCCCATTTAAAAGGGTCTCATTTGGGTATTCTTGGCCACCGTCGTGCAGATCGTCCCGACGGTCAGTCTGATATCACGTCCCTCGTTTTCTTGTCTTTGTCTCACTGTCGTTCTTCTACTGCAGGTGTTTATCAGCTTGAATTTGGACGGTAAGATCAATTTGGTCTCTAGCCTAGCAACGGAGAATAACGAACTTTGATTCCGCTCCACTGGGAAACCAGATCCTTTCGATCTCGTAAGTTTCCTAGGAGGTTTGCTGCTGCAACGTGTGTTTCTTACGCCGTCCCTACCATACAGATGTTCCAAACACCCTCACTCATCGTCATGTCAATCGCTGCGACGCGGATGTATCGCTCTTTGACCGACTTTACGAGCACCTCTGGGCTGTATGTTCTCCTGCTTCCTCCGTTCTGTCCTCACGCTAACCGTGGCCGACGTCGCAGTCTCGATAGCACCCAGACTCGGAGTGGGCGCACGACCACTTCAGAACCCAAACGGATCTCCACAGCGCCAATTCCGCTCGACCGGATAGGGATGGAGGTGGCCGTGCACAGGTCGTACGAGGAGGATTACCCGCCGGTGCATGGGGACCGATATAGCTCGTATGTCAGCACGGATAGTCACTCGCAGGACAAGCCGCCCGCGCTGGACGCCGACAACGACCTCGAGAACGGTGTCAAGGCATGATGAGCCCCCTGGGGCAGAAAATATCACCTGCGGCCCACGGCGTGTTTGTCGTTTGTACGGAGTGGCGCTTAGTCGACCCACCTTAGGTTTATGGTCCGAGTAGTAGTAGTAGTACTAGTAGTAACTTATTTCATTGATTGTTGGGAGAGGGCTTACCTTGGCGATGAGGAATTTTACGTTCGTGGGTTCACCGATTGGGGACACGCGGATAGGGATTTTTGTAACTTCCTTTTTGAATAGCTTGCGGGACCCCAACCTACTGTAATCTCAAGTGTCTACTTGGGTGACCATCAACTCGTGAAACAATATAGCACACCTTATCCTACACCGTGCCAGAGCCATCACAGAAGACGACCAGACGGAAGACACGGTCACCTCGGAGATAATGGGGACGTAACGGGCTTGATAACGGGGCTATGCACATTCACATGGTATAGCTTGGAGTTGAGTGCAGCGGTCGAGATCATGAGATCCACGCTGCGAATCATACAACGCTCCACGGAATCGTGTTGATCACATGTAGCACTCTGTCCTAGGAGCGTGGATACGAAGAGCACCTCGGCCGACTTGGAAATCTCTCTCACTGCATGTCCAAGGCTTTATGGGAAACCCTTCAAATGCCCCCTGGACTCTATTTCACTCTAGATGATCTGTATTTTCCAGAACAAATAGCTCCTTGACTTCACTCTCGTAGTACACCGTACCGTGCCATCGAGGCTCAGGCTTGAGTCTTAGTATGGGTACGGTTTATGGTATCCTGTCATCGTACTAGTGGCATGTTCTACTACTAGTATTTCATGTGTCCATACCTGTAATAACCACCACTACTCGGAAGGTGTGTCCTCCAAAGCCCATGTTTCACACGTACCACGCCCCGACAAGACCTCTGCGATCCTGTGCTGTCCATATGCCATCGCTTCTTGTATTGGAGTCCGTCCATAGGCGTTCCGAGCATCCACATCTGCGCCACGTTCTACTAAGAGCAGGCAAATATCGAGGTACCCCCACGCCGATCCGCGATGCAATGCTGTCTCCCCGAGCCTCGTTTTTCCATTCACCTCGGCACCATGGTCGAGTAATAATCGCGTAACCTCCAGATGTCCACAATCTGACGCCTGAAGCAGCGGGGCCCCGCCGCCTCGGTTCCGCGAGTTCACGTTTGCGCCGCGTTCAATCAGTAATTTTACCACCTCTAGTCTCCCCTCGGCCGACGCGACTTGCAATGCAGTGCTACGCCTGCTGTCCATTTCGTCGACATCCGAACCTCGGTCAAGTAATGATCGTACGACGTCCAGCTGTCCGTTTTCTGACGCACTGTGCAACGAGGGTTGCTCGACGTCAAGGAATCTTACCTTTTCTCCATGTTTCGGTGGCGGCTGAACAGTATTAGGGGGCTGATTTCGCGGTCGGAGCGTCGGCACGGCACCCGCCATGTGTCCAGATAGGAAATTTGCCACCTCGAGTTTCCCGTTGTCGAATGCCAGGTCCAATGGCGTCTTATTGTCGTCATTACATATGTTGAAATCTGCGCCACTCTCGAGAAGGAGCTTCACGATGTCAAGATGGCCATTGCTTGCTGCTAAATGCAACGGGGCCCGACCTTCGTTGTTGGGGGTATCCGGGTCTGCACCGTTGTCAATTATGAGCCGAACGACATCCAAATGACCGTTATCTGATGCCACATTCAGTGGGGTCCAGCCGGTTAAGACTCGATAGTTCACATCCGCCCCGCGCTGGATTAGTAGCCGTGATGTCTCCACATGTCCGATTGAGGAAGCAAGGACCAATGGAGTAGAGTGCTCTCTGCTGTCTAGAAGATCGACATCTGCGTTGTGTTCGAGTAATAGCCGTACAATGTCAGCGCGTCCGCTTTGCGATGCCATGTGCAGTGGGTTGTACCCCGTAAACTCCAGAGCATCTACATTAGCGCCACACCGAAGAAGCGAGAATGCGACATCAGTGTCGCCAAGGTGAAATGCCGCGATCCATGAAGTGTTGTGATACCCTCCCCGGGCATCAACATCCCCCGGGTAGGTCGCAATCAGGTGATCCACAAGCCAGCGGAGACGGCAATGTATGGCGTAATATAATGGCGGCGCCTCTGGTCGCGAGGGGTGCTTCGTAGGCATCGATTCTCGCCAAGGGTCGTCGATGTCATATATCCACACCCATGCAGAGAACTGTGGATTCTCCCGGTCAAACAGGCGCTCTGTGGCCTCCCGGATTGTCGATGACACATTCTCGAACTGGCTGTGTTCGAACCAGTGTCGTGCCGCGTAATCAGCGAGTGGAAAGTCCCTAATGCTCTCTTTGTTGATGCGGTCATCGAGTTTGAGTAAGACCCCGAGGGAGGCTTGCGCAAGGGTGGCATGTGCCAAGTGAGGGACGATGCGATAGCAAGACACATCCTCGCTCGCCGTGATAAGCCGATCGGATGTCAGGAATTCCTTCACGGAAAAGTGGGAAAACTGAACGATTCGAGACCCATTCACATTGACGATAGTGATGAGACTCGAGCACGCCGAAAGTACAGCTTCTTCTGCGTCGCCAAGTCGCCAGCCTACGTTGAACTGTGGGACCGCTCCTGGACCGATCCGGACTGCCAGAATCTCTGCAAGCTCCTCGACGCGAAGTGGTCTACAGGATACGGCGAGACATTGGAAGGAGTCGGTGTGCAAACTGCCGCTTCACTTTGTCGATCCTGCGTAACATGTGTTCGTATGTTTCGTCCAACGTCTCCGGCAAGTGGTCCAAAATACTATGGATACTTGCGGGGAAACATCGCCGCAAGATGTCCAACAGGCAGTAAACCCATCTGAACCTGCCGCATTAATTAACCGACAGTCCGGAAAAACTGTAGGAGGAGTGGCTCACATGCCGTCTGCCTTCTCTGAGAGTCTATCGATAACTAGCTGCCTATTCTCTAGCTTCCATCTTCGTATATTTCGATCGGACTGGACGACTGATTTGATGTACCCTAAGATGTCTGCCATTTGTCCACTTTCTTCATGGAGAGAAATACGGAACGACGCCAATGGTTCGAGATTGGACCGGATGTCGATCTCCGGCCGACTGGAAACACATAGATGTACATTTGGAAGTTGCAGACCGACAAGATCTTCCAGGAACTGGAGTACATTTTCACGAGACGTCGGCATGCCGGAGATGTTCGGAGATTCGTCGAGAGCATCTATGATGATATATGTCGCTGGTTGTCCTGGGACCTTGAGCATATCCGCCAGACATTGGGAAAGTGCGTCATCTGAAGGCTGCTGCGCTCCTTCATCGTGGTCCGAATAGAAGTGAGAAAATATCATGGCAAGCGTCAGACCTGGCACTGAGATGGAAGAGGAGGGAAGAGAGTAGATCGCGTCGCTGTTGCTTGTGAGTGTCCCTGAAGTCGAAGAAGAAGTAGGCCATCAAAGCGAGTCCAGCCTTGCACATCCTGTCGACCTCTCGGACGATCGTAGACCTGGAAATATGCGTGAATATCCACAATCAGAGTGGTGGGGCGCCACATACATCAGAATAGTTTTCCCGGAACTGGCTACAGCGAGGGAAATGAATCAGGATTGTGGCAATGCCAATATTGGAAACTCACGCTTTCCGTGGATCCACAACAGGGATCCCTTCGCATTCCACTCTGCGAAGACGCTTCCGTCGCAGAACCACGTTGCAGTTCCGTCTTGATGGACATCACGCGCAATGTTATAGTTGGATGACGGATCTGGAGGGGAGAGCCAAGTTCGGGACTCCCTATGCAAGCGGTCACCTGCGACTAGCTTTAGCATCACAGGACCACAACTTGAATAGTAGAATCGATTAATAATGAACGCTTGATCTTGTTTATATCGTTCGCGATCTGTTGCATCATATCTGCCGTCATGATCAGCTTCTGCGACGCCGACTCATCATGATAAACACAATAAATGCTCACCCAAAGCCTTCCAGATGCCGTCCACTGATACTTTGCCATCTATTAAGACAGCTCCTAATTAGACCGTTTATTGCCATCTGAGAAACTTTGCGGACCATTGATGACCACCTTGACAGTGCTCACAAGTCCACAGACAACTTCGAGCGTCTGGGTCATAGTCATCCGACCCTCCTCTTGGGTGAGACGGTCTAGCCTGCGTAGCACAGACTCTATCTCGCTTTCTCCCAAGAGCTTCTTTGCGAATTTCTCTGCGTAGCGTTGAGCCTTCGCGTATCAAAGAGACGGATCGACTTACTGAATCTACCTTGCTTAATCTGTTTGGTAGCGAGAGCAAGCACAGCAAGTAGCTCGACCATTATTTTTATGCTTATCTCCGTCGTTGAAGGAGTCAAAGGGAGATTGGTGTAGATTCTTAGGCGCTTGAGGAAATTTGCGAGACATTCAAACAAGTCGACGAGCGCATCGTAGCTCGAGCTGACGCCACTAGCTGCCTGTGGATCCAGACATGAAGAGGGGATGTAATCGGAGAATGGAATTGGATACGTACTGCGATGAGGACATCCACTCCAGCAAAGACGGCCTTTGCTGGTTCGAACGGAACCTGGAAACAGGATTGGTGAAAAAGGTAAATAAAAGAATGAGGATATTTGAGCTCACCAAGGCAACTGACGCGCCAAGAACAGCAGATAACGTGTGGAGGATCTGGACTAGTGGGTTAAGCCAGTTGAGCAACTTGCGATTTCCGTCGCGAAAATCTTTGAACTTGTTAGCATTGTCTTCGAGTATCTTAAGGACGTCATCGGGAGAATCGCAAGACCGAAGGGCGTCGGCAAGGGGGTATGTTGCAAGGTCTATGCCGACATGGTTGGTGTAGTCGGCGAGAGCGGCATCAAGGATAGGTTTAAATGATATTGAAGGCATTCGTTCACGGTCTCTCGCAAAGAGGGTAGTGAGTGAGTGGGGGAATGGCGCCCACTGGCAGTCAGTACTTAAGCCAAGGAAGGCCGCGGGCCCCAATCACTTGCCCAAGCCAGAACTGCTTCTTGCACCATGTATTATGGTTCTCCACCTGGACCGGGACGGATAGGTTGACGAGATGCACCAGGGACACTCCCGAAGCCACTGGCAGATGATGTGTTTCATAGGACAGTGACCGTCAGTGACACGTCCGGTGATCGTACACCTATACACCAGCTTCCTATTCTCCCCTTGATTCTTGCGAAGGCAGTTACTAGTACCAAGGAGGGTGCAACAAAGGACTCGGATTCAGGGCATGCCCAAGGGGGTTGCGGAAATATAAGCGCCCACACCCATGTTAGGGAGGGAGGGGTGGTCCGCCAGGCCCTTAGCAGATTTCTGTCAACGGGCGCCTCGTGGGCGCTAATCCCCGCCCAGACAGTCTCCCAACTTCTAAATTACCAGACCAAAGGATGTGGATTTTTTTGCTAAGTTCCTTTGCCCAAGTCAATGACTGAGACTTCTACAGCACTGAACTGCCGGTTGGGTTGAGACATTATTTACATTACAGCATCTTTTGGCATCCACTTTCCCGCCCTTCCGGCACTCCTTGCTCCCCTTTTCACCGGACCACCACTGCCTCCTCCATTCTTCGAATCCCCTCAAGACTCAGACAGACCCAAGATAGCCAGGGAGTCACCCCTCTGATGTGCAAGCCATGGAATGGGAGAAAAACAGTGCGTATTTTTATTATTCATACATCCCCAATCGTGTTACGGCGCTTAGTTATGGTCTCGAGGAGTCGCTTAAGTTGCAGGTCGTGTGCTCTAGGTGGGTCCACGTCACTCGCGGCACGACCAGACGTGGCAGGCCCGCATCCCCGTCGGGTCCCTCACGACAGGCGATTACGGGTACATCCCCGGCGGCTCGACCAACTTTGCCAACTTCATGCGTCTTGGCAACATCCTCAACGATTTCGAAGACGGGAAGGCGATGGAGGTCGTCGGCGAGACGCGTGGCACGATGCTCGTGTGGACCGGCAGACTGGGCGTGTTCCCGCCCCCGCTGCCACAGCGCCAGCCCGCAAATCTGTTCATCCTCCCGACGAGATGGAGTGCTGGCCCGTCGCGCTGCCGCCGCGGGGAAACGCGGTGCTGTTTGCGCATCATGAGACGGGACTGGCATCCGTCAACGCGGCCTGGCACCTCCTCATCACGCGCAGCGTGACGCTCACCTCGACGCACAGCATCATGCCGCAGGACGTCATCCTAGGTGAGTGAGGTTTCCCTCACTACCCATTCACCTCCAACCGACAAACAACAGTGACGCAATCTCTGTGTATCGACGACCACCAGATTGATGACTGGAAACCCTCACCGCCGCCGGTGCCCAGCATTGGCCGTGCGACAGGGTTCGGCGCCCCGGTGGGTTCGGTGGTGCACCCGCATTTCCGCATCACAGATTCGGTGCGCAGGCGCCTCCGATGCCATCTATCGTGTACCCAGGGGACGTCGTCATCACCAGGACCACTACTGTCCCTGCCATTGCCACGTCGTCAATCAGTGACAATCACAGTCGTAGTCCGAACCCGTCTGCCTTTTGTATCCCTACTAACTAGCTTATACGAGCCAGCGTACACCTACCGCCGCCGATGTCCACGAGAAGTCGTTGACATTGCCGACCCGTGAGTCAAAAAAAAGGGTATGGGCCCATTCAAGCTGCAACACACTGACAACTATTGTAGGTCTACACTGGCGCAAATCTGCGCAATACCTTCTATCATCGACATCACCAACGCCGCCGCCAACATGGTGCCCTAACACGCCACCTCCATGCCCAACCACCCATAACAACACTGCAGCCACAGCAGGACTATGTGCCTACGCGAGCCACAAGCAATGATGGGGAGGCAGTGCGACAATATCAAGGCGACACCATGACGACAGTGGGACACGCAGCAACAACCCTGGTGGAAATGGTGGCGGGATAGTGCGGTGACGATGGAAGCGCGGGAAATGGCGATGTGAGGTAGAATTTAAACCCCTATGCGGTGATGGTGGCGGCGACGGGACGGTGCAGCGACAATGATGATGGGATGGGACGGGACAGAAGACGATGACAGGATGGATGACAGTGACGGGACCATCATCGTTGGGATGGTGCAGCAACAACAACGAAGGTGCGAGGAGGGCAGTAGCGACGGCAGATGAGATAGCAACCTGTAGATAATCTACCCTACGCAATGAATACATTTTGTGCAGGGCCGGAAAAGCAGTCACGGTATCTGGTTGGGAGCCGGTCATCACACAGCATGGCAGTCGGATGGGTTTGCCTCAACTGCTCACGCAGCCTCCGCGCGGTACTGCCGGTACACAACTTCATCCAGATATCTGCCTTGTTTTCAAGGACACATATATTTTCAATCACCAAGGCTGTGCGCAAGTGTGGTACATTCGGGAATGTGAAAGATGAGTCGCTCTGTCAATGGCTCTATGTTGACCAGCGATGCAAGGAATCGGGCACACCTCTGTGCTTTGCTATACTCAAAAAACTTAGTCGTATCTGTCTTGAGAGCCTTAAAATAAAATTATTAAGGGTGCGTGCAGGTGCAGCACTCTCGGGAATGCAGACAAAGTGTAACGCCGTCACTGGCGTTTAGTCCGACTTGGACTTCGTAAGGGCGTAGAACGACTTAGCAGATATCGCGACTCATATAGTCACGTGATAACAACACACGGTCTCATTGGACACGCGGTCGTGAAGAGCACTAGGGCCTGACCCACTAGGCGTAAGCGATGGAAGACGACTTCCTCGGTTAGAGGCAAGCGAACGACGAGTCCGAGAAAGAGAAGACACTGAAGGAGGGATAGGAACGTGGTGACGATTCAAGAAGACCAAGATGGCGTATCTTGGTCTTTGCGTACTCCTATTTATACATGAAGGGGACAGCTTTAAAGCTCCCCTATGAATCCCAAGACGAATCGCGTAAGTAGCTCAAACCCTACTACGACGATACTAGGAACGAGTCATGGTCCACTGACATGTGATACCACGACCGCTGACTGATGCTACGAGTCCGTGACTAATTACTGCTTACGAGGGAGCCACAACCGTATTCGTAAGTGTCCATGACGAGAATCGTTACATCACCCCCTTTTCAGCTGCGACGCCCACGGCGCCGAACCGGTCCGATGCCTCCCATCCACCCCTGCTGCTTCTCTCCGATACGTTGTAAGGGCGTCGCAGCCCTTGAGCGCAAAACCACCCACTATCGACCACTTCGGTCTCGTCGGCTCGGCACGTGACCTGACTTCCTATCGCGGATGATCGCCAACCACCACCAACTCGTGTTCGTTGTCCCTTCCTCCTCGCCTCGTCTCTCCCACTCTTCCGTCTCTCCATCATCTCATCTCAACCCTCGTCGCTCCTTTCTATGGCCAAATATGATTAACATTCCCGATTCCGACCCTCGATCATCCACTATCCCTCAATGACTCTTCATCCGCGACGTCGTCAAGGGGCCTGCCTCGGAAAGCCCTCTCCATCATTCTCCACTCCATCCCTCCGTCACTTTTGCTGCCCTCAGAACCCGGGATCTCGGTGCATGCCTACACCCACGACCGTTGAGCGGTCTAGAGTGGCGTTCTTTGTCTTGGACAAAGGCGCGCCCGACGTTTCTTTATTTTCTTGCCCATTTCTCACCCTCGTTCCTCAACTTAGTGCGCCTCGTCGACGCCACCCGCGTCGCCTCGTCGACCTCTCTCCTTCAACCAGTTAGACTCCTTGTCACCATTCTCCTTCTTCGTTTCACCTCCTTGTTGCCATTCTCCTTCTTCCTCTTACTCCCCCGTTTCACCTCGACGCTTGCCCGAGTACAGCACACGCCGACGACGCCACTAGCGCCAGGGACGGAACGTTACCTTAGCCTTACGACCGTCAGTCTCTCGTAGTCTCTCGCCTTCCCTCGGACTCCTTCACCTTACCTTCCCCTTTTTCTACCCACTATCCCTCACAAACTCTCGACTTAGCATTTTACGACGACGACTCCTTACTTACGAGTACACGTAGTATATAAGGACTCGGTCTCGCGCTCAACAATGTCATTCTCTTTCCCTGCGTCTTATTCGATTCTCAACTTCTCTCTCTCGCGTGACTAAGTAACGGTTTAACGGGGCAGGTCTAATACGAAGACACCCGCTCGACCGACGACTTACCGCTTTCTTTACCCTTGATCCAGTTACCCTCCGCGTCGTCGCCACGCGTGATTCGAGCCTCGCTCGACGTTCTCGTTCGCTCACTTAGGTCTCAGGATACTCGCTCGATCGACGTTCACGATTTGGGCACTCGTCCCCGCTAGGACCCGACGACAACTCCCCTCCTTTCCCTTTCTCTGTTTGGTCCCATCCTCAGCCCTCTCTTACTCACTCGCGCGCTTTCGAGCACGTACATCTGGCTGCCCCAGTGAGGCTGAGTTTAGTGGATTAACCCCCCTCTCCCCTGTATCCTTCTTCCCTTCCCGGTCGCCTCTGGTGACCAACCTTATGCCCAGACAGTCGAGCCTACCGCCTAGAGACCTCTCCGGAAAGTTCACCAGAAAGCCAGAACCCGCATCTACCGACACATCGCCTCATACGCCGCCGCGCCAGCCAGAACCGTCTACCAGTAGCTCGACACTCGACATCACAGAAGCCTTCGCCCCCGACTCCGAAGTCACCCCTCGACCTAATCGCGCTCAGTCCATTCCGGGCTCCTTCTCCCCCCAAACCGAACCACCCTCTCAGTCTTCAATCCCATTTTCGACCCTCGTAGCACGAAGTTACAAACGTTTCGTCGCTCCCTCTCTGATCCCTGTTCCAAAGTCTACCATCTCGGCCTCGTCACCGCGTACTACCGCTACCTCGTCAAACCTACCTTCGCCTGCGCAGTCGACCTCTCTCGTACTCCCCACTAAAGCTAGATCACTCTCTAATCCACAAAAGCCGCTACCGCCTCCTCCTACCTCGTCTGTTACAGCCTCTTCGGCTCTCGCTCCTAATCTCGCTTCCGTTGTCTCCTCCTCCTCCTTGAGTCTCAACACACCGTCTACAGTATCCTCCATCGCACCCTCTACCGCAGCGTCGTCCCCGTCTTCCACTCCAAACCCTACCACAACCGCTTCCTCTTCTGCCCCGACTCATACAGCTTCCTCTATCGCTCCCGCCCCGACTGCCACACCAGCCGCGCCAGTACACCCTCCCGCAGTCATCGCAGCCCCCGGACATATGGCTGCCAATCCCGGCACCGGCCCCGTGGCCATGCCAGCCGCCCGCTCACATCACGCACCATACTTCTCTGGACGCGTAGGAGACCCGCTTGACGACTTCCTCCGGGAATACGAGGAAATGGCCACTAGCCGCAATCTCACACCCCAAGAGAAAGTAGAGACCATCATACGCTACATCCCTATAGATCTCAGGGACTTGTGGAAGATTCTCGACGGCTACACAACACACGACTGGGCACTGTTCCGTCAATCTCTAGAGCGCATATACGGAGGAGCTACTACTCAGTCCAAATACTCGAAACAAAAACTATTTGACTATGTCCACTATACTAGCCAACGGCGCATGCGTGGCGAAGACGACGTCATGCACTATTACAGAGAGTTCTTAGTCTTCTGCAAACCCCTCCAGGACGCCCTTCGCATTACCGACGACGAATGCGATTCCGCGTTCTGGTACGGATTCCACCCCGTCGACCGGGAGAAGATGCTGCCCAGGCTCCTAGGCAAATATCCAGACCGATCGGCTGAGCAGCCCTACGACTTTGAAGAAGTCTTCAAAATCGCTCGAGCCGTCTTCACTACCTCCCCATTCCTCCCCATCCAGCTACAGGACCGCTGGGAACACTTCGCACCGCGCCCAGCCAGACCCGAAAGACCAGCCGAAAGGTGGTTCGGCCAGAGCGACCCCGATCCCCGGCTACCTGACCACGAGGGACGCAGGAGGGAGCGAGACCACTTCCTCGACTATAACCCCAGAGACGCTTTTGCTCACCCCGATCGGGACCTTCCTCGCCCCACTAACCCTCCGCCCCGCGCTCCTTCTCCTCCACGCAACACCACTCCTTCCGAACCCAAGACCGTCCGTTTCACTGAGCCCACTCGGGAGGAGGAAGACCGCGAGCTAGACGAGCTCATGGACAAGATGCACGGACTCTCCGTCCGCGAGCGAACATACGCGGTGCTTTATGCCCGCTGTGTGCATCGCTATCCCGACGTTGCTTCCACCCTCCCTAGGCCGGAAATCGTTCAAACATTTTCCTATCACCCCCCTGCCGCCCCATCGACAAGCCATCACCAGCCCTGGCCACCAGCGCAAGACCGGTCCGTTCCCGCTCCACCCGCAGTCTCCAACGATGCCACCTTCTTCCGATCTCGCCCGCGTCCTATGGGATGCACGTTTTGCTCTCAGACTAACCACCGCATCTGAGAGTGCCCCATCGCGCAAGAATACTGCCGCACGGGACGAGCGATGATCCACAACGACCGCGTCCACCTCCCTAACGGCCAGCCTATCCCAGGCGACAACACCGGCAGCTCCCTGCAGGCCAGGATCGACGCCTGGCTCTCCACCCCCGCTCCCAACGCCACCAGCGCCGCGACCTTCGCGCGCGATCCTCCTCCCCACACCTCACTTAGCTTCGAGGCCACACCGACCTCCCTCGGGCAACCCGTTCCGCACGCTTACATTATCGAGGTCACCGGCGCCGAGGTCGAGAGCGCACCCGACGACAACCTCGACTTCTTCGGAGTCTTCACGGCCGAGAAGAAGAAACGGGACGCGAAAGCGTCGAAGCTCCCAGAACTCGCCCAAGCGAAGAAGCCTGCCCCATCGCCCACCACTTCCAAAGCTGCCACCAACACACCCGTCCCTACGCCACGCGCCGCGCCCCAGTACAAGTACCAGTCCAACGCCGAAGACCAGCAGCTCTCCGCGGAGCTCTACAAGTGGCTGCTCGACGGCAAGCTCGCTCAAGTCACCCCCGCGCACATCCTCGCTGCAAGCCCGGGCATCCGCAAGGAGCTCGTCGAGCGACTTCGCACGCGCAGAGTCGACGCCGCCTGCCTCGAAGAAACCCCCAATACCACTCCTCCAGCTTCCATTCTCGAACTCGCGGCCCCGCGATCCGCTGAGTATTCCCTCCCCCTGCGCGAGATCGACGTCATGATCAACGACGCCATCACCGAGGCCGGAGTTCTGGACCAAGGGTCCCAGATCATCGTCATCCGCTGGGACTTGGCGCAGGAGGCCGGCGTGTCCATCAACCACGACCACTGGTTGGACATGGAAGGAGCCAACGGGCTAGTCAGCAAAACGCTCGGATGCGCCGAGAACCTGACTATGCGAGTCGGGGACGTCACCTTCGCCATCCACGCCCACGTCGTCGACCGAGCGCCCTTTCGCCTCCTGCTCGGGCGACCATTTCACCACCTCCTCCTCTGCCGACTCGAAGACCATCCCGACGGACGCGTAGAAGTCTCCGTGCGCGACCCCACTGATCCCGCCCGCTCCGTCTCCATTCCTTCCCGTGCTCGCCGAACGCAAGTCGGATGCGTTAGGACGCTCACGCTCACAGCCCGTCCCGCGCCTCCAATCATGGACGGCATCCCCCGCTTTCAAGATCCCACCCTTCAGCTCCTTCAAACGCCATTGCAACCTGTTCTAGCCTACAAGAAGGTAGCGCGCAAAGTTCGGCCAGTACCCGCGTCGCTCCCTGAAGACTACCGCATCATCCGCCGCATCCCCAACGACCCCGTCAAGACTCTTCCTCCATTACCGACTCACCCGCCCGACTTCGCCCCTACCACCGACAGCACCCGACTCACGCAAGAACGCCTAGAAGAACTCGATCTCAACCGGTACGACTTCCTCCAGCCCGAGGAACTCAAGCTCCTTCAACACATCCTCAAGGTCAACGAGCACGCCTTAGCGTGGACCGAAGCCAAGAAGGGTCGGTTCCGCGACGACTACCTATCGCCCGTCAAGATCCCCGTCATCGAGCACGTTCCGTGGATTCAGAAGAACATCCCCATCCCTACCGGCATCCTAGAGCAAGTTATTCAAATCTTCCGGGACAAGACCGCCGCCGGTGTCTACGAGCATTCCGACGCCTCCTACCGCTCCCGATGGTTTTGCGTGAAGAAGAAGAACGGCTCCCTTCGCCTCGTACACGACCTACAACCCCTCAACGCCGTCACCGTCCGCAACTCGGGAGTCCCCCCTTTAGCTGATCAGTTGATCGAGGCGATGGCCGGTCGCGCCTGCTATAGTATGCTTGATTTATTTGTCGGATACGACCATCGCTCCCTTGACATCGCCTCGCACGACCTCACCACCATCCAGTCCCCCATCGGCGCCCTCCGCCTCACTCGCTTGCCTCAAGGCTGGACTAACGCTGTAGCGATCTTCCACGAAGACGTCACCTTCATCTTAGAAGACGAGATCCCCCACGTCGCCTGGCCCTTCGTGGACGACTGCAGCATCAAGGGTCCGGCCTCGCGTTACGAAACGGAAGACGGAAGCTACGAAGTCACCCCCGACAACCCCGGCATCCGCAAGTTCATCTGGCAACATCTCAACGACGTCCATTGCATCCTCCATCGTCTCAGCAGCTCCGGCGCAACCGTCTCGGCCACAAAGCTCTTCGTCGCGGTACCCGAAGTTATTATTCTTGGCCACAAGTGCAACTATGAAGGACGCGTGCCGGACGACTCGAAGATCGCCAAGATCCGGGACTGGCCGACCTGCAAGAACGTCACTGATGTCCGCGCCTTCTTGGGTCTCGCCGGCTTCATGCGCATCTGGATCAAGAACTACTCAGCTAAGGCTCGCCCGCTCGTCAACCTCACCCGCAAAGGCGAAACCTTCATCTGGGACGATCAGCACGCGGACGCCATGCAGCAACTCAAGGACGCCATTGTCAACTCATCCGCTCTCATTTCCATCGACTATTCCACCGACCGCCCCGTTTTCTTAGGCGTCGACTCATCTTGGCGCGGCGTAGGCTATATTCTATCTCAGGAGTGCGCAGACGGCAAGCGGCGCCCCGCTCGCTTTGGCTCGATCTCGTGGAACGAACGCGAAAGCCGCTATTCCCAACCTAAGGTAGAGCTCTACGGTCTTTTTCGTGCCCTGCGCGCCCTTCGTCTACATCTTGTCGGCATCAGCAATCTCATAGTCGAAATGGATGCCGTCTTCATCCGCGGTATGCTCAACAACCCCGACATCCAGCCCAATGCCACCATCAATCGATGGATCGCCGCCATCCTCCTTTTCGACTTCAAACTCGTTCACGTTCCCGCCGAGAAGCACCATGGCCCAGACGGACTCTCAAGACGCGAACCCGTGGAGGGAGAAGATGCCGAAGAAGACGATCCCGAAGACTGGATCGACAAGACTCTCGGACTGGGAATCTGGGCTCACTCTATGACACAAACTTCTTGGCCACTTTTCGACTTAGGCATCCTCTCCGTTCTCAGCGCGACCGCCGAAGATCTCGTCAACCCACTCGTCAGCTTTCCCACCAGCAGCAAACACATAATGATCAGCGGTGGCTTATATGATTGATACTCCCAGCCGACGCCCAGATTCTTCTATCGTTCATACTCAGCCGACGTCGGCCGACGTTGGAGACTCCCACATCATTGATAGTCCAGCTGACGCCGGCTGGAGCGGGGGGTCCGACGGACTCCCCATTTGGGTATTACAAGCCTAAGCAAGTGTATATACCATATACACTGTACCATAGTTCGTTTGATTAGATACAGAGATGACCAAACATGCAGTTAGAATGGTGAGACAATGTGAATTGTGCACTCAGACATATGCAACAGGGTGACATGGTACTGGGGAACATGCAATATAATGGATGTAGTCATATATGTCTATGCAACAATGTAAGACATCCGCACAGATGGTATTGGACACCCTACAATGATATGGGACATCCATACAACAATGGAGGGACATCCCTACAATGATGTTGGACACCTGTACAATGATGTTGTACACCCTAACAATGACATGGGACATCCCTACAATGACGTAGGACTTCCCTACAATGATGTAGGCCATTCTAACAGACAGCATTGGACGCCCTCACAATGATGTAGGACATCCATCCAATGATGTAGGCTATTTGACAGATAGTGTCGGACACCCCTCCAATGATGAGGGACATCCCTACAATGGTGTGGGACATCCCTCCAATGATGTAGGACATCCCTAAAATGATGTAGGACATCCCTAAAATGATGTAGGACATCCCTACATCCTTACAATGATGTAGGCCATTCTAACATACAGCATTGGACACCCTCACAACGATGTAGGACATCCCTACAATGATGTGGGACATCCCTCCAATGATGTAGGCTATTTGACAGATAGTGTCAGACACCCCTCCAATGATGTGGGACATCCCTCCAATGATGTAGGACACCCCTACATCCTTACAATGATGTAGGCCATTCTAACATATGGCATTGGACACCCTCACAACAATGTAGGACATCCCTACAATGAGGTGGGACATCCCTCCAATGATGTAGGCTATTTGACAGATAGTGTTGGACACCCTGACAATGATGAGGGACATCCCTACAATGATGTGGGACATCCCTCCAATGATGTAGGACACCCCTACATCCTTACAATGATGTAGGCCATTCTAACATACGGCATTGGACACCCTCACAACGATGTAGGACATCCCTACAATGATGTGGGACATCCCTCCAATGATGTAGGCTATTTGAAAGATAGTGTCGGACACCCCTCCAATGATGTAGGACATCCCCAATGATGTGGGACATCCCTCCAATGATGTAGGCTATTTGACAGATAGTGTCGGACACCCCTCCAATTGTTGCGTTTGAGCCCCTGGAGTACCCCCGCGAGGAGGATAGCCACGCGTACAGCGTCACAACCAAGGAAGAGTTGCTGGACTGGGTGAAGAATGGCGATCAGACATACTGCGATGTGAGTCCCTCGCCGGAGTAGAGGAGTGGAAGACGGCCGTCACGTGACCCTGGCACGTGGCCTGCCTCGACTTGTCCAGAAGGGTTCGGATGAGCTTGTGCCCGGACCGGCCGATAGCGTGTGATGCGGATCGTGACTTGTGACTGATGTGACTGCTGACCGATGATTGATCGAGAGCCTTATGCCATTGGATACTCGTATTAGGGTTCGTGGCTGTGTATTAGGGTTGCTGGGCTTCAAAGCTCCATCCCTTGTGTATAAGTAGAAGGACGTCTGCGTGTAGACTCCTTAGCTTTGATATCTTGAGGAATACCTTCCCTTTCCTGCGCCTTAGCTCCTAGTCCCTGTGTGTGTGCTTGCCTCTTCGCCGTCATCAGCTTCCCGCTATAAGTCGTACGCCGACTTCTTCCTTATCATTCTCGACTTCTGCATCGCCGTTGCCTCTGTTTGGCCTCAACCCTCAGCAAACCGGTCCCTAATCCAAGTCGGATTGATACGTCCCGGAAGGAACGTAACACCAATGATGAGGGACATCCCTACAATGGTGTGGGACATCCCTCCAATGATGTAGGACATCCCTAAAATGATGTAGGACATCCCTACATCCTTACAATGATGTAGGCCATTCTAACATACAGCATTGGACACCCTCACAACGATGTAGGACATCCATACAATGATGTGGGACATCCCTCCAATGATGTAGGCTATTTGACAGATAGTGTCGGACACCCCGACAATGATGAGGGACATCCCTACAATGATGTGGGACATCCCTCCAATGATGTAGAACATCCCTAAAATGATGTAGGACATCCCTACATCCTTACAATGATGTAGGCCATTCTAACATACAGCATTGGACACCCTCACAACGATATAGGACATCCCTACAATGATGTGGGACATCCCTCCAATGATGTAGGCTATTTGACAGATAGTGTCGGACACCCTGACAATGATGAGGGACATCCCTACAATGATGTGGGACATCCCTACAATGATGTAGGCCATTCTAACAGACAGCATTGGACACCCTCACAATGATGTAAGACATCCCTACAATGATGTGGGACATCCCTCCAATGATGTAGGCTATTGTGACAGATAGTGTCGGACACCCTGACAATGATGAGGGACATCCCTACAATGCGGTGGGACATCCCTCCAATGATGTAGGACATCCCTACAATGATGTAGGACATCCCTCCAATGATGTAGGCTATTGTGACAGATGGTGTCGGACACCCCGACAATGATGAGTGACATGCCTACAATGAGGTGGGACATCCCTACAATGATGTAGGCCATTCTAACAGACAGCATTGGACACCCTCACAATGATGTAAGACATCCCTACAATGATGTGGGACATCCCTCCAATGATGTAGGCTATTGTGACAGATAGTGTCGGACACCCTGACAATGATGAGGGACATCCCTACAATGAGGTGGGACATCCCTCCAATGATGTAGGACATCCCTACAACGATGTAAGACATCCCTACATCCCTACAATGATGTAGGCCATTCTAACAGACAGCTTTAGACACCCCCACAATGATGTAGGCTATTGTGACAGATAGTGTCAGACACCCTGACAATGATGAGGGACATCCTTACAATGATATGGGACATCCTTCCAATGATGTAGGCTATTGTGACAGATAGTGTCGGACACCCCGACAATGATGAGGGACATGCCTACAATGAGGTGGGACATGCCTACAATGATGTAGGACATGCCTACAATGACGTAGGACATCCTTACAATGATGTAGGACATCCCTACAACGATGTAGGACATCCCTACATCCCTACAATGATGTAGGCCATTCTAACAGACAGCTTTAGACACCCCCACAATGATGTAGGCTATTGTGACAGATAGTGTCAGACACCCTGACAATGATGAGGGACATCCTTACAATGATATGGGACATCCTTCCAATGATGTAGGCTATTGTGACAGATAGTGTCGGACACCCCGACAATGATGAGGGACATGCCTACAATGAGGTGGGACGTGCCTACAATGATGTAGGACATCCCTACAATGATGTAGGACATCCCTCCAATGATGTAGGCCATTCTAACAGACAGCATTGGACACCCTCACAATGATGTGGGACATCCTTACAATGATGCAGGCTATTGTGACAGATAGTGTCGGACACCCCGACAATGATGAGGGACATCCCTACAATGAAGTGGGACATCCCTACAATGAAGTGGGACATCCCTACAATGATGTAGGACATCCCTCCAATGATGTGGGACATCCCTCCAATGATGTAGGCTATTGTGACAGATAGTGTTGGACACCCCAACAATGAGGTGGGACATCCATACAATGAGGTGGGACATCTGAACAATGATGTAGGATGCCCCTAGAATGATGGAGGCCATTATCACAGATTGTGTTGGACACCTAGAATGATGTGGTACATCCCTACAACAATGTAGACAATTGTCACAGATGGTATTGGACACTGCAACAATGATATAGGGCATCCCTACAATAATGTAGGAGATCCCTAGAATGATGTAGGAGATCCCTAGAATGATGTAGGACACCCCTAGAATGATGTGGTACATCCCTATAACAATGTGGGCAATTGTCACAGATGGTGTCGGACACCCCAACAATGATGAAGGACATCCCTACAATGATGAGATGTGGGACATCCCTCCAATGATGTAGGCTATTGTGACAGATAGTGTTGGACACCCCGACAATGATGTGGGACATCCCAACAATGATGTAAGACACCCCTAGAATGATGTAGGCCATTGTCACAGATGGTGTTGGACACCACTAGAATAATGTGGAACATCCCTAGAACAATGTAGGCTATTGTTACAGATACTGTCGGACACCCCGACAATGATGTGGGACATCCCTACAACAATATGAGACACCCCTACAACAATATGGGACATCCCTACAACAATATGGGACATTCCTACAACAATATATGATGTCCATACAATGATGTAGGACATCCGTGTGATGATGTAGTACACCCCCACAATGATGTAAGACATCCCTACAATGATGTGGGACATCCCTATAATGATATGGGACATCCCTACAATGATGTGGGACATCCCTACAACAACATAGGCCTTTTTCACAGATGGTGTCAGACACCCTGACAATGATGTAGGACATCTCCTCAGATGGTGTCGGACACCCCTATAATGATTAGGGCCATCCCTACAATGATTTAGGGACATCACTAGAATGATTTGAGACTCCCTAATGAGGATGTCAGACATGCTCACAGATGTTGCCCAACAACATCTGTTACAATCGCCTACATCATTGGAGGAATCTCCCACTGGTACATCATTGTTGGGGTGTCCGACACCATCCGTGAAAAAGGCCTACATTATTGTAGGGATGTCCCACATCGTTATAGGGATGTCCCACATCATTGTAGGGATGTCTTACACCATTGTAGGGATGTCCTACATCATTGTTGGGGTGTCTGACACCATCTGTGAAAAAGGCCTACATTATTGTAGGGATGTCCATCATGTCCCACATCATTGTAGGGATGTCCCACATCATTATAGGGATGTACCACATCATTGTAGGGATGACCCACTGTTGCCCACATCATTGCAGGGATGTCAGGGTGTCCAACACCATCTGTGACAATTACCTACATTGTTATAGGGATATCCCACATCATTCTAGCAGTGTCTGCACCATCTGTGACAATGGCATACATCATTCTAGGGGTGTCCTACATCATTGTTGGGATGTCCCACTTCATTCTAGGGATGTCCCACATCATTGTTGGGTTGTCCAACACTATCTGTCACAATAGCCTACATTGTTCTAGGGATGTCCCATATCATTGTAGGGGTGTCCGACATCATTGTTGGGATGTCCCTCCCATTGTTGTACAGATGGCCCATATTATTGTAGGGGTGTCCAATACCATCTGTGCAGATGTCTTACATCATTGCATAGACATATACTACCACTACATCCATTATATTGCATGTTCCCTGCCATGTCACCCTGTTGCATAGCCTAGTATGTCTGAGTGCACAATTCACATTGTCTCACCATTCTTACTACATGTCTGGTCATCTCTGTATCCAATCAAATGAACTATGGTACAGTGTATATGGTATATACACTTGCTTAGGCTTGTAATACCCAAATGGGGAGTCCATCGGACCCCCCGCTCCAGCCAGCGTCGGCTGGACTATCAATGATGTGGGAGTCTCCGACGTCGGTTGAGTATGAATGATAGAAGAATCTGGGCGTCGGCTGGGGTATCAATTATATAAGCCACCGCTATCCATTGGCTGCAGCAAAACTGTCGACGCGGAGACAGAGATAACGCAAATACGCCAGTACCTGAAGACGCTCAAGAAGCCTAGCGACCTCAACAGCAACGACTGGGACAGGCTCCTCAGGAAGACGAAACGTTTCATCTTAGTCGGCGAACAGCTCTGGCGACGCAACAGACTCGGGCAACACCAGCTCGTCATCCCTCCTACCCAACGTCCGGCTATCCTCCGCGACGCGCATGACGGATTTGGCCATAGAGGCGTTTACTCTACAAGACGCACCATCCTCGACCGCTTCTGGTGGCCCTCCCTCGAATACGACGTTCGGTGGTACATCAAGACTTGTCACGCGTGCCAGCTCCGCCAGACCACCAAGATTCACATTCCCCCGCTCGTTCCGACACCCGCCCCGCTCTTCCGCAAAGTCTACATCGACACCATGCACATGCCTCTCGCCGGCGGCTTCTCGTATATCGTTCAAGCCCGTTGCTCCCTTACCGCCTGGCCCGAATGGCGCGCCCTTCGTACTGAAACTGGACAGACTCTAGGCCGCTTCCTTTTCGAGGAGATACTGTGCCGCTGGGGCGCAGTCGAGGAGATCGTCACTGACAACGGCTCGGCTTACATCGCAGCTTTGGACTGGCTGGCCAGCAAGTACAACATCCGACACATTCGCATCTCGCCTTACAACTCTCGGGCAAACGGCATCATCGAGCGTCAGCACCAGACCATTCGCGAGTCCCTCTTCAAGACCTGCGAAGGCAACGTCTCAAAATGGCCCGCCGTCGCGGCGCACATCTTCTGGGCCGACCGCGCTACCACCCGCCGCTCCACCGGATATTCCCCCTTCTACATGGCTCACGGCGTCGAGCCTCAGCTTCCCTTCGACATCACCACCGCCACATTCCTCATTCCCGACCTCACCACTCCCCTCTCCACCGTCGACCTCATCGCTATTCGCGCGCGTCAGCTCCAGACGCGCGACGACGACCTTGCGAAAATCCGAGACAACATTGTTAAGAGTCGTCTTTTGGCTGCTATGGGTTTCGGGCGAAAATTCGCCCATAATATCAAGACCGACTCCTTTGGTCCAGGAGATCTGGTTTTGGTCCGAAACTCCGTAGCCGAAAACACCCATGTTCGTAAAATCAAGCCTCAGTATTTTGGACCCATGGTCGTCGTCAGGCGGAATCGCCACGGTGCTTACTCGTTAGCAGAACTCGACGGTACTATCTCAAAGCTTCGTTTCGCGGCCTTCCGAGTCATCCCCTACTTCTCTCGCACCGGTTCCGCTATCCCCCTTGCTGACTTGCTAGACCCCCAAGACATCGCCGCGCTCGACAGGGAGGAGCCAGAGGAAGCTGGAAATTTTCTTGATAGTAATGGGTACGTGAGTGAGGACACTCAGGATCTTTTTAACCCCCCGGGAGATGTAAGGGCGTCGCAGCCCTTGAGCGCAAAACCACCCACTATCGACCACTTCGGTCTCGTCGGCTCGGCACGTGACCTGACTTCCTATCGCGGATGATCGCCAACCGCCACCAACTCGTGTTCGTTGTCCCTTCCTCCTCGCCTCGTCTCTCCCACTCTTCCGTCTCTCCATCATCTCGTCTCAACCCTCGTCGCTCCTTTCTATGGCCAAATATGATTAACATTCCCGATTCCGACCCTCGATCATCCACTATCCCTCAACGACTCTTCATCCGCGACGTCGTCAAGGGGCCTGCCTCGGAAAGCCCTCTCCATCATTCTCCACTCCATCCCTCCGTCACTTTTGCTGCCCTCAGAACCCGGGATCTCGGTGCATGCCTACACCCACGACCGTTGAGCGGTCTAGAGCGGCGTTCTTTGTCTTGGACAAAGGCGCGCCCGACGTTTCTTTATTTTCTTGCCCATTTCTCACCCTCGTTCCTCAACTTAGTGCGCCTCGTCGACGCCACCCGCGTCGCCTCGTCGACCTCTCTCCTTCAACCAGTTAGACTCCTTGTCACCATTCTCCTTCTTCGTTTCACCTCCTTGTTGCCATTCTCCTTCTTCCTCTTACTCCCCCGTTTCACCTCGACGCTTGCCCGAGTACAGCACACGCCGACGACGCCACTAGCGCCAGGGACGGAACGTTACCTTAGCCTTACGACCGTCAGTCTCTCGTAGTCTCTCGCCTTCCCTCGGACTCCTTCACCTTACCTTCCCCTTTTTCTACCCACTATCCCTCACAAACTCTCGACTTAGCATTTTACGACGACGACTCCTTACTTACGAGTACACGTAGTATATAAGGACTCGGTCTCGCGCTCAACAATGTCATTCTCTTTCCCTGCGTCTTATTCGATTCTCAACTTCTCTCTCTCGCGTGACTAAGTAACGGTTTAACGGGGCAGGTCTAATACGAAGACACCCGCTCGACCGACGACTTACCGCTTTCTTTACCCTTGATCCAGTTACCCTCCGCGTCGTCGCCACGCGTGATTCGAGCCTCGCTCGACGTTCTCGTTCGCTCACTTAGGTCTCAGGATACTCGCTCGATCGACGTTCACGATTTGGGCACTCGTCCCCGCTAGGACCCGACGACAACTCCCCTCCTTTCCCTTTCTCTGTTTGGTCCCATCCTCAGCCCTCTCTTACTCACTCGCGCGCTTTCGAGCACGTACAACGTTCGATGATGTCCGCCATCTCGAGGCGGAACTTACTGCGGGCGAGCTCCCCCTTGATCTCGCCGAGTGCGAGGGCGAGGTGATGGAGGCGCTGTTCGACGCGCTCAGCCTCCTGGGTGTACGATCGGAACCTGTGCAACTCAGCTTTGGCCGATACATCCCGCAACTCGTTCACCGCCTTGTCCACCCGATGCCGGTTGGCATGCCCCACCGCGAACATGACGAGATCCTCCGGCGCGTAGTGGGGCTTGCCACGTT
The DNA here is from genome assembly GCA_021525015.1 of Lactarius pseudohatsudake. Classification (NCBI taxonomy): domain Eukaryota; kingdom Fungi; phylum Basidiomycota; class Agaricomycetes; order Russulales; family Russulaceae; genus Lactarius; species Lactarius pseudohatsudake. Next base: position 79,494 of record JAKELH010000044.1, on the reverse strand, counting down.
CCCAGACCATGGGCTCCGCGTACAGCGGCTTCGAGTAGACCTTGTCGCTGTTGTCGACAAGGGCGATGACGCAGGGGTCGGCTGCCATCACCACCTGTATGAAGGCGGCTTGGCGCGTAATCCCGTGCGCGTCGGTGATGAGATAGTGGACGAAGTCGTCCGCTTTGTTGACTTTGTAGCCTACGGGAGGCTTGGCCGCGCTGCCGAGACGGCGCTGCAGGCGTATGATCGGGTGAAGTGGGGGCGCGTCGAGGCGGACGTCTCCGCGATAGAGAGGGCGACCCAGCGAGTCGCATGCGTAGGGGGTTTCGGTCGGCGAGTCAGAATCGCGTACGGTGAGGATATTGGGATGCTCAGCTGGGTACCACTCCCTCAACTCGAGCTCGGGCTGCTCGTACACTGCGCCTTCAGCATTGCGGTGAATGCGGCGCGCCGCTGCAGCGTCCTCGTCCTCCTGATTACTGCCGTCAGCAGCTGCTCCCCCCTCCACTGCTGCGCGGGTGGCTTCCAGTCCCGCGTACGCATCCACTCCTGCCAGCGCAGCGTCGCGGGCGTGGGCGTCTTCTTCTTCCGTCCGGTATTCGATTCGTACCGGGAGAGGTCGAGGTGAGGAAGTCTCGCTGTCTGGGAGAGCTGCACGAAGCCAATGCACTTCGGCCTCGGTGAGGGGTGCGGCGTTGAGACGCTGCCCGTCTTTGGACATGAGCCAATAGGTGGCGGGGTTGGTGGTGCCGTCGTGGTAGGTGGCCGGGAGGATGGAGGCGAGAGCGTCGACCAGCTCTTGGTGGGTGACGGGTCCCGTGTTTCGGGCAACCTCGGCGATGGCATTGGCGGCAGTGGGAAGAGACATGAGGAGGAGAGAAGAGAGGAATCCAGTGTGAGGAGATGAAGGGGATGTTGCTCCTCGTCAAATCTGCGTCCTTTTTATGTGCTTCGTTGGTGGGATTCGACTCCGCTCGAAGTCCGCTACTGCGTCATCTGCGAACACGTCCTCCTTGTTGACCCACTGATTGTCTGAGTCGGAGTATCCTCTCCATCGCACGAGATATTGCAGGCGTTTCCCTTTGCCGAATCGCCGAACATCTAGAATCTTCTCGACTTCGTATTCTTCTTCTCCGTCTACAAGATCCGGGGGTGGGCGCTGAAAGTTTTCGCCGTGTATGGCCGTTTCTTTGTAGGGCGTGAGAAGATCGATGTGAAACACTGGGTGAATGCTCCACTGCGTGGGAAGTTCGAGGCGATACGTGACGCGTGACAGGGGACATCACCTGAGAGATCCGAAAGGGGCCATGTCGCCGTGCCGCGAGTTTTGCCGTGGGTTGATTGGTGCGGAGGTGACGTCCCTCCAACCAAACGTGGTCCCCTTGTCTGAAACGGGGGGTGTCCTTGTGTTTTACCCATAGAGCCTGGGCCTTTTTCATCAATTCCCAAGCTTCTGTCCGCGCTTCTCGGAATTGTTCGAGTCGTTTCGTCACCTGTGGTATGGGCGACGGCTTATCCAGCCAATCAGCTCGTGGATCGTATCCCATGAGCAGCGAGAAAGGGGACTTCTTTGTCGATTCGTGGGGCCAGTTGTTGTGCGCGAATTCCGCTATTGGGAGTAGAGGCGCCCAGTTATCTTGCCGTTCGTTGGCCCAGAAGCGCAGATACTGTTCCAGCCATTGATTGGTGCGTTCTGATTGTCCGTCTGTGCGTGGATGATAAGCGGTCGAGATGTTCTGCTGGATACCTAGGATGCGGCATAGTTCGCGTGTGAACTTTGACGCGAACCGGGGGTCTCGGTCACTAATGATTTTGGACGGTAGTCCGAACCTCCGGAATACATGGGTGACGTACAGGGCGGCTGTTCCTTCTGCGCTTATCTCTTCTCTGCAGGGGATGAATATGGACGCCTTTCAACAGTCGTGGTCGGTGATGGTGAGGATGGAGTCCTGTCCTTCTGACTCGGGGAGTTTGGTGATAAAGTCGAGAGCAATGGTCTCGAACGGGTTGGCGTCGACGACGGGCGTGATGGGGACGAGGGGTGCGCGTATAGGGCGGTTATTCACCTTGTGTCGTTGACAGTCTGCGCACCCTCGTACATACTCGCGGACGTCGTTCTTCAACTCCGGCCACCAGTACCTTCGTTCCACTAGTCGTGTGGTGCGCGCAATCCCAGGGTGTCCATGTACGGGGGGGTCGTGATGAAGGGAAATGAGTTTTCGTTTGTCCGCTATTGTCCCTGTGATCACTCGTCGGCCTTGGCGATACCAGATACTGTCGATTTCTTTGAGTTGTTGGGGGTCTTTCCAGTAGCGGAGGAGATACTCATCTTGTAGTGGTTCCTCGGACGGTTCGATTTGTAGGGCGCGTACAAGCACCCGTTCGGGGAGTACGACTACTCCTTCGTTGTCGTTTTCTCCCTGGTCGTAGTCAGGTCTTCGGGATAGCGCGTCTGCTCGTCCGTTGTTCTTCCCTGGTATGTGGTGAATCTCGAAGTCGTACTCCATGAGCTCGAGTACTTCCCTGGCTACTCGTCTGCTTATCTTTTGCGGACTCTTCCAGTACTGCAGGTTCATGTGGTCCGAGAAGATCTTGACCTTGTGTGGTGATCCTGCTAGGAAAGGCCTCCAGTGTCGCAGAGCTTTGACGATCGCTAATAGTTCGAGGTCGTAGATGTCGTAGTTTCGTTCTGCCTCGTTGAGGGTGGAGGAGTAGTATCCGATGGGGTGTCGTTTCCCGTTGGCCTTCTTCTGTAGTAGTACTGCTCCCAGAGCAAATCCGGACGCGTCTACTTCGAGTTTGAATTGATCTGCGAGTATCGGGTGCGCGAGTACCGGTTCTTCGGTGACTAAGGTTTTGAGTCTTTGGAAAGCGCGTTCCTCTTCGTCGGTCCATTTCCATTCGGTGTCCTTTCTCGTAAGTTTGTTGAGCGGTCGTGCGTGTGTGGCAAAGCCGCGAATGAAGAGTCGGTAAAAATTACAGAAGCCAAGGAATGAGCGTACGTCACGGACCTTCGTAGGCCGGGGCCAGTCGCGAATGCCCGAAATTTTTACTGGGTCCATGCGTGTCACCCCCTTTTCAAGGATTACCCCCAGGTAATCCATTCGCGGTTGGTGGAAGAGGCACTTCTTGAGCTTGAAGTAGAGGTCATGTGTGAGGGCGACGGCGAGTACATCCTGGACAGCGCGTATGTGGGCCTGTAAGTCGGCGGGGTCTCGAGTAGCGATCCCGATGTCGTCCATGTAAACGCGTATGACTGTGCCGAGGAGTTCGTGTTTGCGGATGGTTGGTCCGAAGATCTCGTTCATGAATGCCTGGAAGGTCGCTGGGGAGTTGGTGAGTCCGAAGTACATGACCCTCGGTTCGTAAAGGCCGTATCTTGTTTTAAAGGCTGCTTTCGGTTCGTCTCCCTCTTTGATCCGTACGTTGTTGTATCCCCAGCAGACATCCAGTTTGGTGTAGGTGTGTGCGTGTCCTAGGTCTGTGATGAGTTCCGAGATGAGCGGTAATGGGTATTGATTCCTAATGGTGTAGGCGTTGATACGACGATAGTCCTGTACGGGGCGTAGTTTTCCGTCCTTCTTTTTAATGAAGAAAAAGGGAGATGCGTACGGGGACTTCGAGGGTTGGATGTATCCCTTTTTCAGCTGTTCGTCGAGGAATTCTTTCAATTGGCCGTCCTCTTCCTGGGTCATGGGGTAGATTTTACAGTCGATCATTGCCGGGGTATTGGGCTTGAACTCGATGGCGTGGTCCCACGGACGCGAGGGTGGGAAGCGGTGAGACGCTTCTTCGTTGAAGAGTTTGGCAAACTGTTGGTACGGCGTCAGCAATTCCACCTCCTTGGTGTGTTGTCCTGCCTGGATTGCGAGCTCCGTTGCCGTTGTTCGTAGTTGACACTGTTCTTCAAGTTCGAGGAGGATTGTTGCGTTTGAGCCCCTGGAGTACCCCCGCGAGGAGGATAGCCATGCGTACAGCGTCACAACCAAGGAAGAGTTGTTAGACTGGGTAAAGAATGGCGACCAGACGTACCGCGATGTGAGTCCCTCGCTGGAGTAGAGGAGTGGAAGACGGCCGTCACGTGACCCTGGCACATGGCCTGCCTCGACTTGTCCAGAAGGGTCCGGATGAGCTTGTGCCCGGACCGGCCGATAGCGTGTGATGCGGATCGTGACTCGTGACTGATGTGACTGCTGACCGATGATTGATCGAGAGCCTTATGCCATTGGATACTTGTATTAGAGTTCGTGGCTGTGTATTAGGGTTGCTGGGCTTCAAAGCTCCATCCCTTGTGTATAAGTAGAAGGACGTCTGCGTGTAGACTCCTTAGCTTTGATATCTTGAGGAATACCTTCCCTTTCCTGCGCCTTAGCTCCTAGTCCCTGTGTGTGTGCTTGCCTCTTCGCCGTCATCAGCTTTCCGCTATAAGTCATACGCCGACTTCTCCTTTATCATTCTCGACTTCTGCATCGCCGTTGCCTCTGTTTGGCCTCAAACCTCAGCAAACCGGTCCCTAATCCAAGTCGGATTGATACGTCCCGGAAGGAACGTAACAAGGATGTCGTTTTTGTCTTCCTCGGTGCTCATCTGCCCTATCACTGTTTGTGTCGGAGTGGGATGTATCGAGCGGAGGACTATCGGCATTGCGGCTTCGTGGATGACGGCGTGAGTCCAGCTTATTCTGGGCTCGTACGTGGAGAGCCAGGGGTAGCCCAGGACCAGGTCCTCGTCACTGATGTCCGTGACGAGGAATCGCATCACTTTGCAAATTCCTTTAGTCTGTACATCTAAATCCGTATAATGTGTGATAGACCCAGCTTGGTTCTCTGTCTTGTCAATGTTGTATATCTTTTTGGGGCGTTCCAGAACCTGCAGCCCCAGTCCCATTCGTTTGGCGAATGCGGGACGTATGAAGTTGTCGGTTGCCCCCGAGTCTACTAGTCCTTTCACGTCGGCCATGGCATAACTTGTGTGAATCGATACTGGAATTCGAAGCGAACGGTAGCGAGTCATGATTACAGAGTTACAATTAACCGCCCTCACCCAGGCCGATGGGTTTAGGCGTCTGGAAAACCCTCCTTTCCCCATAGGTCCTGGAGGACCATATCTTTTACTTCATCGCTTTCCCCTTTGATGTTGCTTAGCCAATTTTGGGCGCGTTGCTGCGGGGTTACCGCTGCTGCTCGCGCAGTCGTGGGCTCTTGTTCCTGGGTGTAGTAGTCGGTTTCCGCGACTCGACTGGTCGACGGACGAGTCCATTGACCGTGTCTGGGCTGTCTTGGCTGTGAGCAGTCGTGTGAGAAGTGTCCTGTCTTGTTGCAGTTGTAGCAGATGACTTCCCTCATGTCTCGGCGTTGTACGCCTTGTCCTGCTCTTCCTCCTCGCGGGACGTATGTAGTGGGTGGTCGGTTGTAGTCCCCAACTTCTGCGACGCGGACTCGGGTTCGATCCACGGAGGTGTCCATCGCGTTCGGGTCGAAGCGCGGATGGTTGTTGCGGGGTGGTGGCGGTGGCATCTTGAACACACAGCCTCAATACTCAGTACTGTACTCAGTGCTTGACAAGTATACCACTACGCCACAAAGCCGTTGATCATCTAGCCAACGGTTATCTCATTTGAATACCAGGCCCCATACACAGGACCTTTCATTTCGCTTTCCGCTGAGTCCGAGTCGTCACTTATCTGCGTTGCCACCGTCTCGCCACCGTCTCCACTATCTTGCTTCCGAACTTGTTGTTCCTTGCCTCGTCATATTCCCGCCTCTTCCGCCATCATCGGATGCCCCTGCCTATACCGGTCCTGTATTGGAACTACAAAATTACAAGGTCTTTCAAATCACCACCAACTGCGATGCCGACAGCCTCAAGCGTCCCACGCGCCCTCCGTCCACCCTTCATCTCCATCGCATCACTTATGTCTTCACCCTCGGCCGATCGACTTCGTGACATCGCCCCTCTCTTTACTCGACCATCTTAGTTCGTGCTCTCTGTTTTGAGCACAGTGCACATCGTTGCTATTGCCGGCGCTAGTGTATTGCAAGGGTTTGGGAACCCGTACCCTTGTCACGGGATCCGCGGGTTTTCGCGGGTACGCAGGTTGCCGGTCCAGAAGTTGCCGCAGCAACGTGTCGACTCGGTCACATCAACACTACTGTTATGTTCAGCTCGTCGACTGCTTTGGCCCAGGGATTTTCAAGAAGCTAAGTGTTTTTTCCTTATCCTTTAAATCAACTAACTACAATGTTTTTTTCTTCTAGATTGCAAACAGCCTGAGGACCACACGGTGTGCAACCACGACGCTACGACACCGACGCGGCTTGCAAGCCGCTCCCCGCTACATTACTACGACACTGACACGGCCAGCTCCGCCGTGTCGCTACGACATCGACACGGCCTGCAACTCCCGCCACGCCGCTGCGACACCAATACGGCGGCACGCAAGCCCCGCCGCCTCTTCCAAAATGGCGGCACGCAGCCCCGCCGTGTCACTACAGCACCGGCACCTGTAACGACGCCTATCCTCGGCTCTCCAGGAAGTGAGTAGCTGCAGTGCCTCGCTGCGATTCAAGCCTACTGACGACACCTGTCCTCTGCTCTCCAGTTCGTGAGTGGCTGCGGTGCCTCGCTGCGATTCAAACCTGCTGACGACACCTGTCCTCCAGATAGTGAGTGACTGCGGTGCCTTGCTGCGACTTGGGCCTGCTGACGACGCCTGTCCTCGACTCTCCAGGGAATGAGTGGCTGCGGTGCCTCGCTGCGATCCGCCGCCTCGCTACGACACCAACACGGCGGCACGCAGCCCCGCCGTGTCGCTACGACATCGGCGCGACCTGCAAGCCCCGCCGCCTCGCTATGACGCCAACATGGTGGCACGCAAGCCCCGCCACCTCACTACGACACCAACACGGCGGCACGCAAACCCCGCCGCCTCGCTACGACACCAACACGGCGGCACGCAGCCCCGTTGTGTCGCTACGACACCGGCGCAACCTGCAAGCCCCGCCGCCTCGCTACAACACCAACACGGCGGCACGCAGCCCCGGCACCGCAACGCTACGGCACCGACACGGCACTGTGATGCCACGACACCGACGCAGCGCCGCGATGCCCACGACACCAACGTGGCGCTGCGACAAGGTCAACGAGGGGTTCAGACTTCAGAGAGGCATACTGGGGAGGCTTTTGTAGCTTACAAGTACAGTAGTACAATGTTGTATTAAAACACACACGCTAATGGGATTTGAACATGTTTGAGACTTCGAGTGCACGGGTCACAAGCCTTGTGATCCATATTTCTGACCCTTATCCAGATTGATACAATGACTTATTTTTATTATTATTGATAACCGACGAGATTTGGTGCATGATATGGTAAAATTACAACAACTTGCAAGGGTTTATAGTCGGGCCACAAGAATTATGAAGGGTTTGCAAGTGCTCACAACGCAACCGCAAAACGCAACCAACAAATAGAAGCGCTTACAATGTGACCATAGGGATTATTTCATATTATCAGGACTTGTAGATCGACCCAAAAATTGTAAGCTATTCCGGTCTGATTACAAATGATTCTAAGATCACCATAGAGCTTACAAGCCAAGTAAATCAATTCTCAAAACGGCAAGTGCCTAAATTTTTAATTTATTTTGCTGATGTTCTTTACCTTGGAAGTGTCGGTAGTGAAGCTCTGGCACACCATAGACGGCCTTTCATGTGAGTCATTCGCTTTCCCGTTCCATATGGGAGTTCTTCATCATTCTCGAATATGAATTGAGCATCCTCCGAAGACGTCGCCCATACCAATGGCCAATATGGGTCTGTTCTTTTTTCGGGTCCCGTTGCCCGCGCGATCAGGGCCTCATGTTGATCACTCCTCTGTCTCTGACACGCGTGTGCACCCTTGTTGTCATAATTCTTAGTATGCTCGGATTTGACGCCTCAAGTCCGATCAATTGTCATGTGCGTATCATTTCCGTCCTTCCTACGCTCGCCTGACCTCCGCAAAGCTATGGATTATCTTTGAACTCGTGAGTCATCTCTTTGCGGTGGAGAACGACGACTGAAGACCTCCATTTCGGCAGATATTTGCTTACTCGGCCTTCGCGGCCGCCTCACTTCTGATCGTGCTTCGCATGTGCGTCTATTTCACGATGCAATCCTTCCTCCCCGAAACGACCCCCCATATTGTGATTGTCGCTACGTAGATTCGCCATCTGGGATGACAACAAAACCGCCGTGTCGATCGCGATGAGCGCCTGGCTCACCAACGTTGCGTTCCTTATCCACGGTACGTCCCCACCCCGTCTCTCCAAAAGGTCAGAAAGCTCATAGGCCCGGTTTTGTTGTGTAGATATCACGAAGGTGAGTTTACCTGTCCACCTGCCGAGGGTTGTCGACTCACTGTCTGCAGCTGCGCGCTACATGGGTGCCTGTGCCAGGTGTCTGCGCAGTGCTAAATATCGAGAGCAGCAGAAATACCGTCATCCTCACGCTTGTTACAGATGTGATCTTATGCCTCACTATGCTTGTTGGCTTGCTTCGCCTGCGCCAAAACGGCACCACCATGGTGGCCTTGTGGAACTTCCTCTGGAGGCAGGTAGGTAGTGGGGGGTGTCTCGCCCTCTCCGATCGCTTATACGTTTCCCATTTAAAAGGGTCTCATTTGGGTATTCTTGGCCACCGTCGTGCAGATCGTCCCGACAGTCAGTTTGATATCACGCGGCTCGTTCTCTTGTCTTTGTCTCACTATCGTTTTCTACTGCAGGTGTTTATCAGCTTGAATTTGAACGGTAAGATCCAGTTGGTCTCTAGTGTAGCAACGGAGAATAACGAACTTTGATTCCCGTTCCATTGGGAAACCCAGATCCTTTCGATCTTGTAGGTTTCCGAGGAGGTTTGCTGCTACACGTGTGTTTCTTACGCCGTCCCTACCATACAGATGTTCCAAACACCCTCACTCATCGTAATGTCAATCGCTGCGACGCGGATGTATCGCTCTTTGACAGACTTTACGAGCACCTCTGGGCTGTATGTTCTCCTGCTTCCTCCGTTCTGTCCTCACGCTAACCGTGGCTGACGTCGCAGTCTCGATAGCACTCATACTCGGAGCGGGCGCACGACCACTTCAGAAATCAAACGGATATCCACAGCGCCAATTCCGCTCGACCGGATAGGGATGGAGGTGGCCGTGCACAGGTCGTACGAGGAGGATTACCCGCCGGTGCATGGGGACCGATATAGCTCGTATGTCAGCACGGATAGTCACTCGCAGGACAAGCCGCCCGCGCTGGACGCCGACAACGACCTCGAGAACGGTGTCAAGGCATGATGGGCCTCCTGGTGGCAGAAAATATCTCCTGCGGCCCACGGGGCGTTTGTCGTTTGTACGGAGTGGCGTTTAGTCGACCTACCTTTATGGTCCAAGTAGTAGTAGTAGTAGTAGTAACTTATTTCATTGATTCTTGGGAGAGGGCTTTTCCTTGGTGATGAGGAACTTTACGTTAGTGGGTTCACCAATTGGGGACACGCGGATAGGGAATTTTGTAACTTCCTTTTGGATAGCTTGCGGGACCCCTGTCATCTCAAGTGTCTACTTGTGTGACCATCAACTCATGAAACAATATGGCACACCTTATCCTACACCATGCCAGAGCCATCACAGAAGACGACCAGACGGAAGACACGGTCACCTCGGGGATAATGGGGACGTAACGGGCCTGATAACGGGGCTATGTACGTTCACATGGGAGTTGAGTGCAGTCACGAGATCCACGCTGTAAATCATACAACGCTCCGCGGAATCGTGTTGATCACAGGTAGCACTCTGTCCTAGGAGCGTGGATACGAAGAGCACCTCGACCGACTTGGAGATTTCTCTCACTGCATGTCCAAGGCTTTATGGGAAACCTTTCAGATGCCCCCTGGACTCCATTTCACTCTAGATGAACTGCATTTTCCAGAACAAAGAGTTCCTTGACTTCAGACTCGTAGTACACCGTACCGTGCCATCGAGGCTCAGGCTTGAGTCTTAGTACGGTTTATGGTATCCGTATCCCTGTCATCGTACTAGTGGCATGTTCTACTACTAGTATTTACGTGTCCATACCAGTAATAACCACCACTACCCGGGCGGTGTGTCCTCCAAAGCCCATGTTTCACATGTACCACGCCCCGACAAGACCTCTGCGACCCTGTGCTGTCCATATGTCCTCGCTTCTTGTATTGAAGTCCGTCCAAAGACGTTCCGAGCATCCACATCTGTGCCGCGCTCTACTAAGAGCAGGCAAATATCGACGTGCCCCCCCGCCGATCCGTAATGCAATGCTGTCTCCTCTCCCCTTGTTTTTCCATTCACATCGGCACCATGGTCGAGTAATAATCGCGTAACCTCCAGATGTCCACAATATGACGCCTGATGCAGCGGGGTCTCGCCGCCTCGGGTCTGCGAGTTCACGTTTGCGCCGTGTTCAATCAGTAATTTTGTCACCTCCAGTCTCCCCTGTTCCGACGCGACATGCAATGCAGTGCTACGCTTGCTGTTCATTTCATTGACATCCGAACCTCGGTCAAGTAATGATCGTACGACGTCCAGCTGTCCGTTTTTTGACGCAGTGTGCAACGAGGGTTGCTCGACGTCAAGGAGTTCTACCTTTTCTCCATGTTTCGGTGACGGCTGAACAGTATTAGGGGGCCGATTTCGCGGTCGGAGCATCGGCACTGCACCCGCCATGTGTCCAGATAGGAAATTTGCCACCTCGAGTTTCCCGTTGTCGAATGCCAGGTCCAATGGCGTCTTATTGTCGTTGTTGCATATGTTGGAATCTGCGCCACTCTCGAGAAGGAGCTTCACGACGTCAAGATGGCCATTGCTTGCTGCTGAATGCAACGGGGTCCGACCTTCGTTGTTGGGGGTATCCGGGTCTGCACCGTTGTCAATTATGAGCCGAACGACATCCAAATGACTGTTATCTGATGCAATATTCAGTGGGGTCCAGCCGTCTAAGGTTCGATGGTTCACATCCGCCCCGCGCTGGATTAGTAGCCGTGATATCTCCATATGTCCGATCATGGAAGCATAGCCTAACGGAGTAGCGTGATAATTGCGGTCTGGAAGATCGACATCTGCGCTGTGATCGAGTAATAGCCGTACAATGTCAGCGCGTCCGCCACTCGATGCCCAGTGCAGTGGGTTGAGCCCCGTAACATCCAGAGCATTTACATTAGCGCCACACTGAAGAAGCGAGCATGCAACATCAGTGTCGCCAAGGTCTAATGCCGCGATCCATGAAGTGTTGTGATACCCTCCCCTGGCATCAACATCCCCCGGGTAGGTCGCAATCAGGTGGTCCACAAGCCAGCGGAGTCGGCAAAGTATGGGGTAATATAATGGCGGCGCCTCTGGTCGCTCGGGGTGCTTCGTAGGCATCGATTCTCGCCACGGGGTGTCGATGTCGTATATCCACACCCATGCAGAGAACTGTGGATTCTCCCGGTCAAACAGGCGTTCCGTGGCCTCCCGGATTGTCGATGACACATTCTCGAACTGGCCGTGTTCGAACCAGTGTCGTGCCGCGTAATCAGCGAGTGGAAAGTCCCTAATGCTCTCTTTGTCGATGCGCTCGTCGAGTTTGAGTAAGACCCCGAGGGAGGCTTGCGCAAGGGTGGCATGTGCCAAGTGAGGGACGATGCGATAGGAAGAGACATCCTCGCTCGCCGCGATAAGCCGATCGGATGTCAGGAATTCCTTCACGGAAAAGTGGGAAAACTGAACGATTCGAGACCCGTTCACATTGACGACCGTGATGAGACTCGAGCACGCCGAAAGTACGGCTTCTTCTGCGTCGCCTAGTCGCCAGCCAACGTTGAACTGTGGGACCGCTCCTGGACCGAACCGGACTGCCAGAATCTCTGCAAGCTCCTCGACGCGAAGTGGTCTAACAGAAACGGCGAGACATTGGAAGAGTCGGTGTGCGAATTGCCGCTTCACTTTATTGATCCTGCGTAACATGTGTTCGTATGTTTCGTCCAACGTCTCCGGCAGGTGGTCCAAAATACTATGGATACTTGCAGGGAAACATTGGCGCAAGATATCCAACAAGCAGTAAACCCATCTAAACCTGCCCCATTAATTAACCGACAGTCCGGAAAAACTGTAGGAGGAATCGCTCACATGCCGTCTGCCTTCTCTGAGAGTCTATTGATAACCGACTGCCTATTCTCTGACTTCCATCTTCGCATATGTCGATCGGACTGGACCACTGATTTGATGTATCCTAAGATGTCCGCCGTTTGTCCACTTTCTTCGTGGAGTGAAATACGGAACGACGCCAATGGTTCGAGAATGGACCGGATGTCGATCTCCGGCCGACTGGAAACACATAGATGTACATTTGGAAGTTGCGAACCGACGAGATCTTCCAAGAACTGGAGCACATTTTCACGAGACGTCGGCATGCCGGAGATGTTCGGAGATTCGTCGAGAGCATCTATGATGATATACGTCGCAGGCTGTCCTGGTACCTCGAGCATGTCGGTCAGACATTGGGAAAGTGCGTCATCTGAAGGCTGCTGGGCTCCTTCATCGTGGTCCAAATAGAAACGAGAGAAAATATCATGACAGGCGTCAGACCTGGCACTGAGCTGGAAGAGGAGGGAAGAGAGTAGATCGCGTCGTTGTTGCTTGTGAGTGTCCCTGAAGTCGAAGAAGAAGTAGGCCATCAAAGCGAGTCCGGCCTTGCGCATTCTGTCGATCTCTCGGACGATCGTAGACCTGGAAATGTGCGTTAATATCCACAATCGGAGTGGTGGAGCGCCACATACATCAGAATAGTTTTCCCGGAACCGGCTACAGCGAGGGAAATGAATGAGGATTGTGACAAGGCCAATATTGGAAACTCACGCTTTCCGTGGATCCACAACAGGGAGCCCTTCGCATTCCACTCTGCGAAGACGCTTCCCTCGCAGAACCACGTTGCGGTTCCGTCTTGATGGACATCACGCGCGATGTTGTAGTTGGATGACGGATCTGGAGGGGAGAGCCAAGTCCTGGACTCCCTATGCAAGCGGTCACCTGCGACTAGCTTTAACATCACAGGACCACAATGGTAGAATCGATTGATAACGAACGCTTGATCTTGTTTATATCGTTCGCAATCTGTTGCATCATATCTGCCGTCGTGATCAGCTTCTACGACGCCGATTCATCATGATAAACACACTAAATGCTCACCCAATGCCTTCCAGATGCCGTCCACTGATACTTTGCCATCTGTCAAGACAGCTCCTAATTAGACTGTTTATTGCCATCTGAGAAACTTTGCGGACCATTGATGACCACCTTGACAGTGCTCACAAGTCCACAGACGACTTCGAGGGTCTGGGTCATAGTCATCCGACCCTCCTCTTGGGTGAGACGGTCTAGCCTGCGTAGGACAGACTCTATCTCGCTTTCTCCCAAGAGCTTCTTTGCAAATTTCTCTGTGTAGCGTTGAGGCTTCGCGTATCAAAGAGACAGATCGACTTACTGAATCTACCCTGCTTAATCTGTTTGGTAGCGAGAGCAAGCACAGAAAGTAGCTCGACCATTATTTTTACGCTTATCTCCGTCGTTGAAGGAGTAAAAGGGAGATCGGTGTAGATTCTTAGACGCTTGAGGAAATTTGCAAGGCATTCAAACAAGTTGACGAGCGCATCGTAGCTTGAGCTGACGCCACTGGCTGCCTGTGGATCCAGACATGAAGAGGGGATGGAAACGGAGGATGTAATTGGATGCGTACTGCAATGAGGACATCCACTCCAGCAAAGACGGCCTTTGCTGGTTCGAACGGAACCTGGGAACAGGCCCGGATTGGTGAAAAGGTAAATAGAAGAATAAGGATATTTCGGCTCACCAAGGCAATGGACGAGCCAAGAACAGCAGATAACGTGTGGAGGATCTGGACTAGCGGGCTAAGCCAGTTGAGCAACTTGCAATTTCCGTCGCGAAAATCTTTGAACTTGTTAGCACTGTCTTCGAGTATCTTAAGGACGTCATCGGGAGAATCGCAAGACCGAAGGGCGTCGGCAAGGGGGTATGTTGCAAGGTCTATGCCGACATGGTTGGTGTAGTCGGCGAGAGCGGCATCAAGGATGGGTTTAAATGATATTGAAGGCATTTGTTCACGGTTTCTCGCAGAGGGTGGTGAGTGAGTGGGGGAATGGTGCCCACTGGCAGTCGGTACTTAAACCAGGAAGGCCGCGGGCCCCAGTCACTTGCCCAAGCCAGAACTGCTTCTTGCATCGTGTATTATAATTCTCCACCTGGACCGGGACGGATAGGTTGACGAGATGCACCAGGGACACTCCCGAAGCCAGATGATGTGTTTCATAGGACAGTGACCGTCAGTCACACGTCCGGTGATCGTACACCTATACACCAGCTTCCTATTCTCCCCTTGATTCTTGCGAGGGCAGTTACTAGTACCAAGGAGGGCGCAACGAAGAAGGACTCGGATTCAGGGCTTGGGATGGCGCGCAAGACGGTATGGCCAACTTCCGGCCCGGTTACCGCCAGTAACCCGAGAGGCAGTCTACGCCTCGTGCCTCGTGCTCGATGCTCGTGCAGTAGATCCCTCATCCTTCTACATAACAATGTAAAGGCTTCTCAGGTAACAAGTCATATCATACAGTTCGGCGTGAGACAAGCTCGCCCCATTTGGTGACCCCTCCACGGCTAAACCAAAGCCTCCACCACCACCACTGCCGAGGAAGGTATCTGGAAAACAAAGGGGCGACCTGAGAACGCAAGTGAGAACGGTTAGCTCGCATCCTTCATCTTCGGATGTCCCCAAAGGAGCCACAGATGTCGATAGGATTGACTGGGCGAACCTTTCACATGAAGACAAGCAAGTCTTCTTTACATGGCTTGATGAATTCTTCGCCCGCTATTTAGACCAGCCCCAGCTCCAGCCTTCTGTACCTGTTTCTCCTCCCGTCGACGGACCGAACACATATACGCCATCGCCGCGGCCATCCCCGTGTTTCGCGCCTCGCATAGATACTATTGTTGGTCCAGTGTTGCAAGACTTTAATAGATGCACGCATAACTCTACATCAACACATCCGATGTTAGTGATTATTTTACCAATGGAGAGCCTACCCTCTCTGCTACAAAATGGAGCCCTTGATCATACAAATATGTGGTAGTTAAAACCCTCTAGAGAGGGTTTGTTGAGGGGTTATTTTCGGACAAGGTTGCAACAACTGTCATGATTATGATCAGCGGAGAGTTGGTCACGGTGTTGCGTCTCTCGGGGGTTTTTTTTTTGGCTACTGTATTGCATCACGGACTAACAATAGTGGCCCCCAGGCGAGTTAGAACGCAGTTACTCCAGCCGCCCCAGCGGTTGGACGTTGGGACCTTCCTCTTGTTTTGTCACAGCGTGGACCTGTACGCCCCTTCTGTACTGCATGTAAACAGTGTCATTGACTCAATGACACGGTTGTGAGAGTCTCCGAGACTGTCACAGCCATGGATCAATCTCTCGATCAGATCCCCAGCACCTTCAAAATCGCCGATACCGCCTCATCCAAACTCCAGACCCCCATTCTGCAGATCCTAGGACAACGAAATATCCTACTAGTAGCCGGCCTTCAATATTGTTCCCTCCACCTGCTGAAATTGGCTCCGCTGTTGCCGACCTTGCATGGTACATGCACCCCTCCACGCCCTGGGACACCAACTGGTATGCCTCCAACTCGCAGATCCCGCCCCACCTCAACGGATCGCCAGAGATCCGCTTCGCGGGCGCCTTTGGCTCAGACGGGCGTACAAAGACGGCACGCGGCGCGATGCTCTTCTTGGATTTCAGCATGTGCTGGTACTCCGTGACGTGCGGCAGCGGGCCGCCCCTGCGCTGGGCACGCTTCCGGCCGCGGCCTGGGCCAATGTCGCCCGCTGCGCTGCGGCGCGCGGCACAGATGCACAGCGCGGCGGTAGCAGCATTTGCCACGCGCGCAGAGGCGTCCAGAAAGCCAGTCGCACGCGGCGAGTGCTGAGATATCGCGCACCAAGCGCTCCTGCACGCCTCACGACGCCCCCGTCCTGAGCACCTCGCGCGCCCACGGGCACCTGCTCTTCTCTGGCCAGCCTGGAGTCGGCTGTTGGCGTGGTGGGACGACCGCCTTCGCGCGGGCGATGTCGTCGAATGGCGCTCGGTGCGCATCGGCGCGGCGCAGTTTGGGGCGTTCGCGGTCATGGGCGACCTGGATCATACCGCGGTCCTCGTAGAGGGCACCGTGCCCCGCTTTGCTGTCGCGGATGGCGACGGCATGCGGCCGGCTGACGTCGGCGTCTTGATGGTCGTGGAACAGACCGTGGGACGCGCGTCTCGCTTACAGGACGGGGAGGTGTGGATATACCGTCCGGTTGGGGTGGTCAAGTATCTTGGTCCAACATTGAGTGTCGAGATACCCTCAGAACTTGAGACTCTTGCGCTTTAGAACCTCGATTCGGCACGATCGTGTGTCACGCACGACAACAGTCGCGATAGCACCTTCCCTAAGAATACGTTGCAAATGTCTACCTCGACCCCAGAGCATGTACAAACAACTCTTATACTAATTTATCTTCTCGTCTTTGATACCCGCGGTCTCTTACCATTTTTTCGGTACCCCCAGGCTCTCAAGCAGCTCTAGCACCACCCGAGTCTGTGTTCCCTGCACTATCACCTCTTGTCCACCGCCAGCCACTAGCGATACGCCGATACATTGTATATGACATCAGAAAGTCACTTCAGCTTGCTAGTATTAGAGAGGACTACATACCCGAGGTCGAAGATGCACAGCGCACTTGCAGCGCATCAGCCAGGGCATCCGCCGAAAATGTTGAATGGTTCAAACCCTGTGATGTGTGTACAGGTAGTCCCATTGGCGTTGAGCGAACCATAGAGCGCGGCGGAGAAGACCGTGTCCGAGCTGATGTTGATGAACTGCTGCTCGCAGTTGACTAGGTCGTGCTTCTCGACGTACATGAACAATGCGGACCTGATATCCGCAAGCGGATACAAGGCCTTGGTGATTTCAAAGTATTCATCAGCAGAGAGAGAATGAGGTAACGGCAGTAACTTACTTGAGTCCGAAGTCTTCAAGCAGCGGCAACGTGGTCAACTCCGTCACTATGGTAGTCTTCTCCGCATTCGCGGCTTGCTGCGTTTCTCACCCCTCCGCATGTCGTCTCCGCTCGTCTTCCTCCCCAACTGTTCATGCGCGATAACGGCTACATGTGCCGGGGACACCGCGGAAACCTGCACGTCAGGCCGGGCGTCCATCAGCTTAGGCAGGCCTCCCTCGTCCGACGCGCGCAAAAATGCGGGGAGCGACTTGAACGTGGAATGCTTGATATCGACAGGGGTGGTAGCGGTCCGCGAGAATGGGCGCGCAGGGAGGATGTGTGCCGTGTAGAGGGTAGTCATGGGCATCGGAAACGCAGAATTTGGGAGTGCGACAAGGGATGTTCGGAGTGCTTTCAGGAGCGCAACGCGCAGACGAGTGGACACGTCTGAGTACGTCGTGAGGAATAAAGGTGACACTGAGGATCAGCACGGTACCTTCCGGCGTGAGCTTCTCTATCTCCTCAACCCCTGCGGCGCCGTCCTGCGTCATGGCGGGAGCATTTCCCATGGGCTCCTGGTCCGCGCCGGGCTGCGGTGTGTCTGCACCTGTCTGCACCGCCCCCGTTGCTGTCAACACCATCACTGTCATCGCCCGCGCCGCCCATCGCCTC
This sequence comes from Lactarius pseudohatsudake, assembly GCA_021525015.1. Classification (NCBI taxonomy): domain Eukaryota; kingdom Fungi; phylum Basidiomycota; class Agaricomycetes; order Russulales; family Russulaceae; genus Lactarius; species Lactarius pseudohatsudake. The sequence continues at coordinate 61,751 of JAKELH010000044.1, read as the reverse complement.
GCCGCCCGCTGCTGCCGCCACCATCGGGAGGGCATCCGGCGGCCCGCACTTGGATCCGAGGGCCCATCGATGGTCCTTCCACGAATGCAGCACGACGACCGCCTTGCCCTTATTTGCGCTGTTGTTATTGATCTTGTCCGCGTCGACGGCCATGCGCCCCACCGCGAGGGGCGGCCCCCGGGAATCGCGCACGAACTGCGCAACACTGACGAGGGCACTGGCGAGTGCGTGCGCTGGCACCTGCACAACTGCAAAAGGGAAACAAAGAAGAATGTGAAGGGAAGGGAGGAGGATCTCGCGCTGAGTCGCGCACCGCCTGGTACCATGAGGTCTGCGCCGCCGACGAGGACGAGGATGACAGCGGCGGGAGTGGTGAGCACTGGGAGCAGTGTTGGGTGCTTCCAGAGAATCGATCGATCGATGTAAGTCAGTATTCGTGAAGGTGAAGATAGCATGCGCACCTGTGGGGATCAGCTCATCGAACGATGAACACAAGCCTTTCCCACACTGAACCAGAGCGGGTGGCCGTTCCCTGACATGTAGAAGACCTGTAAGATGAGCACGGCCGCATGCTTCGTCCCCCGTCTCGTCCAGGCGTTCTACAAGAGGGTGCATACATTGGGATCGCCGTTGTATGCGCTAAACATTTGGACGAGAAGACCATCAGGCATGAGCGCGTCGGCAATTTCGGGGGCCAGCTGGAACCGCTCGGTCGTGCGCGCTTTGAATTTGCGTCTGTCTGACGATCTGAGAGGGGCTGGCGAGACAAGTCTATGAGATGTGGTTCAACTGGAACGACTATTTTTACTTGATGTCTTACTGTATCCCGAACTAGAAAAAGGGGAGGCCTTTTGGGTTTGGATTAGACACTGGCTAGGCTCAGCTGGCTGTACTCGCAAACTGGTGCGCCAAGACGGACGAGCGGGTTCAGACGAAGGTCCGGGTGGGTTCAGTCAGCAAATGAGAGCTTGGTTTGTATTCTACCTGATTCTCTGTCATAGCCTTGAGTGTGTGCAAAGACGTGATATGGCCTTGCTGTCTGAGGTGTCTATATAGGAGTGGCGAGGAAGCGCCGTACCCCCAGATCGCTCCTCTGCTATCCCCTCCCCCACCTTGTTACTTGCCTGTCAAGATGGTCAATTCCACGATCCCGGCGTCATCCTGCAGGATTCCTGTGTGTACACTTCCTGGCCTGGGTCTAGGGCCTAGACACTCCGCTGAACTCGTTCTTTACCTTGCCAGTGTCGGTAGTGAAGCTCTGGCACACCATAGACGGCCTTTTCATGTGAGTCCTCGCAGTCCCCGCAGCGGTCTCCTCTCACCCCCCCCATTCGCTTTCCTGTTCCAGATGGGAGTTCTTCATCACTCTCGAATATGAATTGAGCGTCCTCCAAAGGCGTCGCCCATACCAGTGGCCAATATTGGTCTGTCCTTCTTTCGGGTTCCGTTGCCCGCGCGCTCAGGGCCTCGTGTTGATCACCCCTCTCTGTAGATTTACTCTCTGACACGCGTGTGCACCCTCATTGCCGTAATTCTTAATATGCGGATTCGACACCTCAAGTCCGATCAATTGTCATGTGCGTATCATTTCCGTCCTTCCTACGCTCGCCTGACCTCCGCAAAGCTATGGATTATCTTTGGACTCGTGAGTCGTCTCTTTCCGGTGGAGAACGACAGCTAAGGGCCTCCATTTCGGTAGATATTTACTTACTCGGCCTTCGCGGCCGCCTCACTTCTGATCGTGCTTCGCATGTGCGTCTATTTCACGATGCAATCCTTCCTCCCCGAAACGACCCCCCATATTGTGATTGTTGCTACGTAGATTCGCCATCTGGGATGGCAACAAAATCGCCGTGTCGATTGCGATGAGCGCCTGGCTCACCAACGTTGCGTTCCTTATCCACGGTACGTCCCCACCCCGTTTCTCCAAAAGATCAGAAAGCTCATAGGCCCGGTTTTGTTGTGTAGATATCACGAAGGTGAGTCTACCTGTCCGCCCGCCTAAGGTTGCCGACTCACTGTCTGCAGCTCCGCGCTACATGGGTGCCTGTGCCGGGCGTCTGCGCAGTGCTAAATATCGAGAGCAGCAAAAATACCGTCATCCTCACGCTTGTTACAGATGTGATCTTATGCCTCACTATGCTTGTTGGCTTGCTTCGCCTGCGCCAAAACGGCACCACCATGGTGGCCTTGTGGAACTTCCTCTGGAGGCAGGTAGGTAGTGGGTCATATCTCGCTCTCTCCGATCGCTTATACGTTTCCCATTTGAAAGGGTCTCATTTGGGTATTCTTGGCCACCGTTGTGCAGATCGTCCCGACGGTCAGTCTGATATCACGCTCCTCGCTCTCTTGTCTTTGTCTCACTATCGTTTTCTACTGCAGGTGTTTATCAGCTTGAATTTGAACGGTAAGATCCATTTGGTCTCTAGTCTAGCAACGGAGAATAACGAACCTTGATGCCGCTCTATTGGGAAAACCAGATCCTTTCGATCTTGTAGGTTTCCTAGGAGGTTTGCTGCTACACGTGTGTTTCTCACGCTATCCCTACCATACAGATGTTCCAAACACCCTCACTCATCGTCATGTCAATCGCTGCGACGCGGATGTATCGCTCATTGACAGACTTTACGAGCACCTCTGGGCTGTAAGTGCTCTCCCACTTCCTCCGTTTTATCATCACGCTAACCGCGGCCGACGTCGCAGTCTCGATAGCACTCAGACTCGGAGTGGGCGCACGACCACTTCAGAACCCAAACGGATCTCCACAGCGCCAATTCCGCTCGACCGGATAGGGATGGAGGTGGCCGTGCACAGGTCGTACGAGGAGGATTACCCGCTGGTGCACGCGGACCGATATAGCTCATATGTCAGCACGGATAGTCACTCGCAGGACAAGCCACCTGCGCTGGACGCCGACAACGACCTCGAGAACGGTGTCAAGGCATGATGAGCCCCCTGGTGGCAGAAAATATCTCCGCCCACGGCATGTCGTTTGTACGGAGTGGCGCTTAGTCGACCCACCTTAGGTTTATGGTCCAAGTAGTAGTAGTAGTAACTTATTTCATTGATTCTTGGGAGAGGTCTTTTCCTTGGCGATGAGGAATTTTAGGTTCGTGGGTTCACCAATTTGGGACACGCGGATAGGGATTTTTGTAACTTCCTTTTTGGATAGCTTGCGGGACCCCAACCTACTGTAATCTCAAGTGTCTTTACTTGTGTGACCATCAGGCATCAACTTGTGAAACAATATAGCACACCTAGCACACCTTATCCTACAACATGCAAGAGCCATCACAGAAGACGACCAGACGGAAGGCACGGGCACCTCGGAGATAAATTAGATAATTGGGACGGAATGGGTTTGGTAACGGGGCTATGCACGTTCACATGGTATAGCTCGGAGTTGAGTGCAGCGGTCGAGATCATGAGATCCACGCTGCGAATCATACAACGCTCCGCGGAATCATGTTGATCACAGATAGCACTCTGTCCTAGGAGCGTGGATACGAAGAGCACCTCGGCCGACTTGGAAATTCCTCTCACTGCATGTCCAAGGCTTTATAGGAAACCCTTCAGATGCCCCCTGGACACCATTTTACTCTAGATGATCTGTATTTTCCAGAACAAAGAATTCCTTGACTTCAGATACACCGTACCGTGCCATTGAGGCTCAAGCTTGAGTCTGAGTACGGGTACGGTTTATGGTATCCTGTCGTCGTACTAGTTGCATATTCTACTACTAGTATTTAATGTGTCCATACCAGTAATAACCACCGCTACCCCAGCCTACCCGGACGGTGTGTCCTCCAAAGCCCATGTTTCACATGTACCACGCCCCGACAAGACCTCTGCGATCCTGTGCTGTCCGCGTACCATCGCTTCTTGTATTGGAGTCCGTCCATAGGCGTTCCGAGCATCCACATCTGCGCCACACTCTACCAAGAGCAGGCAAACATGGAGGTGCCCCCACGCCGTTCCGCGATGCAATGCTGTCTCCCCTCCCCTCGGCTTTCTATTCACATCGGCACCATGGTCGAGTAATAATCGCGTAACCTCCAGATGTCCAAAATTTGACGCCTGAATCAGTGGGGTCCAGCCGCCTCGGGTCCGCGAGTTCACATTTGCGCCGTGTTCAATCAGTAATTTTGCCACCTCCAGTCTCCCCTCGGCCGACGCGTCTTGCAATGCAGAGCGACGCCCGCTGTCCATTTCGTCGACATCCGAGCCTCGGTCAAGTAATGATCGTACGACGTCCAGCTGTCCGTTTTTTGACGCAGTGTGCAACGACGGTTGCTCGACGTCAAGGAGTTCTACCTTTTCTCCATGTTCCGGTGGCGGCTGAACAGTATGACGGGGCTGATTTCGCGGTCGGAGCATCGGCACTGCACCCGCCGTGTGTCCAGATAGGAAATTTGCCACCTCGAGTTTCCCGTTATCGAATGCCAGGTCCAATGGCGTCTTATTGTCGTCATTACATATGTTGAAATCTGCGCCACTCTCGAGAAGGAGCTTCACGATGTCAAGATGGCCATTACTTGCCGCTGAATGCAACGGGGTCCGGCCTGAGTCGTTGGGGGAATCCGGGTCTGCATCGTTGTCAATTAAGAGCCGAACGACGTCCAAATGACCGTTATCCGATGCTGTATTCAGTGGATTCCAGCCGTCTAAGGCTCGATGGTTCACATCCGCCCCGCGCTGGATTAGTAGCCGTGATATCTCCACATGTCCGATAATGGAAGCAATGGCTAATGGAGTATAGTGCTCTCTGCTGTCTGGAAGATCGACATCTGCGTTGTGTTCGAGTAATAGCCGTACAATGTCAGCGCGTCCGCCTCGCGATGCCAGGTGCAGTGGGTTGCGCCCCGTAACATCCAGAGCATTTACATCAGCGCCACACCGAAGAAGCGAGCATGCAACATTGGTGTCGCCAAGGTCTAATGCCGCGATCCATGAAGTCGTGTGATACCCTCCCTTGGCATCAGCATCCCCCGGGTAGGTCGCAATCAGGTGATCCACAAGCCAGCGGAGACGGCAATGTATGGCATAATATAATGGCGGCGCCTCTGGTCGCTCGGGGTGCTTCGTAGGCATCGATTCTCGCCACGGGTCGTCGACGTCGTATATCCACACCCATGCAGAGAACTGTGGATTCTCTGTTGAAGTGAGTTATTAATACCTTATCGTTCGTTCGTATTGCGTTCGTGTGGACTCTGTGCAAACCCGCGCAAGTCCTCGTATCTTACTGTTGTCTCGTTATTACTGACTCGTTCGGATGCCCGGCCCTACGCCCCGGATCTCCTCCTGGTTGTACGCGCCCGCGGAATCGATATACCGTTGCTCTGCGGAAGCAGAGCATAAAACTTCCTACTGTACAGTTATACTTTCGTATAGATATATAAACTCCCTACTTTCCTGTAGTAGTACCTCAGCTTTTGCCCTGTTAGTGTGCACAACGGCTGAGGTAAGTTATCCCTGTGTTACCCTTGTGTTCACCTGTACTTACGCGCTCGATAGCCTTCGTCTTATCGTGCAGGTGAATAGATTATAGCTTTTGCCCTGTTAGTGTGCGCAACGGCTGAGCCTTCGTCTTATCGTGCAGACCTTATCCGCGCACATGTTCCAAGCTCACAAACAGATCTATTACGCTTCATACTATTTCCGTATCATACATATCCTTCTACATTCTCCCGGTCAAACAGCCGCTCCGTGGCCTCCCGGATTGTCGATGACGCATTCTCGAACTGGCCGTGTTCGAACCAGTGTCGTGCCGCGTAATCAGCGAGTGGAAAGTCCCTAATGCTCTCTTTGTCGATGTGGTCGTCGAGTTGGAGTAAGACCCCGAGGGAGGCTTGCGCAAGGGTGGCATGTGCCAAGTGAGGGACAATGCGATAGCAAGACAGATCCTTGCTCGTGGCGATAAGCCGATCCGATGTCAGGAATTCCTTCACGGAAAAGTGGGAAAACTGAACGATTCGAGACCCGTTCACATTGACGACCGTGATGAGACTCGAGCACGCCGAAAGTACGGCTTCTTCTGCGTCGCCTAGTCGCCAGCCAACGTTGAACTGTGGGACCGCTCCTGGACCGATCCGGACTGCCAGAATCTCTGCAAGCTCCTCGACGCGAAGTGGTCTAACGGATACGGCGAGACATTGGAGGAGTCGGTGTGCAAACTGCCGCTTCACTTTGTCGATCCTGCGTAACATGTGTTCGTATGTTTCGTCCAATGTCTCCGGCATGTGGTCCAAAATACTATGGATACTTGCGGGGAAACATCGCCGCAAGATGTCCAACAGGCAGTAAACCCATCTGAACCTGCCCCATTAATTAACCGACAGTCCGGAAAAACTGTAGGAGGAATCGCTCACATGCCGTCTGCCTTCTCTGAGAGTCTATCGATAACTAGCTGCCTATTCTCTGCCTTCCATCTTCGCATATTTCGATCGGACTGGACGACTGATTTGATGTACCCTAAGATGTCTGCCATTTGTCCACTTTCTTCATGGAGTGAAATACGGAACGACGCCAATGGTTCGAGAATGGACCGGATGTCGATCTCCGGCCGACTGGCAACACATAGATGTACATTTGGAAGTTGCGAACCGACAAGATCTTCCAGGAACTGGAGTACACTTTCACGAGACGTCGGCATGCCGGAGATGTTCGGAGATTCGTCGAGAGCATCTATGATGATATACGTCGCCGGCTGTCCTGGGACCTTGAGCATGTCAGTCAGACATTGGGAAAGTGCGTCATCTGAAGGCTGCTGCGCTCCTTCATCGTGGTCCAAATAGAAGTGAGAGAATATATTATGGCAAGCGTCAGACCTGGCACTGAGCTGGAAGAGGAGGGAAGAGAGTAGATCGCGTCGTTGTTGCTTGTGAGTGTCCCTGAAGTCGAAGAAGAAGTAGGCCATCAAAGCGAGTCCGGCCTTGCGCATCCTGTCGATCTCTCGGACGATCGTAGACCTGGAGATGTGCGTGAATATCCACAATCGGAGTGGTGGAGCGCCACATACATCAGAATAGTTTTCCCGGAACCGGCTACAGCGAGGGAAATGAATCAGGATTGTGGCAAGGCCGATATTGGAAACTCACGCTTTCCGTGGATCCACAACAGGGAGCCCTTCGCATTCCACTCTGCGAAGACACTTCCCTCGCAAAACCACGTTGCAGTTCCGTCTTGATGGACATCACGCGCGATGTTGTAGTTGGACGATGGATCCGGAGGGGAGAGCCAAGTTCGGGACTCTCTATGAAAGCGGTCACCTGCGACTAGCTTTAGCACCACAGGACCACAATAGTAGAATCGATTAATAACGAACGCTTGATCTTGTTTATATCGTTCGCGATCTGTTGCATCATATCTGCCGTCATGATCAGCTTCTGCGACGCCGACTGATCATGATAAACACCGTAAATGCTCACCCAAAGCCTTCCAGATGCCGTCCACTGATACTTTGCCATCTATCAAGACAGCTCCTAATTAGACTGTTTATTGCCATCTGAGAAACTTTGCGGACCATTGATGACCACCTTGACAGTGCTCACAAGTCCGCAGACGACTTCGAGGGTCTGGGTCATAGTCATCCGACCCTCCTCTTGGGTGAGACGGTCTAGCCTGCGTAGGACAGACTCTATCTCGCTTTCTCCCAAGAGCTTCTTTGCGAATTTCTCTGCGTAGCGTTGAGCCTTCGCGTATCAAAGAGACGGATCGACTTACTGAATCTGCCCTGCTTAATCTGTTTGGTAGCGAGAGCAAGCACAGCAAGTAGCTCGACCATTATTTTTACGCTTATCTCCGTCGTTGAAGGAGTAAAAGGGAGATCGGTGTAGATTCTTAGACACTTGAGGAAATTCGCGAGGCATTCAAACAAGTTGACGAGCGCATCGTAGCTCGAGCTGACGCCACTAGCTGCCTGTGGATCGAGACATGAAGAGGGGATGGAAACGGAGAATGGAATTGGATACGTACTGCGATGAGGACATCCACTCCAGCAAAGACGGCCTTTGCTGGTTCGAACGGAACCTGGGAACAGGCCCGGATTGGTGAAAGGTAAATTGAAGAATCAGGATATTTCGGCTCACCAAGGCAATGGACGAGCCAAGAACAGCAGATAACGTGTGGAGGATCTGGACTAGCGGGCTAAGCCAGTTGAGCAACTTGCGATTTCCGTCGCGAAAATCTTTGAACTTGTTAGCATTGTCTTCGAGTATCTTAAGGACGTCATCGGGAGAATCGCAAGACCGAAGGGCGTCAGCAAGGGGGTATTTTGCAAGGTCTATGCCGACATGGTTGGTGTAGTCGGTGAGAGCGGCGTCAAGGATGGGTTTAAATGATATTGAAGGCATTTGTTCACGGTTTCTCGTAAAGAGGGTGGTGAGTGAGTGGGGGAATCATGATGGTGCCCACTGGCAGTCAGTACTTAAGCCAAGGAAGGCCGCGGGCCCCCGTCACTTGCCCAAGCCAGAACTGCTTCTTGCATCCTGTATTATCATTCTCCATCTGGACCGGGACGAATAGGTTGACGAGATGCACCAGGGACACTCCCGAAGCCAGATGATGTGTTTCATAGGACAGTGACCGTCAGTCACAAGTCCGGTGATCGTACACCTATACACCAGCTTCCTATTCTCCCCTTGATTCTTGCGAGGGCAGTTACTAGTACCAAGGAGGGCGCAACGAAGGACTCGGATTCAGTGCTTGCCAGTGGGACGGCCTTGGGGACGGCGCGCAAGATGGCGCAGCAATATGGCCAACTTACGGCCTGGTAACCGGTTACCAGTAACCCGAGAGGCAGTCTGCGCCTCGTGCGGTAAATCCAAGGGTAAATCCAAGGTCATGTAAGGGCCTGTCCGGCAAAAAGAATCTGGCCCCAGGTCGCAAGGTGATAACGCATTACCCCGGGTGGGGTAATGAGGTCCCATGGAGCGACAGAATTATCAACTCCAAATTTCCGAACGCCTCTCGGCCCCAGAAAGAAACACAACATTTTTGTACTCATGTAATCATCACGTCGCGTGACTATTATCAAAGCAAGTAATAAACAGCAGAATCATACTACATGAAGTGCAATGTGTCAGATCTTGTCAGACATGGTCATGCAGGCCTCCGCACAGTGTGAGACATCATAGGTATGTCCACTGCTGTCACAGGAACATCAGGGTCGGATCTCTAAGGTTGTGTGCAGGTGTGGCGAGCTCGGGAACAAAAATGGTAAGCCGCACTTGGAGCCGCATAGAACTTGGTCAGATGGCTGGAGGAAGGCAAAAGCGGACGTGCACACTCCCGCACGGCCTGTAACTTCGTGGAGGTCACCACTGCAGACAGGGAAATGTCGTGCATAAACCATTAAGGTCGCACGCGAGTACAATGTACAAAAGATATCATTTGTATCTAGTGTTCGAAAGTCCAGTCCCATGAACCGGACCGGACCGCAACTGGTTGCAACTGGACCTTCGGTTGCGGTTCATCTGGCCTGAGAACATTACCGGTTGCGGTTCATCCAAATTTGGAAAATGGGTGAACCGCTACAGGGCCGGTTGGGACCGGTCCCAACCGGTCTTTACAGTCACGACCAGCCACGACCATCTGACAACGGTAAGTTCGACAACGCCGACCAAGGGAACTACGACCACCCTTCCGACACCCGGGCCGACTGCAGTGACGCCGACGTCAATGCCTCGGACCGGCCTCATCACCGGCCTCAACACCACGCCAACACCGACCACCGACCACGGTCGTTCCAACATCGACGACGACACATCAGCCGCAACGTCGACACACCGACAACTACAAGCAACAACAAGATGATGGCGACCACAAGTCCTACAACGATGACGCCCGACAGCCGCAATGACGATACCCGACAGCCGCAATGACGACACATCGACAACGGCAGCACATCGACAACCGCACCATCAACGCACCTACTACCACGATGACGGCCCCAACAGCACGTCGACAACGACAACGATGATCAAGACGACGACACGTCGACAAGGACGACACACCAGCAGCCGCAATATCAACACAGCCTCAAGAACAATATATCGACATCCACGACGACAACGACGACGCATCAACCGACGATGACGATGCATCAACCGACGACAACGACGCATCCGAGTCAACGGCCGCGATGTCGACGACAACCACGACGCCGACTCAAGCCGACGATCGGACAATGATTGCGACGTGTCCTCTTTGTCGTGAAGAGGACGAGGGCCTTATATTCCATACAGTAGTAGTAGAGTAGTTCAAGTTACTATGACTTATTGTAAAATACCAGTAGCACAAGCACAAATCGCAATCGAATTATATTGTTATGCCTGCGGTTGCAGTCGGTCCATGACCGGTTGGGACCGGCTCAGGATGAGCCGGTTTAGACCGTTCGGACCGGTCTTTTGAGAATCCAGCAACCGGGTGGGACCGACTCCTGTCGGCTCGGTCCGGTTTTGGGGCGAGGGGATGAACCGATGGATCGGTCCCGGTCCCGGTCTTTCCAAATTAGGGAAAAAAACCGGACCGGACCGGACTTTCAATCACTATTTGTATCAGATACGCCATCTGCATACGACTTGTACGAGAAGCAAAATTAATCCAGATCTAGATAAATGCGTGTTTTGCGAGTCACAGTCACACCTCAGGCAGGGTTGGGGCAGGGAATCAAAAGAGATAAACGGGTATTTTCATTGCCCCGATTTGATAGGGCTGCCCCGAGGAGCCTCAACGCCAACTCCTCGGAGCAACGTGCACCGAACAGCAAGTTTGCCCCATGGCGCACAGTAGGGGCAACTTTTTTTTTTTGGCGGGTGCGCCGGACGGGACCTAAAGGTTTCTCAGGTCCCCCCCCGCATTATTGCCAACGCTTAGGCACAACCGATTAAGGAAGCCTGATGGACGCGGACTTAGTTGCCCGCTAACTTCTACTATAAATACCTAGCACACACCTCCAAATGTAGTCTCGACTATGTCCGGTCTGTACCCATGGTACGCATCCCGGGATATAAATGGTTCCAAAAAAAATAAAAATAAAAATAAAGGTTTCTCAGGTAACAACCGCTGGAGTCAAATCATACATTTGGCGTGAGACAAGCTCGCCCCATTTGGTGACCCCTCCACGGCTAAAGCAAAGCCTCCTCCACCACCACTGCCAAGGAAGGTATCTGGAAGACAAAGGGGCGACCTGAGAACCTTCATCTTTGGATGTCCCCGAAGGAGCCACAGATGCCGATCGACTGGGCGAACCTTTCACATCAAGACAAGGAAGTCTTCTTTATATGGCTTGATGAATTCTTCGCCCGCTATTTATGTTACGATCCAGCCGGATCGTTCAGGCCAAAGGCCACTAGATATCGATTTCGTACGCTCGAGTCGCTGACTCAGCGCTGGTCTTCAAAGCTGACTGAACAGCGGGGAAGAGGGGCAGGCTCCAAAGAGCTGACTTAACAGCAGGGGAGAGGACAGGGAGACTAGTGACAGGCAAGCGAAGGGAGAGACAAGCTGGCTGGGATTTGTCAAAGACTAGAATGGGGCTACATTGTACACTACAGCCAACTATATATACTATGAAGTAGGTGTTACAGGGTTACCCGTGCCAGCGCATATACTGCTGGCAGCTCCAAAGCACGAGGCAAGAAGTCTGTATGAAACATGAGAAGTACGTAGGGGAGGCAGATACCACGCGAAACGGGTCAGTCCGAAAATAGGAAGGCGTCACGTGATCGTGACATACGCCCCATACTACAGTTGTTCGTCCCAAACAACACTAATAGTCGGGCTCGGCGTAATCGTCGTCGTGCGCATAGTTTTGACCGACGTCCGGGGGGTGGTCGTGAACCGGTGGGTCGGGTGGACGGTCGGGATTGCGGTAACGAATGGCCGCCAGCACGGCGCACCAGTGGCGAAAGTCGTTTGTGGTATGCGCCCTGTGACCGAGGCCGGTCAGGTACTGTGCGCGGTCGCGTCGACGCGCGATAACTCGGCGCGCGTGGTCTATGCTGGCGGCAAGCGCAGGTCCTTGCGCTGCTATGTCCGCGTCTAGACGTACGCGGAAGTCATCCTGCGGGGAACTGGCGACTGGCGACGGGGTTGGTGCGGGTGTGACGTGGTTTTGTGGGCCCGGTATGTACTGTGCGGCGGGTGCGAGCTGATCTGGGTCTCGCGGTCGTTCGAGCGCGTGCGACAGGAATATCTGGTGATGGTGCTGATGATGCGGCGGTGCAATTTCGAGGTTCGCGGGCGGTGAGACTGCGGCCGCAGTGGACACGACGGCGTGCTGGGGTAGATGGTTATCGTCGCTGTAGCTGGCGTAGAACGCCTCGAAGTCGAACTCGTCGGTGGCAGTTGCTGGTTCTGAGTTTTGCTCGCGAGGGTCTGGACGCGGTGGTTCGTCGACCGGTGTCAGCCAGTTGAAAATGGAGGACGCGGGTGAAGAAACTGGGGAAATCAAGGATTTCACCCCCCCGTTTGGTTTATTGTCGTCCGCGACAATCGACCGCGGCATACGACCGTCGTGCGCGTCTCCGCCCGTGTCGGTGGGGCCGAAGAGATCCGCGTTGCGGCTAAGGTACTGAGGATGCCAGTCCGAGTCGCTCGAGCTGTCGTCTTCGGTGGCGGGGCGGAGGAAGGTGGTGCGTCGCGAAGCTGTGCTGGCGGGCGTACTTAGGCGTGCTGCGTTGATCTGTGCGGTGTTATCGTCGTCGCTGAGGTCGTCCCCGCCCATCAGCAGGAGGTCGGCGATGACGTTCTGGCGTTGCAGGTGGGATAAATGCAGCAAGTTGGCCCGGACGGTTGCCTCGTTGATCTCGACTAGAGCCGTGCCGGGTTGCGTTCGTGGCATCGGTGCTGGGGACAGACTGACCGTGTTGACTCGTACAGGTGCGGATCGTTTGGGGCAGAATTTGGATACGTGGCCCGTCTGGAAACATTTGAAGCAGCGTCCCTCGTCGCGGCACTTCTGTTGTTGCGTGAGTTCCTGTGGGGTGCGTATGCGGGGTGCATATGCGGCGTCGATGTCCATCGGGACAACGCCGTCCGAAGTGGGAGCTACGGGTGGGGGTGCGACGATGACTGGCGCGTATTGTCCTGTGTCGGGCGTTCGTGCGGCGCGCTTCCCGTGCGAGGGGAAACAGCTGGCCAATGTGCGCGCGCGTTGGACTTCGGCGCGCGCTGCGGTCTGCCATTCTGTCATCGTCTCGGGCGGGGTTGTGCGTAGTAAGCATGCGCGAAGGATGGGACTGGTGAGATGACGGCGGAAGACGTCGACCGTCCCGCTGGCATCGCGATGCCATTCGGCGACGTGTGCCAGTCGTTCAAACGTGGCGATGTATCCATCGATGTCGTCTCCGCTCATCACGAGCGTGGTTAATTGTTGATAAGCGTTCTGCTTGCTGAGCGTGTCTGTCCAAGCCGCTTTGAAATCTGTCTCGAAGGTGGTCCAGAGCGCTTCGTCCGTCTCCGCCAAAGGGTTAGTGGTTCGGGTTGTAGCGGCGTCTAACGCACGCTCTGCTGCATCTCCCCAGTCGTTTACGGCGGGGCCACGGATGAGGCCCAGCGCGAGTCCGACTCGCTGGTAGGGGCTCAGAACGAGCTCGTGGTTTCGGTTGGTGCGGCGCCACTGACGAAATTCCCGAAGGAATTGTTCGCTCTCCGCGCGGTTTCCTGTGAAGATAGTTGGTGGCGTGCCTTTTAAGGCGCCGGTGAGAGGTACTGCGGCCATGAGAGGGGCGACGGGGATTGCGACTGGTGGTACTGGGACGATCGGGGGATGTGAACCCCTGACGACTGCGGCGTAGGTGGGGAACGCGGGTAACGTTGAGCTTGTGGACGGGGCTATGTTGGTAGGTTCTTCGATCAAGCCGATGTCGACGTGGATCGGCGTCAGGCGGCGAAAAGCTGTCGTGAGTTCTTCGACGGGGTCTAGGGTTACGACACCTTCGTCGATGTACTCAAGCTGATCTCTTTCTTCGTGGGGTCCGTCACCTGTTACAGGTTCCGGTGCAGTTGGGGGCGGGAAACGTTCGGGGTTTGCTTCGTCGTCTGGGTTCCACCAGCCGAGCTCTAATTCGTTGTTGCGGGGAATTTGGCAGGAGGCGCGGGTACGGGTGATGTCGTGTTTAAGGCTTGGTTCGTAGTGCTGTTCTACGAAATACCAACTGTCGTTGATGAACTCGAGAAGGTAAACCTTCTGTCCTACGACGCAGCGATAGCCGCCGTGTCTGTCAGTGGGCGATGTGTTCCAATAGGCGGCGCCTAGTACGTGCTGGGGGAGGTCGTCTTGCCAACGGCGGATTACTTCGATCCAACCGTTTTCTTCAGGGAACTGTAGCTGTAGACTAGCCACTGTTCAGTAATCAGGGGTGCCGTTCGTCGCACCGGGTCTGGGGTCAGGGAGCGTTCTGCCGCTCGAAGCACAGGGCACGGTCCGTCGTGCGGGTCTCTTTTGAGCGTCCAAGAGGAGGCGTCAGGTAGGCTCTCGCGCCGTACGTTCCGCGAGAGGTCGATGGTAAGGATTCTAGTCTTGTGTTACGATCCAGCCGGATCGTTCAGGCCAAAGGCCACTAGATATCGATTTCGTACGCTCGAGTCGCTGACTCAGCGCTGGTCTTCAAAGCTGACTGAACAGCGGGGAAGAGGGGCAGGCTCCAAAGAGCTGACTTAACAGCAGGGGAGAGGACAGGGAGACTAGTGACAGGCAAGCGAAGGGAGAGACAAGCTGGCTGGGATTTGTCAAAGACTAGAATGGGGCTACATTGTACACTACAGCCAACTATATATACTATGAAGTAGGTGTTACAGGGTTACCCGTGCCAGCGCATATACTGCTGGCAGCTCCAAAGCACGAGGCAAGAAGTCTGTATGAAACATGAGAAGTACGTAGGGGAGGCAGATACCACGCGAAACGGGTCAGTCCGAAAATAGGAAGGCGTCACGTGATCGTGACAATTTAGACCAGCCCCAGCCTTCTGTACGTGTTTCTCCTCCCGTCGATGGACCGAACACATCTATGCCATCGCCGCGGCCCTCCCCGTGTTTCGCGCCTCGCAGAGATACTATTGTTAGTCCAGTGTTGCAACACTTTAATAGATACACACATAACTCTACATCAACACATCCAATGTTAGTGATTGTTTTACCAATGGAAAGCCTACCCTCTCCGCTACAAAATGGTGCCCTTGATCATACAAATATGTGGTAGTTAAAACCCTCTAGAGAGGGTTTGTTGAGGGGTTATTTTCGGACAAGGTTTTGCCAGTGCAACAACTGTCATGATTATGATTAGTCACATGTCACATGTCACAGCGGAGAGTTCATCACTAAAAGGTGTCACCCTATACATGGGCCAGGGAATTCATTATATACCATGGAAATTGAATATAATATTCCGAAAGTCCGTGTATGGGTGGGAATATTTATGTCAGCAATATATTATCCATTTACGGGACGCGATTTCCGAAAAAACCCTTATAACGTCTGCAAGAATTGCTGGACTTGCATTGGATTGCTGCCGGAGAACTACATGTAATGCCTTATAAATGATATAATGTTGCTAGATTATGACTGAGAAAAAATATTACAGAGCTCCACTTCTAATTTACACTTTCCTTAATTATCTTATCGCTCACATCCATCTTATTATCTTATCTTATCAACTATTTACTAAGTCCTGCCTTGTAACGGATTTGAACTCGCAACCTCTGGATCAGTGTCTCAATGTTGCTACCATTGCACCACCTGTGCTAGTAATATGTCCTCCAATCTATCCTACTTAGTTAGAAAGATTGTCCACTTGCGCACCTCCACCTCCTCCGTGCCAGCCTCCGTGAGTGCTTGTGCTTGTGGGGTTAACCGCTTCCGCTGTCGTCGTCACCGCTACTCGATGCCACCATCGTAGCTTGTCGCGGTACGGTTATTGTCGTCGTCGGCCGCGGCATCAGTGCGTCCTCAAAGTCTGAGCCCGGCTCGTCATGTTACGATCCGACCACTTTCTCTTTCCCGCTTTCATGTTCCCTGTACGATACACGATTTCCGCGGGCTTCCCATTTCTCACGCGCCGCTTCGTTTTCCCTGATTCCACTTACGCACGACTCGATTCAAGGGGTAGTTTGCGCCATCGAAAACCACCCCACATTTCCGAGCTACTTCCATGAGCGCATAACTCCGCGCATCCTTATCTCGCTATATCTGAATTCCCCTTTGTTCCATTCTCGAGCAGAAGGCTCATTATCACGCCTTATGTTTGGCCTGGCCAAACACCCTGTACTACTATATAAGGTCTCGTATACCTAGCTTGTACGGTAGACTTGACTTCTTGTGTAATACCACATCATCCGTCTCACGACCCTGAGTGAACTCGCCTTTGCGCTTGAGTTAACCTGTCTGCTCGCTCTTACGCTTGAGCCTACCTTGATCCCTACTATTATCCTTGTGCCCCGGGAGGCCAAGTGATACTTGTGCATCATCGTCTCCGGTCCTAATCGACCAACGCCTTTCCGTAACCCACACGACTTACGAAGTACACGTCGTACTTAACGCCCCTGTGGTGGCGTTACATTAAGTCAAGTCTGTCACCGTGGCGACTACCAGTCGAAGCCGAACACAGTTTAAACCCGAATATATTCACCGTCTTAGCTCCGACGACCTTTCTGACCGAATTAAAGGAGCTGCGGTTTGGGGAGAACACAAAGGAGTCGAAGGATACTTTATCTTCGACCAAACCACCAAGTCCTATCGACAGATCCATTACCTTGAAGACAAACACTTGTGGGCGTTCATCGACTACTCCCCTAGCGAAGGACAGTGGTACACCATCAGCCCCGTACCCACGACTCTGAACGTTGGACCTCTAAAGTCATCCAACCCAGCAGGCATTGACGTTGATCCTCCCAGTGATCATTCACCCAGTGTTCCTATCCCTACAACAAACCTTCCTTCAACCGCTTTTCCCTCATACGCAATGGCCCAACCAACGCAAGCCTCAGCTAGCACTACTCTCACAAGCGGGGGAACAACGGGAAGCATTAACCCCCCCACCGGAGGAGGAGGAGCCCCAATCCCACCAAGTGGAAGTGGGGGAGCCGCGGTCCCACCCAGCGGAGGAGCCCCGTCTAGTGGCGGTGGCGGTGGTGGTGGTGGTGGCGGTGGCGGTGGCGGTGGAGGTGGTGGCGGCGGCGCTGGTGGCATAGTCCCACCAGCAGGAGCCGCAGGACCCCCCGCACCAGGAGGCCACGGACACCTAGGAGGGAACCCACCCCCAGTGTTTGATGGGAATCGAGAACAGAGTCGTTCATTTCTCCGAGCTTTTGTCATCTATATGGGAATGAACCCAGACGTCGAACAGTTGACAGTCCCATACAGACGAGCAATGACCCTCCTCTCATACTTAAGAGGGCCGCTTGTCGACGACTGGGTAGACGAACAAACCACATGGCTCAACGACCAAATAACCGCGGGTGTCAACCACAACGAAATAAATCTGTGGGACACAGTCCACACCCGCTTCACACAAGCATACACCGACACGGCGGAGCAAACCAGAGCCCGCAAGACACTCCAAACCCTCAGTATGAAAGGGGAGGATATCGATTCCTACATCGCACAATTCCAGACGCTGGTCACCAAAGCAGGATACAATCCTGACGAAGCCACTACCCTAGAAATGTTCCAAGACGGCCTCCCGAACCAGTTAGTGATCAATGCCATCCGCTTCCAACATCCCATCACATGGGACGAGTGGAAAGCAGCTGCACGGTTACAACAAGCTGAATATCTGGTTCTCAAGGACCGGCTCGGAAAGAGCCGAACTCCGCGCCAGAAAAAGGGGGTACACAACCGGGACCAGTGGGTCCAAGCCCTTAACAAAAACCGCGATCCGAATGCCATGGATGTTGGACGCGCTCGAGCCAATGTGGCTCTCACCGATTCTGACAAAGCCCAGCTTCAGAAAGAAGGACGATGTTTTCGCTGCCGTGTTCAAGGACATATCTCGCGTAATTGTCCACAAAAGGGCACGCGCGCGGCTACGGCCGCCGCGACCAGTCACGCAGTTACCGTCCCCGACACCCTACCACTATCAACTCCCGCCGTCACTACTGTCGCCGTACACTCGAACCGCGTACTGTCGAATGATGAGCAGGCTAACGCTCAGATCGCGGCGATGACGGCCCAGACACAGGAAGTGCGCGACCTAATGGTTGAAAAACTATTTGGGCGAGAGGATTTTCAAAACGCTTGAACCTGGCGGCCTGGGCTAGAGCTTTAAACTTAAACGTGTACCATAGCAGATATCGTTCTATGCGAATCCCAGTTCTGTTCAAATCTGCACACACGACGGCCGAAAGACAAGTACTTATCGATTCGGGAGCAACCGACAACTTCATCTGTTCAAATTTGCTCAAACGACTACAAATCTCCACACGTGACATTACTACGCCCATCCACATCTGGAACGTAGATGGGACACACAACCAGGACGGTGCAATTACCCAATATACCGACCTCACGATACGAACAGGAGAAAAGACCAGGACACTTCGCTTCCTTATCACAAATCTTGGGAAAGACGAAGTGATCCTTGGGTACCCCTGGTTCACGGCCTTCGAGCCGATGATAAGATGGGGAGAAGCGACGCTGAACGAGGAGTTTCAGCCAGTGGTCATTTCCAGCCTACACTTGTCGGACGAAGCCATGCCGATGGAAGCCTCCATCCGCGCATTGGAGATGTACCAACTCGAGGAGGAGGCGTGGGAACAACTCATGGACGAGGAGCACGAACCCCATATCGCATTCCTGAGAAAGACGACGATAGCATCCGAGTTGGCACAGCGAGAAGCAGTGACAAAGGAGGATCGTACGTTCGAGGAAATGGTCCCGATGGAATATCACAAACATCGAAAGGTGTTTGATGAAGAAGCATCTCATCGCTTCCCACCCTCACGTGCCTGCGACCACGCCATCGACCTCCTTCCTAACGCCCCCGCCACACTAGACTGCAAAGTCTACCCCCTCGCCCAGAACGAAGGAGCAGCACTCACAACGTTTCTCAATGAACAACTGGCAAAGGGCTATATTCGACCGTCGAAATCCCCCTATACATCCCCCTTCTTCTTCATCAAAAAGAAAGATGGGAAACTACGACCGGTCCAGGATTATCGATGGTTAAACGAAATCACCGTCAGAAATAACTATCCCCTACCCCTTATCCCAGAACTCATCGACCGAATAAGACCCGCACGTCTCTACTCCAAACTAGATATCCGATGGGGATACAACAACATCCGAATAAAGGAGGGAGACGAATGGAAAGTGGCCTTTAAAACAAACCAAGGGTCGTACGAACCCCGAGTCATGAACTTCGGGCTCACCAATGCGCCAGCTACGTTCCAGGCGTTGATGGACTGGATATTCCGCCCACTCGTACTCACTGAAGAAGTGATCGTATACATGGACGACATCCTAATTGCTACGGCCGACGACCTTGTTCACCAGCGAGCCGTCTTACACGAAGTTCTCCGCTTATGCGAAGAACACGACCTATATGTAAAACCGGAAAAATGCGTATTCGAAGTATACGAAATCGAATACCTCGGATTAATCATCGGCCATGGGAACGTACGCATGGACCCCATAAAAGTTAAGGGGGTGCTGGAATGGCAAGCGCCAAAGAATCTCCGAGAAGTACGAGCATTCCTCGGGTTTTGCAACTTCTACCGCCGCTTCATACGAGGTTTCTCAACCACCGCACGACCACTCCACAACCTCACCAGAAAAGACACCCCCTGGAACTGGGGGCTTGACGAACAGACTGCGTTCGACACCATTAAACACTACATCGGGCGAGAACCCACTCTCCTCTTCCCCGACCTCGCAAAACCCTTCGAACTCGAGGTTGACGCCTCTAATGTAGCTCTAGGAGCAGTGCTGAACCAACTCGGACCAGACAACAAAATGCACCCGGTCGCGTTCCACTCCGAATCCCTCAATCAAGCAGAGCGAAATTATGACATCTACGACCGAGAGTTACTAGCAGTGGTGAAAGCGCTGCGCGCGTGGCGCACTTACCTAGTTGGCTCCCCCCACAAAATTATCATCCACACCGACCACGCCAACCTCCAATACTGGAAGGAACCACGAAAAATCAGCAGACGGGTGGCGCGTGAATTCCTCGAACTCTCCGAATACAACTTCGTGTTGAAACACATACCGGGAGTAAAGAACAGCCGCGCAGACGCCCTGTCACGACGAGCAGATTACGCGATTGACGAAGGAGACAACAACGACGTTATTGTCCTCCCTGCCGACCGCTTTATACGGACCACGGAAACCACCGAGATGTCAATGCATGACATGGACATCTGGACCCAAGTCGCACAGAACCTTGATGAGAAGGACGTCCTGCGTTGGGTGGAACCACACAGCCTGAAGAAACTCAATGGGCTGTGGTGGAAGAACGACACTTTGGTTGTCGTGGGCGACAACGGCCTTAAGCGGGGGGTAATCACTTTCTTTCATGATACTCCCGCCATGGGACACCCAGGAATTGCAAACACATACGAACTCCTACGACGCGACTATTGGTGGCCCAACATGCGCAAAGACGTGGAAGACTACGTCAAAGGCTGCGCTACGTGCCAAGCCAACAAAATAAACACTCACCGACAAAAACCACACTTATTCCCCATCTCCACCGACCCAGACGCAGAACCTTTCGAAGTCGTAGCAATGGACTTCATCACAAAACTCCCCCCCTCGCAAGGGTACGACTCTATCCTCA
Source organism: Lactarius pseudohatsudake (assembly GCA_021525015.1). Classification (NCBI taxonomy): domain Eukaryota; kingdom Fungi; phylum Basidiomycota; class Agaricomycetes; order Russulales; family Russulaceae; genus Lactarius; species Lactarius pseudohatsudake. The sequence continues at coordinate 40,975 of JAKELH010000044.1, read as the reverse complement.
CAATTACAGACCACGACTGCTCAAAAGCGGCTATTTTCATCCCCTGTAACGAGTCAATCACCGCAGAAGGAGTTGCACGTCTCTACCTCCAATACGTATACCCACACTACGGCATCCCACGAAAGCTTATCACCGACCGTGACCCCCGATTCACCTCCGCATTTATGAAACAGCTCTGCCAGGTCTTAGGGATCCGACAGAATATCTCGTCTGCCTATCACCCCCAGACAGACGGACAGTCTGAACGTACGAATCAATGGCTAGAACAATACCTTCGTCACTGGAGCAACGTACAACAAGATAACTGGGCAGAGGCACTGCCGGTGGCGCAATTCGCACATAACGCATGGCCCAACGCGACTACAAAGCACTCCCCATTCTCACTCATCATGGGATGGGAACCACGTACCACGTGGACGCCAAAACCCACCTCAACCCCATCTGTAGATCAGCGCCTTGAAGAAATGGTCATCAGACGGCAGCACGCGCAAGACTGTATCAAGCATGCGCAAGACCTGATGATGAAACGGGGAAAAACTCGGTTTATCCCTTATCAAGAAGGTGCACAAGTTTGGCTCGAAGGGACAAACCTCTGAACCTTCTACCCCACCGCCAAATTAGCCCCCAAGCGACATGGACCATTCCGCGTCAAAAAGGTTCTATCAGCGGTGTCTTACGAACTCGAACTTCCCACCACATGGAAGATCCACCCCGTGTTCCACGCGAACCTCCTAACCCCATATAGAGAGACGGAACTACACGGGGCAAACTTCCCGCGTCCACCACCTGACCTCATCGACGGAGAGGAAGAATTCGAAGTAGAACAAATCCTCGGATCTAGGCTCCATGGCCGAGGGCGCAAACTTCAATTCCTCATCCAGTGGAAGGGTTTTCCCATGAGTGACAGCACGTGGGAACCACTAGACAACGTCCATCATGCATCCGACCTAATCGCCGACTTCTACCTCCGCAACCCTACCGCCGACGGGGCTGGACGAAAGATATAAAGCGTAACTCGTCGACCCAAACACTCCTCATCCCCTCTTCACACTCCTACTTCCTCTAACATGTCGACCACTCCTCTTGTCTCTACCATCCCCACTCGTCCCCCAGTCGCTCGTATTCTAGAAAATCTGACTGTCCCCTCGCAGGACAAGGGTGTCCCCGAGGATCAGGACAGGGTCACCCCGTACTCCCTCGTCACCGACTCCCCACCAATGCCAGTATTGGCCCTGGCCACTGAACAAATCGCCGCACTAGACTCTCCCCCTCCTCTCGAGCTCATAGCTATGGAACGACATCCTACAGCTAGACCCCCGTACATCGTTCCCCACTCGCGACGAAATCTTAAACCCACCTTCCAACACATCACTCCTTCCCCCTAACCCCCAACTCGCGCTTCTCGATGACCCCATTGACTACGACCACGTCGCCCCTCTCGAAGACGACGACCACGATCCTACCGACCCCGGCATCCCCTTTTTCCCAAACAACCCCGACTCACCCACCTACTTTCCGCTCTTGATCGAGGATGGTCACGAGAGAAAGGTCGCGAAGTACATCTATTACCGCAAAGACTACCAGGAGGTGATCGGCACCATGGCCAAGGGGGAGCCCTGCTATGGGTGCTCGGTTTATCTCAACCCTGGGTACACTGGGGAGATGCCTAGGCACCTCACCGACAATATGATTAACATGTTCCATCCCCACGACCCCCGCCGCATCGTCCTTGACGAAGTCCTCGTCGAACTTCGCCAACCTCGTCTGCGCACCGAGGTCGCCCGCCTCAGGGACTGTCTTGTAGAGAAGGACACCATCACGGCGCGAGCTGCGGACGTCCGTCGTCTCGAAGACAAGCTCATCGCCGACCGCTTCCACCTCGAGATGCGCCTCGGGGGAGTGCGGAAGCGCCTTCAATACGCACGAGCCATCCCCCTCATCTCAGAAAAATACGTGGAGCTCACGTCTAAGCCCACACGCCCCCGATTTGACGCATACGCAATGCCCTTCGTGCCGCGCGAAGGGGGACCTTGCGAGATGCCGCGTGTCCACGGGGAGAGGGACAGGTATCGTCGCAAGTGCTACGAGTGCAAGGAGAAGGGACACCTCATCGCAGATTGCCCCCGACTAGGTCGGTCTCCCACACTCACCAACCCCTGCCATTGGTGCGGTAGCCGCACTCACCACATGGACGTATGCCTCATCCGCCGTCTCGCCCCCACAACACCCGCGTACGAGGAACCGCCTGCCCGCCCTCGCTGGTGCGGCAAGTGCCTCCGACATGACGCAAGACATCAGGAGATTGAGTGCCCCATGTACGAGCAGTGTCGAGACTGCGGGGAGAGGGGGCGCCTCCGATTCCTTTCACGCCACACATGCCCAGCTAAACAACCCCCATCACCCGAGCCCGACAACGCACGCCCTGATGACGACTGGTACTACACCAGTGACTAGTCGAGGTCGTGGCGACCTCGAGTCTAACAGGGGGGTAATGTTACGATCCGACCACTTTCTCTTTCCCGCTTTCATGTTCCCTGTACGATACACGATTTCCGCGGGCTTCCCATTTCTCACGCGCCGCTTCGTTTTCCCTGATTCCACTTACGCACGACTCGATTCAAGGGGTAGTTTGCGCCATCGAAAACCACCCCACATTTCCGAGCTACTTCCATGAGCGCACAACTCCGCGCATCCTTATCTCGCTATATCTGAATTCCCCTTTGTTCCATTCTCGAGCAGAAGGCTCATTATCACGCCTTATGTTTGGCCTGGCCAAACACCCTGTACTACTATATAAGGTCTCGTATACCTAGCTTGTACGGTAGACTTGACTTCTTGTGTAATACCACATCATCCGTCTCACGACCCTGAGTGAACTCGCCTTTGCGCTTGAGTTAACCTGTCTGCTCGCTCTTACGCTTGAGCCTACCTTGATCCCTACTATTATCCTTGTGCCCCGGGAGGCCAAGTGATACTTGTGCATCATCGTCTCCGGTCCTAATCGACCAACGCCTTTCCGTAACCCACACGACTTACGAAGTACACGTCGTACTTAACGCCCCTGTGGTGGCGTTACACGTCAAGACTCAGTGGGCCGGGCTTGTGCGTGATGCGCCCGTGGCGGTCGTGCAGGACATTGCCAGAGTGGGATGAGTGCGTGCCGGTCGTGTAAGGGCCCCGTCACTGTGCTGCGGTGCACATGCCGGACGCATCGGATCACACAACTTTGAGCAGGTGCTGGGCGGCGAGTTCGCCTTGCGATGGGGCGGAGGCGAGGGCAGTGAGGCGGCGGTGGGTTACCAGCCTTGTGAGACTAAGATGAGAAGCCTGCATGCGTGTGTCAGTTTCCGGGATAGAGGGGGACCTGTGGTGCGCTCACATTTGCTGGGGGCGTGGATAGGTGTGGTTCTCTGGTAGGCCTTCCTCGTTGAGTAGCATTCAGTGCCGTGGCGATGGGGAGGATGATCTTGTCGCGGAAGGAGTGCAAGGCAACCGTCTGGACATTGATGTGAGATGATGTTGTGAGCGGGTAGGGTGGTAGGGACGCGGAACTGTTCCCATTTTATCGATGGCGGCGGCATGGTAGTGGTGGGTGGTGGGGCTGAGGGCTCGGCCTAAGTGACCCTCAAACTCGGCGCCGTCGGGGATGGTAGGAAAGGAGAGGATGTGCCAGTGCCAGGGCCCGGGGTGCAGCCTGCCAGTGAGGAAGAGAGGAAGAGTCGCGTGTAAGCTTAGCCATAAGTGAGAAGTCGATAGGTGACAGTCAGCAAATAACGTGTGGGTGATGGAAACGCCAACTTACACGCATAGGATTTAGCTCCAATAAATGGAAATTATAATTCCCATTATAATGCCCAGCAAAATCGGTTGTAATGGATTTCAATGGTACGTGTTACAACAGGAACATTTCCGAGGATTATCTTGAATAGGAATAATGTCGGCCGCATACATTGGTTGTGGAATTATTTTATGGATCATCTATGCTAATAAAATAAAACATAATCTATTGCCGTATTGGAAGGCATTACACTCCGCGGTTACTTTTACTGATGTTGGTGTTGGATCTCTCGGGGGGTTTTTTTTTGGCTACTGTATTGCATCACGGACTAACAACAGTGGCCCCCAGGCAAGTTAGAACGCATGTTCCGACCACCTGGACGTTACTCCAGCTGCCCCAGCGGTTGGACGTCGGAACCTTCCTCCTGTTTTGTCACAGCGTGGACCTGTACGCCCCTTCTGTACTGCATGTAAACTGTGTCATTGACTCAATGACACGGCTGTGAGAGTCTCCGAGACTGTCACAGCCGTGGATCAATCTCTCGACCAGACCCCCAGCACCTTCAAAATCGCCGATACCGCCTCATCCAAACTCCAAACCCTCACATTCTGCAGATCCTGGTTTGTGAACACTGAACATCGACACTTAATTTTTATTTCGAAAACGAAATATCCTACTAGCAGCCAGCCTTCAGATGTCGTTCCCTCCACCTGCTGAAAATGGCTCCGCTGTTGCCGACCTTGCATGGTACATGCACCCCTCCACGCCCTGGGACACCAACTGGTATGCCTCCAACTCGCAGATCCCGCCCCACCTCAACGGATCGCCGGATATCTGCTTCTCGGGCGCCTTTGGCTCGGACGGGTGTACAAAGACGGCGCGCGGCGCGATGCTCTCCTTGGATTTCAGCATGTGCTGGTACTCCGTGACATACGGCAGCGGGCCGCCCCTGCGCTGGGCACGCTTCCGGCCGCGGCCTGAGCCAATGTCGCCCGCCGCGCTGCGGCGCGCGGCACAGATGCACAGCGCGGCGGTAGCGGCATTCCCCATGCGCGCAGAAGTGTCCGGCAGGCCAGTCGCACTGGCACGCGGCGAGTGCTGAGATATCGCGCACCAAGCGCTCGTGCACGCCTCACGACGCCCCCGTCCTGAGCACCTCGCGCGCCCACGGGCACCTGCTCTTCTGTGGCCAGCCTGGAGTCGGCCGTTGGCGTGGTGGGGACGACCGCCTTCGCGCAGGCGGTGTCGTCAAATGGCGCTCGGTGCGCATCGGCGCGGCACAGTTCGGGGTGTTCGCGGTCATGGGCGACCCGGATCATACTGCGGTCCTCGTAGAGGACACCGTGCCCCGCTTTGCTGTCGCGGATGGCGACGGCGTGCGGCCGGCTGATGTTGGCGTCTTGGCGGTCGTGGAACAGACCGTGGGACGCGCGTCACGCTTGCAGGACGGGGAGGTGTGGGTATACCGTCTGGTTGGGGTGGTCGAGTATCTTGGTTCAACGTTGAGTGTCGAGATCGAGATATCCTCAGAACTTGAGACTCTTGCGCTCTAGAACCTCGATTCTGCGCGATTGTGTGTCACGCACGACAACAGTCGCAATAGCACCTTCCCTAGGAATACGTTGCAAATGTCTACCTCGACCCCAGAGCATGTACAAACAACTCTTATATTACTTTTTCTTCTCGTCTTTAATACCCGCGGTCTCTTACCATTTTTTCGGTACCCCCAGACTCTCAAGCAGCTCTAGCACCACCCGAGTCTGTGTTCCCTGCACCATCACCTCTTGTCCACCGCCAGCCACTAGCGATACTTTGTATACGACATCGGAAAGTCACTTCAGCTCGCTAGTCTTAGAGAGGACTACATACCCGAGGTCGAAGATGCACAGCGTACTTGCAGCGCATCAGCCAGAGCATCCGCCGAAAATGTTGAATGGTTCAAACCCCGTGATGTGTGTACAGGTAGTCCCCTTGGCGTTGAGCGAACAATAGAGCGCGGCGGAGAAGACTCGGATCGTGTCCGAGCTGATGTTGATGAACTGCTTCTCGAGGCAGTTGACTAGGTCGTGCTTCTCGACGTACGTGAACAACGCGGACCTGATATCTGCAAGCAGATACAAGGCCTTAGTGATTTTTAAGTATTCATCAGCAGAGAGAGAATGAGGTAACGGCAGTAACTTACTTAAGTCTGAAGTCTTCAAGCAGCGGCAACGTGGTCAACTCCGTCACTGTGGTAGTCTTCTCCGCATTCGCGGCTTGCTGCGTTTCTCGCCCCTCTGCACGTCGTCTCTGCTCGTCTTCCTCCCCAACTGTGCAATGGGGTTCATACGCAATAACGGCTGCATGTGTTGGGAACACCGTGGAAACCTGCACGTCAGGCCGGGCGTCCATCAGCTTAGGCAGGCCTCCCTCGTCCGACGCGCGCAAAAATGCGGGGAGTGACTTGAACGTGGAATGCTTGATATCGACAGGGGTGGTAGCGGTCCGCGAGAATGGGCGTGCAGGGAGGATGTGTGCCGTGTAGAGGGTAGTCATGGGCATCGGAAACGCAGAATTTGGGAGTGCGACAAGGGATGTTCGGAGTGCTTGCAGGAGCGCAGCGCGCAGACGAGTGGACACGTCTGAGTACGTTGTGAGGAATAAAGGTGACACTGAGGATCAACACGGACCTTCCGGCGTGAGCTTCTCTATCTCCTCAACCCCTGCGGCGCCGTCCTGCGTCATGGCGGGAGCATTTCCCGCGGGCTCCTGGTCCGCACCGGGCCGCGGTGTGTCTGCACCTGTCTGCACCGCCCCCGTTGCCGTCAGTACCATCACTGTCATCGCCCGCGCCGCCCATCGCCTCACCGCCCGCTGCTGCCACCACCATCGGGAGGGCATCCGGCGGCCCGCACTTGGATCCGAGGGCCCATAGATGGTCCTTCCACGACGATTCGACGACCGCCTTGCCCTAATTCACGCCGTTGTTATTGATCTTGTCCGTGTCGACGGCCATGCGCCCCACCACGGGCCCGGGCATCGCGCACGAACTGCGCAACGCCGACGAGGGCACCAGCGAATGCATGTGCTGGCACCTGCACAACTGCAAAAGGGAAACAAAGAAGAATGTGAAAGGAAGGGAGGAGGATCTCGCGCACCGCCTGTGAGGTCTGTGCAGCTGACAAGGACGGGGATGACAGCGGCGAGGGTGGTGAGCACAGGGAGCAGCGTTGGGTGCTTCCAGAGAATCGACCGATCGATGTATGTCAGTATTCGTGAAGGTGAAGATAGCATGCGCACCTGTGAGGATCAGCTCATCCAACGATGAACCCAAGCCTTTCCCACACTGAGCCAGAGCAGGTCGCCGTCCCCTGACATGTAGAAGACCTGTAAGATGAGCACGGCCGCACGCTTCAGTCCCCCGTCTCGTCCGGGCGATCCACAGGAGGGTGCATACATCGGGTTCGCCGTTGTATGCGCTAAACATTTGTACGAGAAGACCATCAGGCACGAGCGTGTCGGCAGTTTCGGGGGCCAGCTGGAACCGCTCGGTCGTGCACGCTCCGAATTTGCGTTTGTCTGACGATCCGAGAAGGGCTGGCAAGACAAGTCTATGAGATGTGGCTCAACTGGAACGACTATTACTTGATGTCTTACTGTATCCCGAACTAGAAAAGGGGGAGGCCTTTTGGGTTTGGGTTAGACACTGGCTAGGCTCAGCTGGCTGTACTCGCAAACTGTGGTGCCAAGACGGACGAGCGCCAAGATCTAGACGAAGGTCCGGGCCGGTTCAGTCAGCAAATGAGATTTTCTACCTGATTCTCTGTCATAGCTGAGCGTGTGCGAAGATGTGATATGGCCTTGCTGTCTGAGGTGTCTAGGGCCTAGACAGTCCGCTGAACTCGTTCTTTACCTTGGCAGTGTCGGTAGTGAAGCTCTGACACACCATAGACGGCCCTTTCATGTGAGTCCTCGCAGTCCCCGCAGCGGTCTCCTCTCACCCCCCCATTCGCTTTCCTGTTCCAGATGGGAGTGGGAGTTCTTCATCACTCTCGAATATGAATTGAGCATCCTCCGAAGATGTCGCCCATACCAATGGCCAATATAGGTCTGTCCTTTTTTCGGGTCCCGTTGCCCGCGCGCTCAGGGCCTCATGTTGATCACCCCTCTGTGTAGATTTACTCTCTGACACGCGCGTGCACTCTCGTTGCTGTAATTCTTAATATGCTCGGATTCGACGCCTCAAGTCCGATCAATTGTCATGTGCGTATCATTTCCGTCCTTCCTACGCTCGCCTGACCTCCGCAAAGCTATGGATTATCTTTGAACTCGTGAGTCGTCTCTTTCCGGTGGAGAACGACAGCTGAAGACCTCCATCATGATTTCGATAGATATTTGCTTACTCGGCCTTCGCGGCTTGGCGCAGTGCTAAATATCGAGAGCAGCAAAAATACCGTCATCCTCACGCTTGTTACAGATGTGATCTTATACCTCTCTATGCTTGTTGGCTTGCTTCGCCTGCGCCAAAACGGCACCACCATGGTGGCCTTGCCAGTGTGGCCCTTCCTCTGGAGGCAGGTGGGGGGTGTCTCGCCCTCTCCGATCGCTTATACGCTTCCCATATGAAAGGGTCTCATTTGGGTATTCTTGGCCACCGTTGTGCAGATTGTCCCGACGGTCAGTCTGATATCACGCTCCTCGCTCTCTTGTCTTTGTCTCACTATCGTTTTCTACTCCAGGTGTATATCAGCTTGAATTTTAACGGTAAGATCCATTTGGTCTCTAGTGTAGCAACGGAGAATAACGAGCCTTGATTCCGCTCTATTGGGAAAACCAGATCCTTTCGATCTCGTAGGTTTCCTAGGAGGTTTGCTGCTACACGTGTGTCTCTGACGCCGTCCCTACCATACAGATGTTCCAAACACCCTTACTCATCGTCATGTCAATCGCTGCGACGCGGATGTATCGCTCTTGAACCGACTTTACGAGCACCTCTGGGCTGTATGTTCTCCCGCATCCTCTGTTCTATCCTCACGCTAACCGCGGCCGCGCAGTCTCGATAGCACTCAGACTCGGAGTGGGCGCACGACCACTTCAGAACCCAAACAGATCTCCGCAGCGCCAATTCCGCTCGACCGGATAGGGATGGAGGTGGCCGTGCACAGGTCGTACGAGGAGGATTACCCGCCTGTGCATGGGGACCGATATAGCTCGTATGTCAGCACGGATAGTCACTCGCAGGACAAGCCGCCCGCGCTGGATGCCGACAACGACCTCGAGAACGGTGTCAAGGCATGATGAGCCCCCTGGTGGCAGAAAAATATCACCTGCGGCCCACGGCGTGTTTGTCGTTTGTACGGAGTGGTGCTTAGTCGACCCACCTTAGGTTTATGGTCCAAGTAGTAGTAGTCGTAGCAGTAACTTATTTCATTGATTCTTGGTAGAGGGCTTTTCCTTAGAGATGAGGAATTTTACGTTCGTGGGTTCACCAATTGGGGACACGCGGACAGGGATTTTTGTAACTTCCTTTTTGGATAGCTTGCGGGACCCCAACCTACTGTAATCTCAAGTGTCTTTACTTGTGTGACCATAAAGTGGCATCAACTTGTGAAACAATATAGCACACCTTATCCTACAACATGCAAGAGCATCACAGAAGACGACCAGACGGAAGGCACAGGCACCTCGGAGATAATGGGGACGGAATGGGTTTGGTAACGGGACTATGCACGTTCACATGGTATAGTAGCTTGGAGTTGAGTGCAGCGGTCGAGATCATGAGATCCACGCTGCGAATCATACAACGCTCCGCGGAATCGTGTTGATCACAGGTAGCACTGTCCTAGGCCTAGTAGGAGCGTGGATACGAAGAGCACCTCAGCCGACTTGGAAATTCCTCTCACTGCAAGTCCAAGGCTTTATGGGAAACCCTTCAGATGCCCCCTGGACACCATTTCACTCTAGATGATTTGTATTTTCCAGAGCAAAGAATTCCCTGACTTCAGATACACCGTACCGTGCCATCGAGGCTCAAGCTTGAGTCTGAGTACGGGTACGGTTTATGGTATCCTGTCATCGTACTACTGGCATGTTCTACTACTAGTATTTCACATGTCCATACCAGTAATGACCACCACTACCCGGGCGGTGTGTCTTCCAAAGCCCATGTTTCATATGTACCACGCCCCGACAAGACCTCTGCGATCCTGTGCTGTCCGACTGTCATCGCTTCTTGTATTGGAGTCCGTCCATTTGCGTTCCGGGCATCCACATCTGCGCCACGCTCTATTAAGAGCAGGCAAATATGGAGATACCCCCGCGCCGATCCGCGGTGCAATGCTGTCATCCCTCCCCTCATTTTTCCATTCACATCGGTATCATGGTCGAGTAATAATCGCGTAACCTCCAGATGTCCAAAATTTGACGCCTGATGCAGCGGGGTCAAGCCGCCTCGGGTCCGCGAGTTCACATTTGCTCCGCGTTCAATCAGTAATTTTGCCACTGTAAGTTATGGATGATTTAGGGAGCTCGGAAGCAGCGCGCGAGGCGAACTAGAAAGAATGGATAGTCTCAGTATCGCGCGTGTACGAGCGATGTCTAGTATATTGTATTTACCTAGAAAGAACGGATAGTCTTTCCAGGCGTAAGCGTGCTGAAAGTAAACGAGTGGTAAAGTAGGCTCACCTCAGTATCGCGCGTGTACGAGCGATGTCTGAGGTGCTAGGTACGAGGAAACGAAAGTACTTGTACTATGGAGTCGAAAGTGTAATACGTATGGCTGTCATACTAGTAGATATTCAGGGGGACAGGACAGGAACATGATATATTGTGCTATAGAAACTTTTAAAGTACCGGAGTGGATGCAAATACTCATCGCGCATTATCTGCGCTCGATCTCAACACTCCCCCTCACTTCGCGCGGAGGCCGAGTCCTGCGGCGAAGTGCTTCACCTTGGGAGATGGGAGCGCCTTCGTGAGCACGTCGGCGACCATGTCCTCGGTCGGGCAGTAGACGAGGCGGACAACGCCCTGTTCAACGACCCAGCGAATAAAATGGTAACGCACGTCGATGTGCTTCGTGCGCGCGTGGTACTGGTGGTCGCGGGCGAGCGCGATGGCCGACTGATTGTCGCACAGCATCGTCGTCGCGTCCTTGAAGGGGCCGAACACGTCGGAGAGGAGGCTGTGCATCCAGAGCGCCTCCTTCAATCCGTGCGTCGCCGCGACGTACTCGCTCTCGGTGGTGGACAGGGAGACAATCTCCTGCCGCTTTGAGGACCACGAAACGGCGCCGCCGTCGATGAGGAACGCGTAACCGGAGATGGCGCGGCGGTCTTCTGCCATGCTGCCATCTGCGTCGGTATACCCCATGAGGGCGCGTCGCGTCTCGCCGTACGAAAGCCACAGGTCGCGGGTGCCAGCCAGATAGCAAATCTTTCGCTTTACGGCTTCCCAATGCGCGGGCCCTGGGTTCGTCAAGAAGCGTGCCACGGTGGACACGGCGAATGAGATGTCGGGGCGCGTGGCGAGCGCAGCCCAGTTGAGGGCGCCGACGGCCTCGCGATAGGGGACGTCGCGCATGACCGCGAATTCCGCCGCGTTCGCAGGGGCCTGCTCGGACGTGAGCCTGGCTTGCACGTCCATCGGCGTGGTGAGGGGTTTGGCGTCGGCGAGGTTGAAACGGTTGAGGATAGAGTCGATGTACGCGTGCTGGGAGAGGTGGATGGTGCCGGCCGCGCGGTCGCACTTCACCTCGATGCCAAGCATCCAGTGAAGCTCGCCCAAGTCGGTGACTTCAACGTGCTCGGCGAGGCCGCGTTTGAAGTCCTCGACGAGGGGTTGACCGCTCACGGCGATGGTGCAGTTGTCGACGTGCACGGCGATGACTATAGCCTTGCGCGTCTTCGTGTTGGTTTTGTGGTAAACTGCCTGGTCGACGGAACATTGCGCGAAGCCGAGGGTGGTGAGGATGTGGGTGAAGGTCTGGTACCAGCGGCGCCCGGCCTGCTTCAAGCCGTACAAGGCCTTCTGCAGTCGCAGGACTTGCGTCCCCGATAGTGATTTGCCGGCCCGGCTCCAAAGCCGGATGCCGGCCAAAGCCAGCTGTGGAAAGCCGTTCCCACGGACGCCGCCGGCCCAGCTTTTGATGGCCCACGGCTCTGGCTCCAGATTTGGAAGGACGGCGGCCCGGCCCACAGCCTCGGCTCTGTGATGTGCGGTCCAGCCTAATTGCCACATGTCTCTCGCAGTTGTTACCGTGCGACGTGCGACCCCACTCTGGCGTTCCTACCACTATTTGGCCAATTCCTCTCAAGGTCAAGTGCAAGTTGTTGCCACATCATCAGTCTTTCAATTAGTGAGGTTATTTCCCCCCATTTTTCTGACACAAATCCGGACTTTTGAGTTCAGTGTGGCTTATTCCTTGTGTTCCCCAGCGTGCTGCATTTTCGCGCGGCCTTATAAACTCAAACCCGACACGTTCCCGACCCAGTTGGCCACACTTATGGAGTTTCACATTGTGCACACGCGTGCCTGACCATTTTCGACCACCTGCAACCAACGGACTCTATTTTCATTCCCGACCTTGCTGCACTCGCGCGTGGCTTTATATCTTCGACGACAACGCGTTCCTGACCCAGTTGGCTACACTTATGAAGTTTCACATCGTACGCACGCGTGCCCGACTGTTTTTGACCACCTGCGACCAACTGACTCTATGTTCATTCCAGACCTTGCTGCACTCGCGCGCGGCTTTATCTCTTTGACGACAACGCGTTCCTGACCCAGTTGGCCACACCTATGAAGTTTCACATTGTGCGCACGCGTGCACGACTGTTTTTGACCACCTGCGACCAACCTGACTCCGTGTTTATTCCAGACCTTGCTGCACTTGCGCGCGACTTTATATTTTCGACGACAACGCGTTCCCGATTTAGTTGGCCACACGTATGAAGTTTCGCATTGTGCGCACGCGTGCCCGACTGTTTTTGACCACCTGCGACCAACTGACTCCATGTTCATTCCAGACCTTGCTGCACTCGCGCGCGACTTTATCTTTTCGACGACAACGCGTTTCCGATCTAGTTGGCCACACGTATGAAGTTTCACATTGTGCGCACGTGTGCCCGACTGTTTTCGACCTCCTGCGGCCAACTGACTTCATTTTTATTCCAGACCTTGCTGCACTCGCACGCGGCTTTATCTCTTCCACGACAACGCGTCCGCAATCGTCGCGGACCTTCATACGATGGCTCATGCCATGCGGGGGCCTGCGCGACACTTTGCAACAGCTCACACCCCCAAAACCCTGTAGATCTTAGACGTGTTCCCTACTAGTACTATCCCTAGCAATCTGTTTGTCTTGAATATACTATCTGAATCCAACTCTGAATCTATGAAGCCACGGCCCTAAAGCCGAGGCCAGCCTAAGCCGTTGAAAGCCAGGGGGTTGGCCTTGGCTTGACTTTTGGAAAGCCTGGGCCCTGGAAAGACGGGCCAAAGCCACGGCTATCAGGCCGAGCCGGGCCGGCAAATCACTAGTCCCCAAGGCCGGTGCTGCGTACCCGGGAGGTTGTCGCATGAATAATACCTCGTCGTCGCGTAGCACACCGTTGAGGTAGGCACCCTTGATGTCGACTTGGTGGAGGACGAGGCTGAGGCGGTTGGCCATTGTGATGATCGCGCGCGACGACGCGAGTTTTGCGACGGGGGCGAACGTGTCGTCGTAGTCCACCCCGTCGATCTGCGAAAAGCCCTGGGCGACGAGGCGCGCCTTGTAGCGGGCGATGTTCCCCGCGGCGTCCTTCTTCACTTTGAAGACCCACTTCGAGCCGATGACATTGGCTCCGGGTGGGGGCTCCTCCAAGCGCCAGGTGCCAGCTGCGTTGAGCGTGGCGAGCTCCTCAGCGATGGCCTTCTCCCAGAGAAGCCAGTCTGGGCGACGCTTCGCCTCGGCCAGCGTACGCGGCTCTAGGGCCTCCGCCTCTGCGGTCTCGGCGGCGAGTACGTGCTCGAGCCAGCCTGAGTCCTCGAGTGCGTCGAACGCGGTGTCAACGGCCCACACTCCCCCTGTCTCCTCGACGTCTCCATTGAATCCGCCCGGGAGCTGAAGTCCAGCAGGGATGATGGGGTCAGAGCGTCGCGCCGACGACACGCCCACGCCCTCGAGCAGGTGACGTAGGGTGCGCGAGGGCTTGCGAGTCCGAGTCGGCCGAGGCGTTCGCCAAGGGTCAGCCTCATCGTCGCCTTCTGCACTCTCGGATGCCGAGGCGTCAGAGATGGGTGTGAGGGGCGATGGGGGTGATGAGGGGCTCAGCGCGTGGTGCGCGAGGGTCTTGATAGGTGGTAGGGAAGATGGAGAGGAAGGGGTGGAAAGAGTTGAAGGGGTCGGCGGCGCGGCATGCTGCTCGCCCTCCGTACCTGGGATGAGTATCCCCTCCCCCTCGAGCTGCTGTGCCGTGCTGAAATACACGTTGCGCTCCGTCGTGACGCCCCGCGTGGCCGGGAAATACACCCTATGCGCGTGTGACTCGGTTTCGAAGCCGAGCCAACGGCCCTCCCGTGCGCGTGCATCGAACTTGGTGCCCGTGGGGTCATGCACCCACATGTGCGCGCCCCACTGCTGCAGGCCCGAGAGGTCGGGTGCGCGTCCGAACAGCACCTGGTAGGGGGTCAATCCATCAAGAGCCCGCGTTGCCGTGCGGTTCTTCAACCAGGTGGCGTGTCGCAGCGCCTCGCCCCATAAGAATTTGGGGAGGCCGCTTGAGTGGGTGAACGCGCGGAGACGCTCCGCGATGGTGCGGTTCAGGCGTTCGGCGACACCATTGAGCTGGGGGGTGTTGTGGACGGTAAGTTTGCGGGCAGTACCAGCCTCCTTGAGGTGCTGGTCGAACGCCTTGCTGAGGTATTCGCCGCCGCGGTCCGACCGAAGGACTTTGATGCCGGCGCAATACTGCTGCGTCACGGCCCACTTCTCGAATGCCTTGTACGCGCCGAGAGCCTCTGCCTTCGTGCGCAGAAGGTACGTGACTGTGTACCGGGTGGCGTCGTCGGTGAAGGTGATGAAGTACCGACACCCGCGCTTGCTAGCGACGGGCGACGGTCCCCACACGTCCGTGTGGACCTCCTCGCCGAAATGTTGGGCCTGTGGGCCGACACGCATTTTTGGGACAGGCTTGCGGGTCGCGCGTGCGAAGATGCAGGCGTCGCACTCCGCCTCTTGCGAGTTGGGATCGAGATTGATCCCGGTGACGAGATTCTTCTCGACAAGAGCGCGGGCGCTGGCTGGCGCGATGTGGCCCATTCGGCGGTGGAGCTCCATCACCGTGATGGTCTCAACGGTGTGGGCTGACTCCACGGGGTGTGCGACGCGGTACAGGCCACGAGGGGACTGGGGAATGCGGGCGACGCGTCCGCTGGCTGGAGCGAACAGCTTGAGGTGACCACCGCCGATCGAGGTGCGGTACCCTTTCTTGTCCAACGCGCCGAGTGATACCAACGTGTATCCGACGGCCGGCGCGTGGAGAACGTCGGTGAGGGTGAGGGTGGATGGGGTGCTGCCGTTCGGCACATGAATGGTGAGCGTGCCGGTTCCGATGGTGGGGAACTGCTGCTGGTTCGCGGCGTTGAGGGTGATGGGTGGGTCGAGGATGGTATAGGTGGTGAAATCGGACTTGTACGGGGTGATATGGCGTGTTGCGCCCGAGTCGTATAGCTCGATGCGCTCGCCCCGGTCGATGCTGGCTGGCACGACTGCTGCCGCCGCGGTGTCCCCATCCGTTCCCACCGGCTCCCCAGGAGCGAGATCCACGGCCCAGCACTCGTCGACGTCCTCGTCGTTGGCCGCGACAGCGTTCGCCAACCCGACAGGCTTCGTCTCCGCCTTGTGCTCTTTACCCGGTTTCTCCTCCTTCTTGGGAGATCGGCACTCCCGCGCCCAGTGGCCTGCCTTGCCGCAGTTATGACAGTTGCCCTTGCGGCGACGTCTTCTGTTCTCGGAGCCCGCTGATATGCCCAGCACGCCGCTGAGGCATAATTAAGTACTTTTTGCACTTTCCTCAAGACTTTACTTGATGTCTAAAGCCGTCAGCGCTCGGCGGATGGACCGGCCCGCGGAACCGAAGGAGTACGGAAGAACGGCTCGCCCGAAGAGCCCGAAGAAACCGAGACTCGTGGTCTCTCCAAGTCGGCCGCGAAGCGCCGCCGGCAAATACCGAACCGGACCGGGGAGCGGCCGATACGAGACACCCGTGAAAACCGCGGACGCAGGAATAGCACAATCACGAGTCAAAGCGCACGTGAAACCCCTAGAAGGCTGACACAAGCGGGATGACGAGGCACGGCTAGCGAGATAGCGGCGGCATCCACAAGTCACCAGGCTGATGAACCGGGAGAATCACGAGTGATAGGAGCGCAGAAAGGCACAGCGGCGCCCTGGCTGGGTGCGCACGGCCACATCCCCAAAAGGAAAAGACAACATGATGGGAAAGCGCGAGTAGTGGGGTGCCGGCGACATCCCCGAATCAAGAGACCTGTGATCAAGAAGAATCACGAGCGCGACAAGGCACAGCGGCACCCCGTAGAAGGCGGCGGGCAAAACGGGAAGAGAAAGGTGGATCACGCCCGAACAGAACTGAGAGATTAGGCTGCGAGGCGCGAATCCGGTTGGAAGGCGACGGTATTTAAAGGCCTGGATAGCGTAGTACCCACCAGCACTCCTCGGGAGTCCACTTGGGATTCACTTATCACTAGCGCAACTCATACTCTACTCTTGACACTTTCGATTTCATTCTTGTTTTTATCGGCACCCGTGCGTGTCTGACGGCAATTATCGGCTTCTCGAAGCCCCGGCATCCGCGTTACGCATCGCTCTCGGTTTCGGTTCGTTTGGCCCGTTCGGCGCATTCGGTCCCTCGGCAAAGCGGCATCTGTTATTGGTTATATTTCTGTTCTATACTCCTCGACTTCTCGAACCCAACAAACCCAATTGCCGGTCGTCTATACGCTTAGCGACGGTTTAGGGTATCATTTCTGGTGGCCAACGTGGGGAAGTTGGAATATAGAAGGTTGACGTACGACTAACAGTTTAGGTCACCCTGCCGAGACAGCGTCGGCAAAGAAGCTTATTAGAAGAATTAATCGCGGCCGGATACAATCCGACCCAGCCAATCCCAGGAAGCTTTCCAAGTGTAGAAGATTTAACTCCCCCTAGTAGCCTCAGTAGCGAACAAAGCGAGCCTTCTCCTAGTCATTCGGGACCAGAAGAAGCAAATAGCGAAGAAGAAGTCGATCTCATCCTGTCAAGTAATTCGGCCCCGCAACCGGCACGCCAAGGCGCAACAACAAGGTCAAGAGCGCAACTCCTAGCGCAACAAACCGAGGCACAACCGGCCGAAGAAAACAGAAACCAACCCGCAAATTACACGACAATTACTGGGCGAGGCCGAAGAAGAAGCAAACCCACAACCCGGCCCCAGTAACCAGCAGCGAGCGCAATCGGCACCGCCACAACAAAGCAATCCAACACCGATACAACCAGTTCCCCCAGTACCATCACAATCGGCACCAGCACCACCTACTGCCCTAAGACCACCACCGGCAGGAATACACGTACCACCACCAGTAAACGTCAGAAGAATGCCTCTTGCAGATTTACCCTGTAGAGGAGAAAGAGGAGTACCCAGCTTTGATGGCGAGCAACCGGAAGAACTCGGCCGATACTTTGCCGAAGTCGAAGCCCTATTTGTTAGGCACACGGTCACAATGGACCAAGACAAGAAAACTGGCACACTCAAATACCTTACAACGGCAGCAACCGAAAGAGTCTTTAGAACAAGCGACGCGCTAACTGATGCGGCAAAGACATACGACGAATATAAAGCCGAAATCTACAAGCTATACCCAGGATCCTCAGATGATATTCATACAATCCTACACCTGGACACACTCGTCGGGCAGCGAGCCCGCATTGGCATAATTTCAGAATTGGAACTTGGCGATTATTATCGGCAATTCAAAGTGATCTCCAAGTACCTAATCAGCAAGAACCGCATGTTGCAAGCCGAACAAACCCGACCATTTATGCGCGGATTACAGCTGGAAATGGAGCAACAAGTTAAACAAAGATTGCAGCTCAAATTCCCTGACCACAACCAACAAGATCCATACAATCCAGACGAGCTATACGACGCCGCGAGCTACGTGATTCAAGGAAGGACACCGGCAACGATTTCTGGCCCTACTGCAACCGGCGCAACCGCCTCCACATCGGCCGAAATCAAGATGGAGATCCAATCGGCAATGGCATCGGCAATCGCGACCATGGGTGAAATGTTCAAAAGTGCCCTAGAAAGCCAAAGCCCGGGCGACAGAGCCAGAAGTACCGGAAACACACGCCAAACAGAGCAGTCAACCAAATGCAACTTCTGTGGCGTACCCGGCCACTTCGTATGTGAATGCGAAATTGTGGCCGAATACATGCGGCTCGGCAAGTGCAAACGTAGCGTCGAAGGCAAGATAGTCCTCCCATCAGGAGCATTCCTCCCTCGAGGTATCACCGGCACCTGGTTACGCGACCGTATCGACGAATACCACAAGCAGAATCCTGGACAAGTAGGAGCGGCACAAATGCTGCTAGAAATGTCTGGGCCGACAACGGTAGCAGAGCCGACAACTACCAAAACGGTCCGCTTTGCTGAGGAATGCCCAGAACCGGGACAGGCGGGTGTCTATGCCTTTAGGAGAGGTTTCGTACCAAGAATCGGCGGAAGACCTAGAGCAAGGTCAGATGGTCCCCCGACGGCACGCATCCAAGAAATTGATGAGGAGCGCGAACCCTCGCCGCACCGCCGGGATCCGCCTCCGCACCTGGAGAAATCACTACCACAGGCAGCCGAGACAGTCACAAGAGACCACCCTTTCGCCAGAGAAACGGCACAAGTCCCAACCACAACTAACGTGACAGAGCCAATTGCTACGACAAATACGACAAGCGAACGTAGGAACGAACGTGCATACACATCCAACACGGCAATCTACGACGAGAAAACCGCGAGCCAAGTCTATGATAGGATGATGGACACCGAAGTGACGGTTACACAGCGCGAACTACTCTCGCTAGCGCCAGAACTCCGAAGCCAAGTTAGCGAAGTGACAACCAAGCGGCGCATCGCTCGCGTAAATGCACAAGAAAGTACTGAAGAAGTTGCGGAACCCAAGCCGAAACGGTCAACGGAGTCGCATATGCCAGCGGCATTCTCGGCCGCTAGGCGCGCTCCCCCGGCCAATGCAACGATAATAGCCGACCCATACGAGGCGCTACTCAAAGCGCGCCCCGCAGAGGGAGACGGCTCGCAAGAGACCATGGAGGTGGCGACCGAATCAAATGCCCTTCGCGCAATTTTACCGGTAGTCGACGGCTCAGAAAAGGTAGAGGCAATCTTGGATCCCGGCTGCCAAATAGTTGCAATGTCCGAAGAAGTGTGCAACGCGCTAGCGATCCCTTACGACCCCAGCATTCGCCTTAATATGATCTCGGCGAACGGCGGCGTGGACCAATCGCTAGGACTGGCGCGCAATGTACCCTTCCACGTCGGAGAAATTACGCTCTACCTGCAAGTCCACATCCTACGGTCACCGGCCTATGACATATTGCTAGGGCGGCCCTTCGACATATTAACACAATCGGTGGTTCGCAACTATCGGAACGAGGACCAAACGATAACCATCCTCGACCCTAATACCGGCAAGACGGCCACGGTCCCAACAATCCCACGCGGAAGTAACCGGTTCGCCGAAAGGCGCAAAGTGCAGACGAACGGCCAAAGCCAACCGCACGTGGCGGATTTTTGAGTATCGATGATTTGGTGTCAAGCCAAGGAGAGCTCGCGATATCACTAACTTTTGATTTGTCTAGACAAGAAGCAACAGTCGATGCTTGCGCGCCACTACCGGCCAATACCACGCGACTCGATCTAGCAGCGGCATATATTTCTCTCTGTGACTCGGAAACCCCCAACATTAATATGTATCTCAACTCTGAATTCTCTTGGACTGAAGGCAACTCCCACTTAATATATCAAGGCGGCAGGAGCATTGCATTCGCTAATGCCAAACCGCCGGTAGCAATATTTGCAGGCCGCAAATACAAGCCGGTAGCACTCAAGATTCGGCCGATAGAGACCGAACTCCCTAGCAGATTCCGCATTATCCGCGAAATCACCGGCAACCCGTTACAGGACCTACCCACACTACCGACCAAACCGGAAGAATTCACACCAACCGGCAGATACACAAGCGAGCGTAAAGAGCAATTTGACTGCGCACACGCCGGCACCTTCCTACTACCAGAAGAACGCAAACTCGTGCACCAATTTATGTGCATCCAGAATAAAGCGTTCGCTTGGGCCGACACAGAGCGCGGGCACTTCCGCGAAGACTTCTTCCCACCAATTGAAATCCCAACGATCCCGCACAAGCCATGGGCACAAAGAAACATACCAATTCCACCCGGGATCTACGACGAGGTCTGCCGGATCATTAAGAGCAAAATCGACGCCGGAGTATACGAACCATCAAACTCATCCTACCGCTCTCGCTGGTTTTGCGTTGTAAAGAAGGACGGAAAATCATTGCGGCTAGTACACAGTCTCGAGCCGCTCAATAAAGTGACAATCAAACACGCCGGCGTTACCCCCTTCACAGATCAAATTGGGGAACACTTTGCGGGTCGGGCGTGCAGCGGAATGTTAGACCTCTATGTCGGCTACGACGAGCGTGGCCTATCGCCAGAGTCGCGCGATCTAACCACCTTCCAATCCCCATTTGGAGCGCTTCGCCTTGTGACCCTACCCATGGGGTGGACCAACTCAGTCCCGATATTCCACGACGACGTCACTTACATCTTACAACCAGAGATCCCCGACATCACGGTACCTTACATCGATGATGTACCAATTCGCGGACCCGCCGGGCGGTACATACAGGCCGACGGGATCGATGAGCGCATACCAGAAAATCTCGGCATCCGCCGGTTCGTCTGGGAACACTTCCAAGGGCTCAACCGAGTAGTACAGAGAGTCAAGTACTGCGGCGGCACCTTTAGCGGACTCAAATCCATTCTCTGTGCAGAAGAAATAACTGCCGTCAGACACAGGTGCACACCGAGCGGCAGGCTACCAGAACCGGCACGGGTTAACAAGATTGTCAACTGGGGACCATGCAAAGACCTGTCGGAAGTTCGCGCATTCCTCGGCACAGTAGGAGTTTGCAGAATCTTCATACAAAACTTTGCAAAATGAGCCAATGCCCTCATCAATCTCACTCACAAAGGCGTCCTATTTGAATTTGGCCCGGTGCAAATAGCGGCCCAAGAGGATCTAAAACAAGCCCTCTTGGATTCTCCAGCGCTTCGGCCGATCGACTACAAATCTGACTCACCAGTAATTCTAGCTGTGGATACCTCACCAATTGCAGTAGGATTTTACATTTGCCAAGCAGACCCCGAAATGCCAAAGAAGCGGTACTACGCGCGCTTCGGCTCACTGCCACTTAATGACCGAGAACGCCGGTTCTCCCAGCCGAAACTGGAGCTCTACGGCCTCTACCGAGCTTTGCGCGCATACAAGATTTTCTTGGTCGGTGTCCGTAACCTGATAGTAGAAGTCGACGCCAGATATATCAAAGGCATGCTCAACAATCCAGATCTCGCACCTTCGGCCAGCGTCAACCGCTGGATTGTCTCGATCCTAACCTTTCACTTTGATTTGCGCCACGTACCCGGCAAGCACCACGGCCTGGACGGACTTTCGCGTCGACCGGTACAGCCGGATGACGATCAGGACGAAGAAGACGAAAACGACGCGGAAGATTTTGATGACTGGATTGACAACCTGTACGGTTTCATACACATGATTAACAGTCCAATCACGGCACCGCGAACGGAGCAGCTCATGTACACGATTGCGGACACGGAGATGCCAGAACGCCACCCCTATGAAATGGCTGACGCATTCCCATACGAGCCGAACTACGATATAATTCAGCGGACGACGGCGGCGGCACAAGCCGACGAAAAGCTAGCGGCGGCGCACGATTGGCTCACCGCACTGGAGCGACCGGTCGGCTTGAGCGAACCGGAATACGCAACGCTAGTACGATTCACAGCGAGATTCTTTGTGGACAAGGGCTTGCTCTGGAAGCGAAACTCACGGGGCACACACCAGCGGGTATTGTACCGACATCAGCGCATCGAGGCAATACACGCCGCCCACGACGACACGGGTCATCGCGGCTTCTACGCAACACGGGCACTGATATTTGAAAGATATTGGTGGCCGTTCATGGGCAACGACATTGCCTGGTATGTGCGCACCTGCCACATTTGTCAAACCCGGCAGACCCAGCAAGTTCTGATACCACCGGTGGTCGCTACCCCCGCACCCCTATTTGCGAAGATGTACATGGACACAATGCACCTCCCGTGCTCGGGCGGCTATTCATTTATAGTGCAGGGCCGCTGCTCTCTGACTGGTTACCCAGAATTCCGGATGCTTAAGAAGGAAACGGCGCAAGCGCTCGGCGACTGGATCTTTCAAGACGTGCTGTGCCGATGGGGAACCCTGACGGAGATAGTATCAGATAACGGCAAGCCTTTTGTGGCGGCGCTCGGCCATTTGGAGCGCAAATATCACGTTACGCACATCAGAATCAGCGGCTATAACTCGCGCGCCAACGGTATTGTAGAGCGGTCACACTTCGATGTGCGGCAGGCGCTGTTTAAGGCCGCCGACGGTGAACAGAACCGGTGGTCACAAGCGGCGTACTCAGTCTTTTGGTCAGAGCGGGTCACGCCGCGGAAGCGCCTCGGCTGCTCGCCATTCTTTGCGGCGACAGGCGTCCAACCACTCCTGCCCTTCGACATAGTAGAGGCCAACTATCTGTTACCTCCACCCGACTCGATTCTAGCCACAACAGACCTCGTAGCCCGCAGGGCCATAGCGTTACAGAAACGGCCAGAAGACCTAGAACGGCTCAAGGCGAGGGTACACGAGCACCGCAACCGCGCGGCGCTAAGGTTCGAAAGAGACCACTCAGCGACAATCCGCAACTACGATTTTAAAAGCAGTGCATTGGTGCTAATCCGTAATACCGCAATCGAGAAGGCCCTAAACCGCAAAATGCGGCCGCGCTACTTTGGACCCCTGGTTGTGGTGTCTAGAAACAAGGGAGGGGCCTACATAGTATGCGAACTCGATGGCACACTACTACACAGCCCGGTAGCCGCGTTCAGGGTGGTCCCGTACTTTGCCCGCGAACACATCGATATACCCGATTTGGAGCAGCACCTCGACGTATCGGTCGGGCGGCTGCGCGAACTGGAAGCAGGAAACGAATCAGACCCCGAATTGACTCAGATGTTACGAGATGACATCGGCGACGACGAAGAGATACCCGAACCAGAAGAAGAAGAGTAACTTTAGCGCAAATCAGAAAATGGAAGAAAGACGAAAACCCCGGACTGCGAAACCGTCAAAATCGTTTATTTGAATCCCCCCCCTAGCTGTACCACTACTGTTTTAGGGTACCGAAGTGTTAATATGCGAAACGACCGTTGCGATTAATGTTCTAAGCGTGCGAGAGTATTGCGACGGTCCACTCCAGGCCCCGCTTCGCATATTCTGGGCGCTCCGTCAAGAACTTTGGATTGGCATTTCACGTTTTCTACGGCTACGATGGCCGCTACCACCGCTGCACTCGGGAGCCACTCGAGGTTTCTGAATGTCTCGAAGGCGGCTACGTTGGCCGCACCGCACCTCGAAGTCGGCTACGATGGCCGCACCACATCTCGAAGTCGGCTACGATGGCCGCACCGCGTCTTGAAGTCGGCTACGATGGCCGCACCACGTCTCGAAGTCGGCTACGATGGCCGCACCGCGTCTTGAAGTCGGCTACGATGGCCGCACCACGTCTTGAAGTCGGCTACGATGGCCGCAACCACCGTTGCACTCGGGAGCCACTCAAGGTTCCTGAATGTCTCGAAGTCGGCTACGATGGCCGCACCGCGTCTTGAAGTCGGCTACGATGGCCGCACCACGTCTCGAAGTCGGCTACGATGGCCGCAACCACCGTTGCACTCGGGAGCCACTCGAGGTTCCTGAATGTCTCGAAGGCGGCTACGATGGCCGCACCACATAGTGAAGTCGGCTACGATGGCCGCACCGCGTCTTGAATTCGGCTACGATGGCCGCACCACGTCGTGAAGTCGGCCGCGATGGCAGCACCGCGTTTTTGATGCCGGCTACAGCCTCAACAAGTCTGGCACTGGCAACATATATCATACCGCTCTCAGGCCTCACCCTTCATTGCAATCGAACAAGCATAACTGAGGCAGAAACATATCATTTACGCCGAGTCGACCACACATCTCAGAACTATCGGGTATATCCACGATCGACCTTATGTACCAAACACGCCTACTACGCATCCGGGTATATGCACACCGGCCTAAGCCAGTGTCACTCATTCGCCCTGACTCACTGGGCCTCACAAATCTCATCTTCGGCGGCGGTGGCGGAACCATCCGCGCAGGCAGAGCACGAGCACAGCGCTACAAGATGCGCTCAGTCTGCGATGGCACGACAGGAGAATCTAAGAACGTACCAGGACGGGGCACGGCTCCAACTTTGACCTTCTTCTCAAGTGGCTCTCGGTCACGAACGTCCATCAAACGGTCAGCTCGCAACTTTGAGATGTGCCAATGATATTCTTCGCGGGACATCTCACCTGAGGACCAAAGTTCGTCAAAACCGATGGCGGCGCGATCGTAAATGTCGGGAACTTGCTCGCGAACCAGCGAGCCTTCTAGACACTGCTCAAGAACAGTGCGCTGCGTGCGGCATAAAACCCCGGTATACACCAAAACGCGGTTGCGGACATGCTCGGTAATCATCGGAAATTCAAGCAACCAATTGACATCCGCATAAGGGGCAGCTTCGTTCCGGACACGGGTGCGAAGCGCGTAGGCGTCGGCTCCCATATCGCCATTGTTGGCCATATCAGCCATCAAGCGGAGATAATCCTGGTACGACGCGGTTACGGACACAGACAGAGAGGAGTAGGTACACACGCTCACCCACGAACCCTGGAACAGACGTAGCCAAGAAGCGATCTGCGGCGCCTGACGCGGGCAGCGGTCCCACGTGTTGCCGATAAAGAAGAAACTGGTCAAAGCAGAGTTAAACGCAGCCTGCATTGAACCATCAGGAATATAGACTTCGGTATCCGACACAATGGTGGACATGGAGGACAACTGGGAGAGGCGATTTACAGTAACCACCATCCCCAACATCTTATAATGGTCCACGACGCACGGCAGCGGTCATTCACATGGCAAGATGGTGATCGACTAAAGTTACACCAGATCGACAAGGGCACCACCACATGCAATTGCAGACTAATAAATCGCTAATCGCGCCGCAGACCCGCGTCCCCGACCGGACGAATACAAGTATGCTATCCAGAATTAGTAGACGCGGCGGCGGCCTCGGCAGCCGTAGACCCCCGCCCCATAATTTCGGTAAGAAGACCGGCGCGACCAAGCCGCTCCTCGTGCCACTGGAACTCGTCCAAGTCAATAACCCCGTCCGCGCGCATATCCCTGAACTCGGCGATGGCTAGAATATACGGGTTCCGCAGCGCAGGAATGTTTGGCCCGAAGACGACGTTCGCGATGACAGTAGATTGAGCCTGGTTGATAACGGCGGCGTACCGGATGAGCCACAATCGGTGCACCTCGAATACGCCCGGGAAGAGCAGAAGCCAGTCCAGCTCAGCGTACGGCGCAGCGGCCTCCTCGAGAGTGGTCCTCAGCCCGCGAGCAGACGCGTTAAGACCGGACATCCCAACACGCACGGCCGTTTGCTCAGCATGGTCCTGGAACAGGTCAGAGGACAGCGGCGACAAGGGGGCACAACGTACCCAGGCCTGATAGAAATCGCGAAGGAATTGAGCGACATCATCGGGACGAGTCCGAAGGTCGTACCACCATTCAGCAAGCCTGGCGAGCTGGGTGACAGCGCGCATATGGGCACGGTGATCCTCGCCAGCGCTAGTAGGGGGACGCTGATCTGCGCCCTCGGCGGGACCGTCAGCCGTAGTACCATTAACAGGACTGGGCATCACTGATGAGGGGAAGAAAAATGAATGCCCAGGAACCGACGATTGAAGGTTTATGGCTGGCAACGCAGGCCAATTACACGCCGCATCGACACGGTAGCTGAGGACAGCTAAGATTTTTTTGGCCGGGAGGGAAGGCCGAGAAAGCCGAAACGATTCGATCACACTAACACATAACCGACACACCCGACACGTATATTTCAAACACAAGCATACTGGGCTATGTACGACGCGCGGACAACGGCACGAACTCGACCTATTCCAAACCAAAATTAGCGGGGAAACCCGCCCAGACAGCCTCATCGGCACCATCCTGCGCCTCGTCCATGGGCTCAACAATTTCCACCTCGTCAGATAGCGCGCCGGCAGCGGCCGCTTTCTCCTTGCCCTTTCCAGACGCACCAGTTCGAGCCCGCTTGCGAGGCGGCAGAGTAGATGACGGCCCCGGCTCGATCAACCCGCCAAGGAAATGGGAGTATTGCCACTCCGCGAACGAAAGTTGCACATCCAAGGCCCGACGAGCGGCTAGAACACGCGCGACCTCAGCACGCCAGAACATGATGGTCGCGGCGAGCGCGACACCCGAACTCGCCACCTCCGGCCCAAAGAACGCAGAAGCAGGAAGGCGAAGGCCTTCGGTGGCGGGGTCACCAGACGGACCCACGGCAGGTCGACCCCGGGCACGGCCGCCAGCTGGGCGGATGCACTCGCGACCCGAGCTAATGCAGTGCGAGCACGGATACGGCGGCCCAGTACCGAGAAAAGGCGCGCACTTGACCTTGCGCTGAACGCAAAGCACACACTAGAAAAGGGGGTTAGAAAAGAAGACACACTCTCGCGAAACACGACGCACCCGCACGTAGCCTGGAATCTGGCTCACGTTCATCAGGGGAGGATTGCGGCCACGCTTGACACTGCGACGAGGAGCCGAATCCGCGTCAGGGACAGGCTCCGCAGTAAGACGACGGGACCGAGACCGCGACCCAGGAGCGCGTGAAGCGGCGGCAGCCTCCGACGGCGCAGCGGCACCCTCAGAAGGCGATGGAGCGGCCGTCACCGCATGCAAGGCGGGAGACTGCAGAGACTGGTTCGAGAACAGTTCGGTGAGGTCGGCAGCAGGAGATCCACTGCCGCCGGCAGCGGCGGGCTCCATCGACAGCCGAAGAAGAGGAGAAGAAACCGCCAAAGACGACGGAAGGCCAAGCCCGGGATCAGATAAGAGGATGGCAGAGCGGTGGGCCTCGAAGTCAGCCCGGGACATGGTACCGGCCTCCACTTGCAATCGGTACTCGGCGAGCTGCGTGTAGCCGCCGGGAACGTCCAAGGGGGCAGGCGGCGCTGCAGCGACGGACGACGAACGAGGCTCCTCCTCCTCAGCGACAAGGTGGGGGGAGTGCTTGCGCCAAGAGGCGGTTGCGTACGGGAGAAGACGGTCACGCGCGACGGCCACGAGGGCGGCTACCTCCGAGTCGGCCGCAACGTCCAAAGTAGCCTCAGCCGCAGACGAATGGACCATTTCCTGACCCAGCGATCAGGCATGATCGGCGCAAGATCGAGGTCGATCAAGACTTACCAAGGCCACAGAAAATGTCTGGGCTAACTCGTCAGCCACCGCGGCATCCCCCAAATCCTCTTCGAGCCGGGGAAGAAGGCCCAACAAGGCCTGCTTGGCGAACGCGAACTTACGAGATACTTGCGATGCCATAGTGCGATAAGGCTGGATGCAACGCGAAAGCAGAAATCAACAAAGGCAGCGACGGCTCTAGCGGACGATGACTGAGCGGACTTGCGGACCTTGCTAATGCCACCGGCAATCCCCACCCCACTCACGAACAATAAACGACGAAACTAAACGGTTACCGATGCGGTGAACCCCCGGCCGACTGAGGGCAGTCAGAAGCTCAGTTGAGAGGGGAAATGATACGCCCAGCACGCCGCTGAGGCATAATTAAGTACTTTTTGCACTTTCCTCAAGACTTTACTTGATGTCTAAAGCCGTCAGCGCTTGGCGGATGGACCGGCCCGCGGAACCGAAGGAGTACGGAAGAACGGCTCGCCCGAAGAGCCCGAAGAAACCGAGACTCGTGGTCTCTCCAAGTCGGCCGCGAAGCGCCGCCGGCAAATACCGAACCGGACCGGGGAGCGGCCGATACGAGACACCCGTGAAAACCGCGGACGCAGGAATAGCACAATCACGAGTCAAAGCGCACGTGAAACCCCTAGAAGGCTGACACAAGCGGGATGACGAGGCACGGCTAGCGAGATAGCGGCGGCATCCACAAGTCACCAGGCTGATGAACCAGGAGAATCACGAGTGATAGGAGCGCAGAAAGGCACAGCGGCGCCCTGGCTGGGCGCGCACGGCCACATCCCCGAAAGGAAAAGACAACATGATGGGAAAGCGCGAGTAGTGGGGTGCCGGCGACATCCCCGAATCAAGAGACCTGTGATCAAGAAGAATCACGAGCGCGACAAGGCACAGCGGCACCCCGTAGAAGGCGGCGGGCAAAACGGGAAGAGAAAGGTGGATCACGCCCGAACAGAACTGAGAGATTAGGCTGCGAGGCGCGAATCCGGTTGGAAGGCGACGGTATTTAAAGGCCTGGATAGCGTAGTACCCACCAGCACTCCTCGGGAGTCCACTTGGGATTCACTTATCACTAGCGCAACTCATACTCTACTCTTGACACTTTCGATTTCATTCTTGTTTTTATCGGCACCCGTGCGTGTCTGACGGCAATTATCGGCTTCTCGAAGCCCCGGCATCCGTGTTACGCATCGCTCTCGGTTTCGGTTCGTTTGGCCCGTTCGGCGCATTCGGTCCCTCGGCAAAGCGGCATCTGTTATTGGTTATATTTCTGTTCTATACTCCTCGACTTCTCGAACCCAACAAACCCAATTGCCGGTCGTCTATACGCTTAGCGACGGTTTAGGGTATCACCGCGCTAGTGGCTACGAGAGCTTCGTCTCCGGCGGCCTGAGACCTGGCCCCAGACTTGTTGGGTTGAGACTTGGCCCGGTAGTTCTTCATACGGTCCGCCTCCTCGCATATGTGTGTGATGAGGTCGTCTGTGTCGATGCTGGTGACGTGGTTGTAGAGGACGGCGCTGGAAAGGAGGCCCGACGCGAAGCGTGCGAGCTCTTCTGGGATACCCCGGAGGACCGTGCACTGGTAATCCCTGTACGAGATTACCACCCCGGCGGCCGACAGCTCTTCGCGTTTGAAGCGCAGGCCCGTGAGGAAAGCGTGAACGTCGCCTCCCCTGGGGCAGCGCATGTCGTAGAAAGCCGTTTCAAGGTCATTCTGCGCGTAGACGCTCTTGGCCGTGAACTCTTGGGCAATCCGCTTCCATCGCAGGTGCATCAGGAAAACCCATGTTTTACTTGTTTGCACTTTCTGTTCTTTTCTCCCTTCTAGCAAGGGAGAAAAGGACCCTCTCAGAAAAGCACCCACTACTTGCAAAAAGAAATCCCCTCTTCTTTTTTATACTTTTTAGGCATATTTCTGGGGAAATTTTGGATTTTGGTCCGATTTTGGCCCGATTTTTTGAAAATTTGGTCCGATTTATTACCATATATGGAAATTCCGGGACCAAAAAATAAAGTTTGGTCCGATATTTCCATTTTTGGTCATTTTATTTTGTCCATTTTTGGTCATTTGGTACTCTACTTATCCTGTACTTTTTTTGGCAGTTCAGCAAGTAAAAAAAAAGAAAGAGGGATGTCTTTTTCTTACTTTTTCTTCTTGTTTTCTGAAAAGAATGGAAAAGAATGGAAAAGAATGAATAAGTAAAGAGAGGGTTTTCCTGATGTGAGCGGTGGGGTAAGTGCCCATGCGTACAGCCGTCGTGTCGTGGAGCTGCTGCGAGAGGAGGTATCGCGCGACCTTGTCGTCGTGCTCCCACTTCACTTTTTCTGCCTTCTCTTCGTTTGTAGGAGCCATGGGGTCTTTGGGCAGCGGACAAGGGGTGCTGCCGTCGAAGAAGCCCCATCGGTTGGTTATGTCCATCACCTCGCAGAAACGCATAAGGAATACGGCCCAGTTTGAGCCGTCAGTTTCCAGGCGGGGGATGTTTGCAGGGAGTAACTCTACAGTGGAAGGAGGTTGGGAAGGGGGCGGCAGGGCCGACGAAGACGCGGACGCGGATCCGGATGTTCCAGTCATACTGATTTCAGACAATAGTGAGGTGGAGGTAATGTGTGGTATTAGCGACGCTCGGCAGGGCCCATAACCTGTAAGTTATGGATGATTTAGGGAGCTCGGAAGCAGCGCGCGAGGCGAACTAGAAAGAATGGATAGTCTCAGTATCGCGCGTGTACGAGCGATGTCTATATTGTATTTACCTAGAAAGAACGGATAGTCTTTCCAGGCATAAGCATGCTGAAAGTAAACGAGTGGTAAAGTAGGCTCACCTCAGTATCGCGCGTGTACGAGCGATGTCTGAGGTGCTAGGTACGAGGAAACGAAAGTACTTGTACTACGGAGTCGAAAGTGTAATACGTATGGCTGTCATACTAGTAGATATTCAGGGGGACAGGACAGGAACATGATATATTGTGCTATAGAAACTTTTAAAGTACCGGAGCGGATGCAAATACTCATCGCGCATTATCTGCGCTCGATCTCAACAGCCACCTCCAGTCTCCCATTGGCCGACGCGTCTTGCAATGCAGTGGAGCGAGTGCTGTCCCTTTCGTCGACATCCGAACACCGGTCAAGTAATGATCGTACGACGTCCAGCTGTCCGTTTTTTGACGCAGCGTGTAACGAGGGTTGCTCGACGTCAACCTTTTCTCCATATTTCAGTGGCGGCTGAACAGTATTAGGGGGCTGATTTCGCGGTCGGACCATCGGCACTGCACCCGCCTTGTGTCCAGATAGGAAATTTGCCACCTCGAGTTTCCCGTTATCGAATGTCAGGTCCAATGGCGTCTTATTGTCGTCATTACATATGTTGAAATCTGCGCCACCCTCGAGAAGGAGCTTCACGATGTCAAGATGGCCATTGCTTGCTGCTGAATGCAACGGGGTCCGACCTTCGTTGTTGGGGGCATCCGGGTCTGCGCCGTTGTCAATTATGAGCCGAACGACATCCAAATGACCGTTGTCCGATGCCGCATTCAGTGGATTCCAGCCGGTTAAGTTTCGATGGTTCACATCCGCCCCGCGCTGGATTAGTAGCCTTGATATCTCCACATGTCCGATAATGGAAGCCATGACTAATGGAGTAGAGTGATGTATGCTGTCTGGAAGATCGACATCTGCGTTGTGTTCGAGTAATAGCCGTACAATGTCAGCGCGTCCGCCTAGCGATGCCCTGTGCAGTGGGTTTTGCCCTATAAAATCCAGAGCATTTACATTAGCGCCACACCGAAGAAGCGAGCATGCGACATCAGTGTCGCCAAGGTGTATCGCCGCGATCCATGAAGTGTTGTGATACCCTCCCTTGGCATCAACATCCCCCGGGTAGGTCGCAATCAGGTGATCCACAAGCCAGCGGAGACGGCAATGTATGGCGTAATATAATGGCGGCGCCTCTGGTCGCGAGGGGTGCTTCGTAGGCATCGATTCTCGCCAAGGGTCGTCGATGTCGTATATCCACACCCATGCAGACAACTGTGGATTCTCCCGATCAAACAGGCGCTCCGTGGCCTCCCGGATGGTCGATGACACATTCTCGAACTGGCCGTGTTCGAACCAGTGTCGTGCCGCGTAATCAGCGAGTGGAAAGTCCCTAATGCTCTCTTTGTCGATGCAGTCGTCGAGTTTGAGTAAGACCCCGAGGGAGGCTTGGGCGAGGGTGGCATGTGCCAAGTGAGGGACGATGCGATAGCAAGACACATCCTCGCTCGCCGCGATAAGCCGATCGGATGTCAGGAATTCCTTCACGGAAAAGTGGGAAAACTGAACAATTCGAGACCCGTTTACGTTGATGATAGTGATGAGACTTGAGCATGCCGAAAGTACAGCTTCTTCTGCGTCGCCTAGTCGCCAGCCAACGTTGAACTGTGGGACCGCTCCTAGACCGAACCGGACTGCCAGAATCTCTGCAAGCTCCTCGACGCGAAGTGGTCTAACGGATACGGCGAGACATTGGAAGAGTCGGTGTGCGAATTGCCGCTTCACTTTATTGATCCTGCGTAACATGTGTTCGTATGTTTCGTCCAATGTCTCCGGCAGGTGGTCCAAAATACTATGGATACTTGCAGGGAAACATTGGCGCAAGATATCCAATAAGCAGTAAACCCATCTGAACCTGCCGCATTTATTAACCGACAGTCCAGAAGAACTATAGAAGGAATGGCTCACATGCCGTCTGCCTTCTCTGAGAGTCTATTGATAACCAACTGCCTATTCTCTGACTTCCATCTTCGCATATGTCGATCGGACTGGACCACTGATTTGATGTATCCTAAAATGTCCGCCGTTTGTCCACTTTCTTCGTGGAGTGAAATACGGAACGACGCCAATGGTTCGAGAATGGACCGGATGTCGATCTCCGGCCGACTGGAAACACATAGATGTACATTTGGAAGTTGCGAACCGACGAGATCTTCCAGGAACTGGAGCACATTTTCACGAGACGTCGGCATGCCGGAGATGTTCGGAGATTCGTCGAGAGCATCTATGATGATATACGTCGCTGGCTGTCCTGGGACCTCGAGCATGTCCGTCAGACATTGTGACAGTGCGTCGTCTGAAGGCTGCTGGGCTCCTTCATCGTGGTCCAAATAGAAACGGGAGAAAATATCATGGCAGGCGTCAGACCTGGCACTGAGCTGGAAGAGGAGGGAGGAGAGTAGATCGCGTCGTTGTTGTTTGTGAGTGTCCCTGAAGTCGAAGAAGAAGTAGGCCATCAAAGCGAGTCCGGCCTTGCGCATCCTGTCGATCTCTCGGACGATCGTAGACCTGGAAATGTGCGTGAATACCCACAATTGGAGGTGGTGAAGCACCACTTACATCAGAATAGTTTTCCCGGAACCGGCTACAGAGAGGGAAAGGAATCAGGATTGTCGCAAGGCCAATGTTGGAAACTCACGCCTTCCATGGATCCACAACAGGGAGCCCTTCGCGTTCCACTGGGCGAAGACACTTCCCTCGCAGAACCACGTCGCAGTTCCGTCTTGATGGATGTCACGGGCAATGTTATAGTTGGATGATGGATCCGGAGGGGAGAGCCAAGTTCGGGACTCCCTTTGCAAGCGGTCACCTGCGACTAGGTTTAGCACCACAGGACACCGTGGTAGAATCGATTAATAACGAACGCTTGATCTTGTTTATATCGTTCGCAATCTGTTGCATCATATCTACCATCCTGATCAGCTTCTGCGACACCGACTCATGATCATGATGATAAATGCAATAAATGCTCACCTAAAGCCTTCCCGATGCCGTCCACTGATACTTTGCCATCTATCAAGACAGCTCCTAATTAGACCGTATATCGCCATCTGAGAAACCTTGCGTACCATCGATGACCACCTTGACAGTGCTCACAAGTCCGCAGACGACTTCGAGGGTCTGGGTCATAGTCATCCGACCTTCCTCTTGGGTGAGACGGTCTAGCCTGCGTAGGACAGCCTCTATCTCGCTTTCTCCCAACAGCTTCTTTGCGAATTTCTCTGCGCGGCGTTGAGCCTTCGCGTATTAAAGAGATGGATCGACCTACTGAATCTGCCTTGCTTAATCTGTTTGGTAGCGAGAGCAAGCACGGAAAGTAGCTCGACCATTATTTTAACGCTTATCTCCGTCATCTCAGGAGTCAAGGGGAGGTCGGTGTAGATTCGAAGTCGTTTGAGGAAATTCGCGAAGGCATTCAAATAAGTCGACGAGCGCATCGTAGCTTGAGCTGACGCCAGTAGCCGCCTGTAGGACCCAGATATGACGAGGGGATGGAATCAGCGAGTGCAACGGGACACGTACTGCGATGAGGACATCCACGCCAGCAAAGACGGCCTTCGCTGGTTCGAACGGAACCTGGGAACAGGGTTGGTGAACAATTAAGTACTAGAAGAACGAGGATATTTGGGCTCACCAAGGCAATAGACGCGCCAAGAACAGCAGATAACGTGTGGACGACGTGGACTACCGGGCTGAGCCAATTGAGCAACTTGCGATTTCCGTCGCGAAAATCTTTGAATTGGCTGGCCTTGCATCAGGAAAAACCTACTTTGCTAATTTGAGATAATTGAGACTAGCGAACGCTAGCTGTCACTAACTGTCACTAAGATGTCAATAATTCTTGCCCAATATGGAAATTATCTCAAATTATCTCTCGCTAGCGCGGGAGGTTTTTCCTGATGTGTCCTCGAGTACCTTAAGGATATCATCAGGAGAACTGCCAGTTTGAAGTCTGTCTGCAAGGGGGTGTGTGGCGAGGTCTATTTCAACCTGCCTGCTGTAGTCGGCGAGAGCTGCATCAAGGATGGGTTGGAATGATATGGCACTGGCAGGCATTTGTGCACAGTTTCATGAGGTGATATACGAGGGCGGTACACGGCGGTGTGTGGTATAAATACTCGGAGAGTGCCCGCATTCCCATCATAACACTGCTCTTCCCTGGAGTTATTACTTCCAGTTTAGACACACGATTTCACGATATGAATTAAATTGGTAGTACTTACGCCGAGACTGAGACGATGAAAAAGGAAAGTGGGGTGGGAACAAAAACACGTGAGAAATAATGTTCGAATATCAGAAAGGAGGCTACGACGTACAGTGCATCTGTAAAACATGGGCAGGGCCTAAGCGAGCTGAACACTCTGAACACTTTCTGAACACTTTGAACACTTCCGAACGATCAAAACTTTAATTTCCGTGCTAAATCGAGATTTGGACCGCATCCCTCTCAACGCCGTATTGCCGGGCCACACACAGGGATTAAACAAAAAAAAAAGAACTTAATGCCGATTTCTGAATTTTTGTGCGTCGTTAATGTTTTTTTTTTTTTCGAGAAATCCATGAATATATATACAATCAACTGTTTAATACTACAGACTACACTACACCGCGCGCAGACAAGAAGTTGAGTGGTCGCGTGGGGTGTAGTCCCGTGTCCCGACGCTGGCACTCGTTCCCGTGTCGCGCATCAACGCCATTTCGACCACCCGTTCCTCATCCTCGTCTTTGGTATTTTCACCTTGTCTCAGGTGCGTCAGGCGTCGTACGTACATATCGAATACCTATGTTATAACAATTATCGACATGACTAGTAAAAAGTCAACCAAAATAACGACTGTAACTTGGAATTTGCTTACAATGATAGCAGAGTAATAGGCACGAGTAGCGATCACTCAGACACGTCAACAAAGGTCTCACCCGGGCCATGTGAGTTTCCGTCGATTCTGTCACTCTGTCCATGTGTTTTAAGTGGCGGGGATCGTGAAAAAAGAGGGAAAGACTAACCTCCGAAAGATAAATGGAGGCGGGTATGAGATCCGGCAGATCAGGGATGGAGACGCCGAGGCGGTCCATAAAACAGTGTAACCTATGCGCCTTGAAAGTAGTACTTGTTATGCTCTCCTCTATATTGGACATCCGCGACTTGAGTGCTTGAAGAGTGATCTCGTGCTCTTCAATCTTCAGTTTGACCCAGCATTTCTCAAGGTGCAGGGAACTACGCTTCAATTGGGTAAGGTGGAAGGAACGACGTAGCTCCTGGTCCTGGCCAGCCTCCTGGAGCACATTAAAATGCGGGTATGAGGTAGATCTGAAGACTTACACAAGTTGTATCGTTGTTGCCATACTCAGATCGGGACAAAAAAACACCTTCGTCGGTAGACCTGGGAGTGGGAGGAGGACGGCGGCGACGAGGTGTTCCCGCCAAAGACTCCTGCAAAGGTCGCTTTAGGGTAGCCCTCGATGTGTAAGGTGAGGTCGGTGGTGAGGGCGCCCGTGAGGAGGGAGAGACATGCCCTGAGCCCGAGGACATCGTGATGGGGTTTTGCGTAAGAAGGTGTTGTTGGCCTGTGACATGTGACATGTGACTGGTTGGCTTGTGCATTGGCCTCGCACGTTTTTTTCGTCTAAGTCGATCTTCCAGTGGTTGTTGACTGTCCGTGTCTGTCTCAAGCCACGAAGAAAAAAACACCGTCAGTGAGTACATATAAACCTATAACACCCCGACGTCAACCCACAGGACCACCACTTCCACCGCCCCAAGTCGTGTGCCTACGACTGCCAACAGCGTTGGTCCAGCCGCTCACATGGCTTGCGTCGTCCGTCATGGTGCCAAGTTTAAGCGCAAATGGTATGTTCCCTTTTTCTGTTTACCCTTTCTCCCAGTTGACCCTTGCTCCTCCCCTTTTTTCTCGCCACCCCCGACGATGACAAAGACAACGAAATGGGCTGCGATGGAGGGCACTCCACTCCAGCGCCGTTCCCATGTGCACCGCCAATGACAACGGTGACGGGAATGGCAATGGCCCTTGCCGTGCACACCCCCGACGATGACAACACGGGCTGTGACCGAGGGCATTCCGCCACCGGCCCCGTGCACACTCGGCGACGGGATCACCCCCCATCACCCAGATTCACCCTGCCACACCTCTAGCCACGACGATGAGGGCACTCCGTACCAGCGCCGGTTCCGCGCGCGCCCCCAACTACGGCAACGACGACGACACGGGGGCTGCGACGGCGGCTCCGCCACCAGCACCAGCCCCTCGCACCCATGTTGTCCCCTACTTGCACCCTCTGACGACGACGAAGAGCGACCCCGCTGTAGCGGCCCCAAACCGTGCGGCCCAACGACGACAGCAGCGGCCGTTCAGAACCGCCTGCGCCCCGAGGGCCGGCGGCAGCGATGGGAATAGTGATGCCGCTGCCGCTGCCCCGAACCCCACGCTTTGACGAACGGTAGAATAGCTAGATACTGTAGTACTGTATTGTTTGTAGCTCAGGCTTGCAATAAAAGTTATTTTTTACTTATTTCATGACGAGGGAATCTGAATTTGAACAGAAAAAAATATATACAGTATAGTATCCAAATTCGGAAAGACGACAAATAGCCGAAGATCCATATATTGGGACGACACAGTCGACGCTAGTGTGTTTGCCGGGTGCCCAATATGGGCTAGGGCTGACAGGTGTCACCCGGATTGAGCGTTTGAGAACGGGCTAGGTGTTCAAAGTGTTCAGAGGTGTTCAGAGTGTCCTTGAACACTTCTGAACACCTCCCAACTTACAGATGCTTGTCTTAGGGTCAATGCATTATTTGTTTAACGCAAGGAGAGCTCGTACATTCACGATGCAGCCGTCTTTCCACCGACCACATGTTGACCCACGCACTGGCAGGACCCTTGTCGAAGTTAGTAAGTAAGCGACTCCATCGTATTGAATCCACCACATACTCCCACCTACGGCGTTGGAGATT
This sequence comes from Lactarius pseudohatsudake, assembly GCA_021525015.1. Classification (NCBI taxonomy): domain Eukaryota; kingdom Fungi; phylum Basidiomycota; class Agaricomycetes; order Russulales; family Russulaceae; genus Lactarius; species Lactarius pseudohatsudake. The sequence goes on along the minus strand of JAKELH010000044.1, from coordinate 3,670 downwards.
CGGACATCATCAGCCTGCACGCGACATAGCCGTTCAGTGCCATACCTACCCAAGCCGGAGAAGATTGTTTTACTTTACACCATTCAATGTACATTAAGTTAGCTACAAATTTTGACCAAATAATGAATATTTTTAATCTTTCTGCTTTCTGAATGAAATGTTTCGAGAAATGTTTCATTCAGAAAGCAGAAAGATTAAAAATATTCATTATTTGGTCAAAATTTGTAGCTAACTTAATGTACATTGAATGGTGTAAAGTAAAACAATCTTCTCCGGCTTGGGTAGGTATGGCACTGAACGGCTATGTCGCGTGCAGGCTGATGATGTCCGAATCTCCAACGCCGTAGGTGGGAGTATGTGGTGGATTCAATACGATGGAGTCGCTTACTTACTAACTTCGACAAGGGTCCTGCCAGTGCGTGGGTCAACATGTGGTCGGTGGAAAGACGGCTGCATCGTGAATGTACGAGCTCTCCTTGCGTTAAACAAATAATGCATTGACCCTAAGACAACTAGCTTGCAGAGAACCGTTGACGTACCACAAGACAGTCGCATCACGTGCTTCGCCTGCGTCGGTGATGGCCACTGGTGTTCACATCAACTGACGGTCAAGGCGACTCAGAACCGGTCATCACGAAAGCAGACAGAAAGCAGATGATGTGGTTCCGGCTGCAGGTTTTACTTCGGGAGACTTATGCTTGAAACTATCTTCCAAAGATTGGAACCCTCATTACCTTCACCGTTGGTTGGCTTCGAGCAGAACCACGCAGTGGTGGTTTTGGATGATATCGTGGAACTCACCCATCTAAACTAGAACGTCTCCATTTACGACGAAATGTGAGAACCACGCAAACGAGGATGTGTAGAGTATTTGCTATACTTTACTTTGTCACCGAATCAGTCTCCGTGGAGGAAAAAATTGCGTAAAAAAAACCCCCCGTATTCAACGTCTGAACGGGATCTGAACTTTTTGGTGAATGACGACCTGCAATAAACGTCAGCGCGTTGTAGCTTCAATGGACTTGTACTAATCTATTTTTAATTGCGGGAGTGGCACCGTCGGCGGTGTCTTATACGGTAGGCGCAATAAGGGCAATAGCAGCTAGTTAGTAGGGATGAAAGGGGAGGACGTGTTTGTGTTTGGACTTACGACTGTTTGATGACGTGGCAATGGCCAGGGCGGTAGTAGCGGCAGTGACGTTGTCTCTGTGCATTGAATGACTGTAATTGTAAGAGCCACGGCAAGTTGGGTGGCAGTGGGAGGGCCTGGGATCAATATCAGAACGTTTCAGGGATTTAAAAAAACGCATGGTTGTTTTCTCCCATTCCGGGGTGTGCCATTGGAGAGGTAGCATCCTGGTTGCCTTAGGTCCATTATGGGGGGAGTATGGTGTACGGCGGGTAGGCCCAGAAAGTGGAGGAAGGGATGGCGGATGGAGTGGAGGAGGGCGCGCAGGGAAAGTGCTGAAATGGATAGAAGGTTGTCGGACGGTGTGAGGGAAAGGGAGCGTGGGAAAAGCAACAATCAACATAACTTAAACGTGACTTGCTTTATTTTTTTTGACTCCGCATTTCCGCTCGCCTCTTCCCGGTGCTCAGCACCAGAGTCCACCGGCGTACACCTTCACGCAGGGGTGAAACCGACGAGCTACGCCAGACACCTTCTTTGGTGCTGTCGTGCTCGCCGTTTTCTCGTTGCCATGGAGCGTGCGATGATGGCAGACGACCCCCTCACTTCTCGACGACGACGACGACGACGACGACGACGCCGCAAACGATGGCTTCCACCGCGTCTCACCACCACCTCGCGCGATCCCGACCATGACGATCCCGACGCGGCCGCGTACGAACCCGACCCCAACCCGGACCCGGACCACCACCACCACCGGGGTATTCCGCCGACGCAAGATGGGCTGTACCGCGCGACTCAACCACGATGAGGACATGGGCGACGACGAAGGGCGGTTGTGGTTGCAACGGGGACGCGAGGTCAGCAACAACCACGACGACTACCGCAGTGACCGCAGTCGCGAAGAGGGGGCGACGAAGACGACAGACGACCACAATGACCGTGGCCGCAGCGGCGATGAAGACGACGACGGCCGCGGCTGCAAAAAGTAACGCTGACGCAATTAGAACACCAACTACAACGACCGCGACGCGGTGGCAACGAACGATGACGACGACGACCGCGAAATGGCGAAGACTCGGACGACCGCAGCCACAACGGCGACGACAATGACCGTGGTGGCAACAAGCGACAACGACAATGACGGAGTCGACCCCACTGATCGCGGCCGCGACGAAGTGGCGACGACTGTGACATATAGAAGTTCAATGTCGTCGTTATCTTCCCCGAGATAGTTGAGTATCGCGTGCGTGATTGGCGCCGGCTCCGTGAAGATGTAATGCGCCAAGGCATGGTCCTTTCCGCCCTGATCACGGGCGGAATCGAGTGAACATCGTTGGTCATCGAGAAAAGAATGGCTCCTTGTTGATGAAATCGGAATACGAAATCTCGTCCGTGTCGTGATCAAGGTAGATGACAGGCTGCAATGCACGACGAGTAGACTGTACATCATGATAGCGCATACTGGCGACGCGAGTGTGAGAGCGTACCGTGAATTGCAACATCCATGCCTAACAATGCCTTTTTCTTGCTAAATGCGAGATTGTGCCGAAGACCCATATCTCCTCGTTCTTCATTATCTGGTCATGCTTCACCTCGCGCAAGTTCAAGAGCTTTCTACGCAACGGGAAGACACCAAAGTAGTCGTATCCAACAACACCGAGACCAGCCACCATGAGCGCCTTGGCGGAGTCACCTTCAGTCAGAATTGAGATGCGGTGCATGTCCCTGCATTGTTCACATCCAAAAGCTTGGTGATGCCAGTGAGACTGCCAAAAGAAGTCAGCAATAGAATCGTTGTCTCGACGCAAGTCGCTTACTAGTTGCGCATTGTGCTGTCTATCTTTTTCTCTGCTGTTCGGCCCTGAACTTGGTCCGATTCAACACGTTGTCGACAATAGACGACTTCGACACTAGGGACAAGTCAATAATCACGTAGTAATCACGTACCATCAGGTAGCAAGTAAACCTCACCCTCCTCCATGAAAGCGCGGGCTTGGACCCGAATTTAGAGGAAAAGTAACGTCATGGTCTCCTTCGTTCGGGGGAGTCCGACAGTGCTTGAGGAAAAAATTCCTTGACAGACACTGGCATATGTACGAAAATTTAAGGAAATTTTATAATACACTGAATAGATTTTTAATAGCGCTCTCTGGACAACAGGCGCCCGCCCGTATTTTCAATTTCTTAGCGCGCTTAATACATTATTGTTAATTAGAACGGGTTTTACGCGGAGTGGTTTTCCCGATGATGTGCCCTCCTGCTGATGAGATCGTAATAGCCTGCTGTGCTTGTCCGTGTGTTTTGCCGAAGGGCCTGTATTGGGCCATGGTGCCAATGTGTGCATCCTGCTGATGAGCTTATATTGGCCCACAGTGCTCCTGACTGAGTTCTGCCGAGAGGCTTGTATAGACCCATGGTGATAGTCCATGCATCCTGCCGAATGGCATGTATTGGCCCATGGTGCTCCCGACTGAATTCTGCCGAAAGGCTTGTATTGGCCCACGGTGCTCCTGACTGAATTCTGGCGAATGGCTTGTA